>OX101755.1:154733624-155174416 GCA_944452675.1 Tachina lurida | reverse complement strand
CACTGAAAATGTACACTTGACGAGATGTGATTTTCCTTATGTATTTTCTTTCGCTGAGTTCGAAAATCAATGTTAAATTTTTTTTTATGGAACAGTTTTTGAGATATTGTGATTTTTTCAGTTTTTCGACCTTTTTTCACCTGACCCATAATATTTCGAGCTAGACTTGTCCGATTGGGTCGTTGTTGGTACTCAAATGAAAGGTATTGAGATGACAAATAAATATGTATAATTGGATCTTTAATTGGTATAGCGGTTCAAAATATATCGATGAAAATAGGGCACATTTTCACAAAAATCATATTTTACAGTGATTATATACTGACAAAAAAGTACAAATCGTTAAAAAATCGTCTGGTTTCGGTTCATGTACATAAAGATAATATTTTTACGTAAGAACTAAGACCAACTAGAAGAAAATCGACCGAAAAATTAAAAAGTTATAAGCAATGGATTGAATAAATCCAAAGTAAAAATACATAAAAATAACAAATAACACAGGTCAACAAAATGAAATTTATTATGTAAGGTCAAAGGTTTCATAGTCAATTTGTATATACTAAGTACTGAGTATCAATCCCTTTAAATTAGTTTTTTTGAATTGGCTCTGTATCTCGAGATTTTCCGTTATAAAAAAATAGGATGCTGTATCACATAATTTGCATTAAATCGAGAACCAGTTCTTCAATTCAATAACAAATTGGCCTTTAAATAACATCGTCATGAATTTTTCCACAGTCTTATACTTTCAGAGATATTTAGAAAGTTTTATACAAAAAAATACATTTTTTAAAAAAAATTTAGAAAATCGTTTGTTTCTTAAAAGACTCATTAAAATTATAAACTGAAGAAAATTTTATATTTTATTACTAATTGTGATACATTCATATGTTATAAATAAAACGAGCCAAATTTATTAAAAATCATTCCATTAATTCTGAATTTATTCACAATTAAGTGCTACCATACGAGTATATTTTAAAGAATAAAATAATAATAATAAAATAAATAAAAATTAAAAAATTCCGTAAAATATACACGTATGGTAGCACTTAATTGTGAATAAATTCAGAATTAATGGAATGATTTTTAATAAATTTGGCTCGTTTTATTTATAAGATATGAATGTATCACAATTAGTAATAAAATATAAAATTTTCTTCAGTTTAAAATTTTAATGAGTCTTTTAAGAAACAAACGATTTTCTAAATTTTTAAAAAAATTTTTTTTTTTGTATAAAACTTTCTGAATATCTCTGAAACTATAAGACTGTTAAAAAATTCATACAGACGTAATTTAAAGGTCAATTTGTTTTCTAGCCTTCTGGGTAATTTTTTATTTAATCGAAGAATTGGTTCTCGATTTAATGCAAATTATGTGATACAGCATCCTATTTTTTTATAACGGAAAATCTCGAGATACAGAGCCAATTCAAAAAAACTAATTTAAAGGGATTGATACTCAGTACTTAGTATATACAAATTGACTATGAAACCTTTGACCTTACATAATAAATTTCATTTTGTTGACCTGTGTTATTTGTTATTTTTATGTATTTTTACTTTGGATTTATTCAATCCATTGCTTATAACTTTTTAATTTTTCGGTCGATTTTCTTCTAGTTGGTCTTAATTCTTACGTAAAAATATTATCTTTATGTACATGAACCGAAACCAGACGATTTTTTAACGATTTGTACTTTTTTGTCAGTATATAATCACTGTAAAATATGATTTTTGTGAAAATGTGCCCTATTTTCATCGATATATTTTGAACCGCTATACCAATTAAAGATCCAATTATACATATTTATTTGTCATCTCAATACCTTTCATTTGAGTACCAACAACGACCCAATCGGACAAGTCTAGCTCGAGATATTATGGGTCAGGTGAAAAAAGGTCGAAAAACTGAAAAAATCACAATATCTCAAAAACTGTTCCATAAAAAAAAATTTAACTTTGATATTCGAATTCAGCGGAAAAAAATACATAAGGAAATATAAATCTTATCAAATGTACATGAAAAAAATTTTATTTTGTAAACTAGTGTTATGGGCGTATTTCATGAGTCAAAATTTTATGAACGGAATGACTGATAATATTATTTAATGTTGATTTTACATAATGCAAAATGCCGTGAAAATACAAGTATGCAATATTAATATAAATTTTCCAACAAATGAATGTTATTTAATTATCAGTGAAGCAGTTAACCGCAAAATAGTTTTTCTTACAAAAAAAAAAATTCATGAAATTTTATAAATTGGTCCACAATGTGGTTTATGATTAAGAAACAATTGTGATTCTACAACAACTACAGATACATATTTATGTATTCTTTGAGGTAAAAGCTCTATGCTTTGCGTATGACTTAACTACAAATAAATTCGAGAAATGAAAATACAGTCCATTAAAAAATTGGTCTCACAAGTGCAAAATAAAATTTAATTTAAAGGAATTTTCATACTTAATTAATCATATTGCATTAATCCAAGTATATAGACGTACAATATGTACACTCAAAGAAAAGCTGCAACTTAAAAATAAGAAAGCGTCACATTAACTCAATAATTATAATATAATAGAAAATGTATATTCAAATACTTAAAAATAATTTAAATTAATACTGTAAATTAATATTTTTCCATATTCAAATAAGAAATTTCAACATAACTAGACTTTTGTTAATGTTTTTTATTAATTCAATATGGTTTTTATTACTTTTAAGTTGTGTTTTCTCTGGATGTACATACAAGCATAAATCATTTATTCTAAGTTCGAAACGTATTTCAAAACATTACATATACATACATATTAGAGATCGACCGAAGGCGAACTTTGGCTAAAATCCTAAACTTCGGCCAAAACCGAAGCCGAAGCCGAATGTTTTAAATTTTAAAAATGATACTTGTTTTATATGAATTAAGAAAAAAGTTTCCTTTTTTGAGATCACTGAAATAGCTGTAATATCTATTGGATACATAACAAGAAAAATAAAACTATTTTGCAATTTCTAGATTGCTTTTTCATATGATCACTCACAAGAACGTCCAAGTAAAAGAAAATAGAAAGCAACTGGGTTGTATTTCAAAGCAACCCTTTCAAAACGTTAAACACAATAGAAACTGTCGGCGAGCAACGACCAAACATAATGTTATTTTTCAAGCTTGGAATGAAAAATATTCGGCTTCGGCTAATCGGCCGATTTTTGCCGTAGGCCGAATGTTGGCCGATTACCAATTTTTGGCCGAAGGCCGAAGCCGAAGCCGATTAATCGGTCGAACTCTATTACATATACATATATCGAGTCCTATTTTCGATTTAATCGTAAGCAACATGTAGTAAAAAACTTAACTTTTTTTATTGAAATTAAAATTTTATGGACCTACCCTTTTATAATTGTCAAAATTGTTATAATGCATCGGCTTCATCGGATACTGATCCTAATGTAACATAACATCAGAGTGCCCTCCTTCGTCGGTATTGTGAATCATCGGCGAAGTAAAAAGGCAAATAAAAGGGCTACCAAACATATCTTTAAAAATTTAATACGCCTCATTGACACCAGAGGCGCTGCATCACTGCATTATTAGAAACGTGCAAAAAAAGCAGATTTGTAAAAGAATGAAGCTTTCCTCTATCTCTTCCTTCACCACCTGTCTTCTCTATCACTATCCCTTTCCTAAAGAAGGTAACACCTAGTAATAGTAGTAGGCATTAATTGCCGTAGTGTTAGTTCTCTTTATATAAAAAAAAATATTTAAATATAAATTAAAAACCTGCTCCGGAAAACTTTAATTTATGTCATTTACGATTAAATCGAAAATTAGGTTCGATATGTATGTATATATGTATATCATTAATTTAAAATTAGTTTTCGCAAGAACATGTCGAATCCATAACAGAGATCTGCATGATTACGAATCAAGCGGCACAAATTTGCATTTTCTAAAATGAATATTGAGCTAGCACATTACAAAAATGAAAGATGCATTTGTATGATTGCATGAGACTTGCCACTGCTTGCAATTTCTATTCATTCATATGATTCACTAAAGCAATGAATCAGTATGACTGTTTTGAAAACTTCTTAAAACCCCTTCTGACAAATATAGTTTTATGGAATATTATAAAGTAAAATAGCTAGGCTCATTTTATTTTATATATTTTTTTAATACGAGAATAAATATTAACTAATACGCAATGTTTTATTAACTTAAGACTTCATCTAGTCAAAGTACTTTTGTGACTTATTTGATTACTATACACAACAATTCTTACTTAGTTTTACTAACGGCACTTAAAAAAAGAGAGTGAGTTAATGACAATCAGTTGTTAGAGAGGTAACACTGCAAGCAATATCATTAGTACATACTAGGGATGCCAAACGGGAAATCCCGATCCCGGAAATCCCGGGATTTTCGGGATTTGGCAAATCCCGAATCCCGGGATTTCTTTTTCGGGATTTCTTAGCAATGTTTATATAAAAAACTTAATAGATTAAAATTTTCGCTGATTTTATGGTATTTTTTTTTATAATATTTAAAAGTCCCATACAATTTTATAAGTGCAGTTTTAACAATTTAATGACTATTCGTTGCGCTATTTCTTATAAATTAACCACAAGTGCAAAATAAATTAACTACTTTCTCACGGTTATTTTCATCAAAGGTGATACAATATACAACTAAGAATTATTTTGAAAACGAAAAGAAGCATATGAGCTTTGGAAGGAAAACAACATTTGGAAAATTCAATAAGTTTGACAAATTTATTGCATCTTATTCTATATTATAAGGCCAATTATTAATAAAATTCCATGAGAAATTTTGCCCGGGGAATAATTTCAAACAGTAGCAAATAATAGGGAAAACAAAAAAAAAATTATGGAAAAGGGAGACATTTCTTGCGGAAATTTATTCATAATTGCAGTGTATAACTCTGTATATCGACTCCTCAACCCTTATCCACTTTTCGGTAACAATTGTGTACTACTGACAGCTCCTTACAATTGAAGTAGAAAATAAAAAGTCGGGTTGACGTAAAAGCGAGAAATATTTACAGAATAATGCGTACTATTTTGTCTAAAAAATTGCTCTAGTGTAAATGTATGTTTTTTTACATTGCAGTTCAAAATTATTTTCGTTAGACCGCTTAGGTCGTGTTTGACACAAACCTATGACCTATTTAAATTACATGGGTTTGATCAAAGGTTTGTGTCAAAAATGACCGACTGAATGACTTCGACTCAATTATAGTTTTATTCGAGTTGCAGAGTAGAAGGAAATCAGACTAATAAACCATACTCCTCTTAGCGAACTTAGGACTACATATGTATCTGTTGAACTTGCAGAAAACAACTTATGTATGAATTTAAAATTTTTCAGTAGAACAAAAATACTGTTCAAGTGCTCAGGCAAACTTTTAGTGGCATATTCATAAAAAATATTTTAGGCTTATTAAGCGCTTATTGGACGTATTTCTTTGGGAAATTTGTCAAATAAACCTGTAATAAACCTAAATTTTTATGAATACGGCGGTTAATGTATGTGCCTACAAAAATGTGATCATTAGACGTAATTTATAGAATTTGATTAGAATTGTGTATACATTTCTTTTAATTTTTCGACATGTTCAGCCTTATTATCGTTGTCATAGTAGTGGCGAAATCGATTAAAAAATAGGCAATGCCTGGTATATGTAACAACCGTAATGGCTACTTGTTGGTCAATCGCAATTAAAAAAACCTTAATAGATATATTTAAAAAAACAATAATGTTTTTGCAGCTTATTTGTATGAAAGTGCATCTAAAATTTTCGTAAATCAACTTAAGCGATAGTGCTAAAAGTCCACAGATATGTACATTCGTTTTGATTTAGATTATAGAAAAACATTTATATTGAAAGCAAAAACAAGTTTTCATATTTAGTTATTGTTTTCAGTATAAATTCTCTAACATCAACTTAAAAATAGATGACAAAAATTCTTTCGATTTTTATTTCATACTAGTATTAAAATATTGTTAACTTTAAAGACAAATGTTTAATGATATATTATCAACATAAAACTTTGCATGCATAAAATTTGTTATTAAAGTAATATTTATTAAAAAAAATTATTTATTTTACCTAAAAATTTTAGATCCCGAAATCTCGAAAATCCCGGAATCCCGAAAAATCCCGGGATCCCGAAAATCCCGCGATCCCGAATATCCCGGGATTTCTAAAAATCGATCCCGATTGGCATCCCTAGTACATACTAGGGAAGTAACGAATGTTCGCATTCGCAATTTATTCGCTTACTTTTGCTATTTGCATTCGCTTTTGCATTCGCTAAAATGTATGCGAATATTTAAAGCGAATACTAGAGAGAAGAAAAAATTTTATTTCTTTTATGAAAATAGTTTGCGATTAACAAACGTAAAAAAAACGAAAATTATTTTAAGCCAACATAAAAAAGACACATATACTTACAATTAAAGCATTCTAAAATTTTAGCGGAAAACTATTCTATAAATAATTTCTCGTATGTATCAAAATGGAACCAATTTCCAGCGGTGTTTGGAAATATATTTCAGTTTTTGCTTAAAGCTAGTCTGTTCAAACTTTTGAAAAAATGTAGAGCACCATTCGTTACTTCGTACAATAAATTTAAAATCTAAACAATATTAACTAGTCCTTGTTTGTTGTAAATTCCACGCGAAACAAGTGACACTCATATTATTTCTAATGAAAACTTAAATTGTTAAAATCCTTGCTATTCCCAAGATGAACAGAGTACTATTTCTGAAAGATTTTGTCAGGAAATATTCATTCCAAGTTTTCTTAATATGTATTTGACAGCATTTAACATGAAATGTTGAACATAGTAC
The DNA here is from genome assembly GCA_944452675.1 of Tachina lurida. Classification (NCBI taxonomy): domain Eukaryota; kingdom Metazoa; phylum Arthropoda; class Insecta; order Diptera; family Tachinidae; genus Tachina; species Tachina lurida. The sequence goes on along the minus strand of OX101755.1, from coordinate 155,167,542 downwards.
CAAGCTTTAGAGCCAAAGTACGAATGGGTTGATTGCCTAACATTTTGTAAACTTATTATTAATTATTATCTATACTTACTCTTATATAAATTTATTTGCATGTGATATTTTAACGAATTGTAATATTTGCATTCGCTTTCGCATTCGCTAAACTGGTATTCGTTACATCCCTAGTACATACTGATGTTAAAAAACAAAACAAAAGCATACAGTTCTCTAATCCATAACCCATGTTTTTAATAGTAAATTTAAATTATTCGCAAACGTTTGATGAGGAGCGAAGTCGATCCAGTATAAAATGGCCGTTAAAATAGGCGTTACATAACATAATCAACGCAGACCATTTCCACTTACAAAGTGTTTAACTAAAATATTTTAGTTAAGAAAATACCAATTCATATAAAAATATTAAGTGAAAAATAAAAATAAAAGAATATACTAATATGTACATGACCGTTGGTCTCAAAATAATAATTCCTTTTCAAGCTGTGCTAAATTCTGCCGTAAAAATGTATATCCAAACGTAAGGTGGTGTTGTCCTTTTCTGAATTCCATATTACATAAATACGTCCATATGTATGTATGTAAATATTCATACAGGAAAAAAATGTTCATTCAGCTGATTGACCAATAGACATATGTATTTACAACTGCCCTTTTATTGTAATTAATGCTTAAGAGTAGAAAAACTCTCCGAAAACAAAAAGGGGCACGCGAGCAACATTGTGGCCGTCCATTCATTATATTGACAAAAAAAATTTTAGCTCTGGTCTATTGTATTATTCGTATTATTCAGTAATTTGCGGTTTTAATTTTATTTACAAAAATGTCCAAGATTCATGAGCGTATACTTTGCATTAAAATATTTTTTTGTTGTTGTTTTGCTTGAACCGTTCGCGTTGCAACGAAATGCTGAATAAATCATTTCCTAATGGTTCATGGATTAAATGACGTATGAATATAGACAATGAATCATAGTAAATAGCAAATGAGTATTCATTTGTCTACTCAAAGACTCAAATAGTTTTCCGATTGTAAAAAGAAAACGATAAAAGAGTTGGATTACGCTTAAATGTGGTTTTAAACTCCATTCTGTTTGGTGGTTTATTTATTCATTTAGAAGGAAAGTGTTGAAAATTTTTGTGATAAAAGAACTAAATGCATGAATTTTTATTAAAGGCAATACAATATTATTTCTGTATAAAACTTTAATGACACACTTCAAAACGAAAACGTCGTATATCAGTGGTTGTATTGAAATTTTATTTGAAAATAAAAGTTTTTGAAATGATCATTCTACGTCAGTACAATAATATTTTTTAATGTAGTGTCTCCGCTTGAACAAATACGTTTATTGTTTAAGCAAAAACTCTACTGTTTCTCTAATTGCACATAGAGGAAATCGCACTGTATTGCATACTTAAAGACTGGGAACTTTGCGAAGGCAACAATTTTTTAAAGTATAATAAAACTTTGTTGAAATATGTACATATATGTAATTATACTATGCAACGAAAATTACCTTAAAAAGGTCTACGCTATTGCGATTTATGAACCCAAGGAATTTTTACGTCACATCACACCAATTTACAATATTCAAAGTGGTGATTGCAGATTAAATATACAGTGGTGGTCACGAATTTAAGACACGAAATTGCACTTATATATTTCTGATAATTTTCACATCTTATCCAAAAATTTTAGATCCCTGTTATTTTTCCCAAGATCCTAGTAATGGTATGAAACAAAATTAACAATAGTTTGTTAGATTTATTTTCCTTAGAATTTTTATTTACATATTATACAGATTAACTTAAGTTTTAGTCTGGTCATGAATTTAAGACATAGGCAAAATAAAGGTTAATTCACTAAAGTAAAGCTCAGCTTTATAAAATAATCTTAGTATTTGGTGGAAAATCCTTCATTTTGGATCACAGCAGTGCATCCCCTGGGTTAACTTTTAAATAATGCCATACAATGATCTTTTGGAATGCCATACCAAGCTTTTTAGATTTCTTCCCATAAATCGCAATTTTTTTTTGGTTTTACTCCTCGCACATGCTCTTAAACATCATTCCACAAGTTCTCAATTGGATTGAGGTCCAGTTATTGAGCTGGACACTTCAGCACTGTAATATTCTTTTCCTATAATGAACTCTTCACTAGGCGTAGGGTCATTATCATGCATAACTGTCCACAAAAGAGGCATGTTGTCCTCAGCGAATGGTATCATTATGCTTGTCAGTATTTTTTTTGTATTAATATATCGTTCAGGACAAAAAGAAAACGTTTCAATGAGAAAAATTTGCGTGGGTGTATTGCACAACGCAAACCACTTGTGTCAAAAAATAATTGTCAGTCCAGACAAGCGTTTTCAAGAGAACATCTCAATAAACTGACGAAATTTTTTGAAAAATATACTTTGGAGCGACGAGTTGAAGTTTTCCGTTTTAGTTCTGACGGAAAACAGTACGTATGATGCCCTCCAGATCAGCACCATCACCCTAACTAACAGCCTGAAAACAGTTAAGCATGGTGCTGGCAATGTCATGGTGTGGGCAGCATTTTCCTGGCATGCTGTAGGGCCCATTCACAAGATTATGCCTAAAATGGACCAGCACATTTTCAAAAATATGCTGACAAGCATTATGGTACCATTTGCTGAGGTCGACATGCCTCTTTTGTGGACAGTTATGCATGATAATGACCCTACGCCTAGTGAAGAGTTCATTATAGGAAGAGAATATCACAGTGCTGAAGTGTCCAGCTCAATAACTGGACCTCAATCCAATTGAGAACTTGTGGAATGATGTTGAAGAGCATGTACGAGGAGTAAAACCAAAAAAATTTTGCGATTTATGGGAAGAAATCTAAAAAGCTTGGTATGGCATCCCAAAAGAACATTGTTTGGCATTATTTGAAAGTTAACCCAGAGGATGCACTGCTGTGATCCAAAATGAAGGATTTTCCACCAAATACTAAGATTATTTTATAAAGCTGAGCTTTACTTTAGTGAATTAACCTTTATTTTGCCTATGTCTTAAATTCATGACCAGACTAAAACTTAAGTTAGTCTGTATAATATGTAAATAAAAATTCTAAGGAAAATAAATCTAACAAACTATTATTAATTTTGTTTCATATCATTACTAGGATCTTGGAAAAAATAACAGGGATCTAAAAATTTTTCGATAAGATGTGAAAATTATCAGATATATATAAGTGCAATTTCGTGTCTTAAATTCATGGCCACCACTGTAAGTTCACGAAGAACATGTGGCGTCAATAGATTGTTTCCACTTTGCTGGATCATTGGCTAGGATCTTTAATTGGCTCCAAGTCATACTTCGCGCCCTATATTCGTTTTTGTCATTCGTATCCAAGTATTTCGAGTCGCATCAATCTGCGCGCCGTACATTTTATGATTTTCAAAATCAAATGCCCTCACTTTGGCATTGAATCATCACAGGAGGAAAGGAACTGTCACAAAGCTAGTCTCAGAAATTGGCAACGCTGGGTGGCTCAGCTATCGTATTTAGTAAAGCTTCTATTATACACGATCATACTTGGTATATAAATAAGCAAGGTGTGATGGGATGCTTTTTTGTTATTAGACTATCATACCAATTATGTCAAACATCAGTATACAAGCAAACGCTGAATGGTGATAATAATAAAATGCTCTCCATAATATTGAGGTAAAAATACATAAAAATCAAATAAACTTCATTCCTCGACCCCAAAATCAGTAAGATACCAAAACATTCCAGGATAATAAAAAATAAATATCAAATTATTAATGATTTTTTTTTTGTTATACAGCCTTCCAAAAGCACCAACTTCAAATGTGTGTCCAAAAAAATCTATCACTAAACTAAACAAAAGTCTTGAGAGTTTTTTTTTTCTAAAATGTAGTGCAGCCGCTTCAAGCGGCCCACCCATTTGCAATATAATTGTGCAATTTTTCGTATTGTACAATAATATCTCCAATATGTAAGTATGTTAAATTCGAAGGTGGGACAATATACATATTGGCAAATATCAAAAGACTTTTGATTTTTATTGTGCAATCAAGACAATTGTGTAATGTGGTGGCAACATTGTTCAATGTTGTTAACTTTTCACTGTCAGGAAAATTGGGCAATACTATTTTTTTTAATATTGTCCCATTTATAGCATAGTATAGGTTAAAACGACAATAATATGGACAAGAACATGTGCAATAATATTGTAAAATGGATGGGCCGCTTAAGACGTTGTATTCCCCTGTTCCTCTTGTCCATTGTTGCCATTTTAGCATTTTATTTGCTAGTTTTTCAACAATCTGCTAACAAAACCTATGGATGTATGTACATAAATTTAAAATGTACCATTTCACATTTTCCTATAGCACAAAGGGATCATTATAATGGATCCAAGTGAGTTGGACTCTAATTTTCGACTTTTCCTTGCCAACAGCCTGCTAACCTACATTTTCCTATGTAGATTATTTTAGCAGATATTTTGAACGATTTAACATTCTCCCATCATCATTTGCTGGCAACATTCATTACTCTTGTCCTATTTACTCAAACCAATGATTGTTTGGAAGCTTCAAATTAAGCACGACTTCTTTTTGTAGGTGTGTGATTAGATGTGTATGTATGAATTTACATATCGCTCATTTACTCAAAGAACGTCATAACTCAAAATATCCCTTTTTTAATGTAGTTCATATCGTTCTTCATATTGTGTAAAATTTTCTTACCAATATCTTGTTTACTCAAGTTTTGGGAGAAAAATAAAATTTTCATTTTCGATTAAGTGGTGTGTAAACTTAAAGCTTAAAACGGGTTTTCTGGCAAACTGGTTTTTTTGAGTTATGACGTTCTTTGAGTAAATGAGCGATATGTATGTATGTATATACTATATATTATGTACTAAAAGAATACTCGTACATGTATCCACATAAATATATAATTGCTTTTATGCTCAAGGCTGAATTTGGTTCGTCATGGCTTGTGGCGGGCGGCAAACCCACTGTTATTTTGTTGTTAGCCATGTTCATAGATTTAATAGAGTAATGTAAATTTTTTTAGACTGACCGGAAAAATAGGGTTCAAGTACATAATTATAAAACTTACATTTATGTATTTGTATATAAGTGTTAATAATTGTTTTCTTTCTTTGGTGTACGTAAGTATGTAATTGTAGAGGCACGTAAAAATTAGCATTAGGTGAAGGAATTTGAGTTAATAATTTATTTTTCAAATATTCTATTGCTTTTTTATTGAATAAAAATCAAATTACTCGTTATGTGAATAAGCACTAATTACTAGAGATGGGCATTGCTCACGAAATTGAAATGGATCATAATCATAATTAAGAGTAAATTCCCTCTCCCTCAAACTGGTACCAGAGTGCCGAACATCAATCGTCTTCTTATACAAACGAATACACATGCGAGAATACATTACTCTCGATGTTCTGTCAGTGGCCAGTATTGATATATACATATATGATCGAGAATGTATCAGGTGCCGTCATTTAATGCATAAGCTAAAGGAGAAAGTAATTTTCATGAATAGGGGCCAATTTTTTGCTTACTTTCGTATTAATCAAACTGTAATTATTTTTAAGTTCTATTTAAATACGAAAGTTATTTTTCGTGATCGTGAGTGAAATGTTGAACATGATTCCATCTCTATTAGACACTGAATATTTAGCAATATTCCAGAACAAAAATTGGTTGATTTTCAATGAAATAATGATTTTTTTGAGTTCACAGTGAACATACATACATACATATGAGAGATACGAGTATAATGTTGTAACGCTGTAAAAAAGAAAAAATGTGCATAAAAATATATCAAGGCACTGGACCGATACTATAAGTTCTATTTCTGAGATTAAAAAAAATACCTTTAAGGAAACATTTCACTAAAAACAATTTGACAATTAATATACTTTTTTATATGTTTCAGATACCGATGGGTGAAAAACGGTAAAAAATTCGACTGGCAAGCTTACGACAATCGTATGTTACAGCAACCCGGACGAGGCACATTAGTTATAACTTCTCCAAAGGACGAAGATTTGGGTCAGTATCAGTGTTTTGCTGAAAACGAATTTGGTATAGCCACATCGAATTCGGTGTTTGTCCGTAAGGCTGAATTGAATGCATTCAAAGATGAAGCTGCAAAAACAGTTGAAGCGAATGAAGGAGAGCCATTCTCACTACAGTGTGAAGCGCCTGATGGTTGGCCAAAGCCCACTGTAAATTGGTTGATTCAACAGTCCATTGATGGAAATATTAAATCGATAAATAACTCTCGCATGACTTTGGATCCCGAAGGCACATTGTGGTTCTCCAATGTTACACGCGAAGATGCCAGCGATGATTTCTATTATGCTTGTTCTGCTACTTCGGTATTCCGTAGCGAGTATAAGATCGGTAACCGCGTGCTCTTAGATGTTAAACAAACTGGTATCAGTGCTTCCCAAAATAAATTCGCACCAAGAAGACAATATGTTACACGAAAAAATGAAGTGGCTCTGAGAGGAAAGCGAGCGGAATTATACTGTATATACGGAGGAACGCCTTTACCACAAACGGTATGGAGAAAGAATGGCGGTCCGATAGATTGGAGTGACCGGATAACACAAGGGCATTATGGTAAATCGTTGGTAATTCGTCATGTTAATTTCGATGATAATGGAACATATACCTGTGACGTATCGAACGGTGTGGGCAACGCTCAATCTTATTCGATCAATTTACAAATAAACGCCATCCCTTACTTTACTATTGAACCTGAAATACAAAATGCTGCCGAAGATGAGACTGTTGAGTTCCGTTGTGAAGCTGCTGGATCTCCCGAGCCTACAATTCAGTGGATTCATAATGGTAAACCCATTAGCCAAGCTCCTCCCAACCCAAGACGTGTAGTTGAAACAAATCGTATTATTTTACGTGATTTGCTTAAGTCCGATACTGGTAACTATGGTTGTAACGCTACCAACTCCTTGGGATATGTTTACAAAGATGTCTACTTGAATGTCTTGGCCTTGCCGCCGGAGATTGAAGAGCCTCCTCGCAAAGAAGCTACTGTTGATGGAAAAAATATAACCATGCGTTGTCGCGTGTTTGGTGCTCCCAAGCCTCAAGTTAAATGGCTTCGAAATGGTCTCGAATTGACTGGTGGACGTTATACAGTGTTAACATCGGGGGATCTACAAATCCAGCAAGTTAGCTTCAACGATGCTGGCAAATATACTTGCTATGCGAAGAATAAATTTGGTGATAAAAGTGCCAACGGCTCGCTGATTGTAAAAGAACATACACGTATCACTCAAGAGCCACAAAATTACGAAGTAGCCGCAGGTCAATCGGCTACATTCCGTTGTAACGAAGCTCACGATGACACTTTGAATTTGACGATTGAATGGTGGAAAGACTCTCAACAAATCGACTTCGAAGCCGAAGCTCGTTTTGTAAAGACAAATGACAACTCTCTTACGATTCCCAAGACCATTGAGTTAGATTCTGGTGAATACACTTGTATAGCGAGAACCGAGCTAGACGAAGCATCGGCTAGAGCAAATCTTATTGTACAAGATGTTCCAAATGCTCCTCTCCTGTCTAGTGTTAAATGTATGGCACGTCATGCCGAAGTTAACTGGGAACCTCAAGGTGACAATCGCTCTCCTATTCTCCACTATACCATTCAATATAACACGTCGTTTACTCCCGCTTCCTGGGATGTGGCATTCGAAAAGGTCCCTTCGACAGATTTCTCATTCACTGTCGATATGTCGCCCTGGGCAAATTACACGTTCCGTGTGATTGCTTTTAACAAAATTGGCCCATCCCCTCCATCCGGGCATAGTGAAACTTGCACAACACAACCTGATGTTCCCTTCAAAAATCCCGACAATGTTGCCGGTCAAGGAACGGAGCCAAACAATTTGGTAATCACTTGGACTCCCATGCCTGAATTGGAACATAATGCTCCCAACTTCCAATACCGCGTGTCTTGGAAACGTGATATCCCAGCAGCTTCTTGGGAAAACAAAGACATTTACGACTGGAAGCAAAACAGTTTGGTTATAACCGATCAACCAACATTTGTGCGCTACGTCATCAAAGTTGCAGCTATTAATGAACGTGGTGAAGCTAATGTTGCTGCTGAGGAAATAATTGGTTATTCTGGAGAAGATCGTAAGTGTTTTCTCTTAAGAAGCTAATTAAAATTTTATGTTTTTTTAATTAAAATTTCACTGGTTTGCAGGTCCTTTGGAAGCGCCCACCAATTTCAGCATGATTCAAGTAACAGGAGCCACGTCGGCCATCTTAGGCTGGAATCCGGTTAGTCTAGAATCGATTCGCGGCCATTTCAAAGGCTACAAAATCCAAACCTGGACTGAAAAAGAGGGTGAAGAAGGTTTGCGTGAAATCCATGTCAAAGGCGACTCAAACCAAGCCCTGGTAACACAATTTAAACCTGACTCTAAGAATTTTGCCCGTGTTTTAGCCTATAATGGACGATTCAATGGTCCGGCCAGTGCTGTTATTGATTTTGATACACCTGAAGGCGTACCATCTCCCGTAGAATCCTTAGAGGCTTATCCTATGGGCTCTTCAGCCTTCTGGCTGCTTTGGAAAAAACCGCTCAATCCTAATGGCAAACTAACTGGGTACAGAATCTATTATGAAGAAGTGAAAGGCAGTTTTGTAGGCGAAAGACGTGAGTATGATCCCCATATTGCAGACCCCAATGTGACCAGTATGAAAATGGCCGGCTTAAAACCAAACACAAAATATAGAATATCTATTGCTGCTACCACTAAAGTCGGAGAAGGATCAGAGTAAGTACATACATACATACGTATTTAAATACTTAGCAAAATTTAATAAAAGAGATTTGTAATGACTAATATTTTTGTAGACATTTCATTGAAAAACGCACATTGTCCGAGGACTCGCAAGCGCCTGCTGTACCCTACTTTGAATACCAACAACTACCTTCCGACAATGGTTTGGCTAAGTTCCGAGTGAATTGGGTACCAAATACTGAAGGGCATGCTGGTACGCATTTCTTTACAGAATACAGGTTCGTAGAAAGACTATTTTTTACGGATAAAGTACAGTCTCTCTTAATAAAGCAATATTTCTTTTCTTTAGAATCAAGGGTGAAACAGAGTGGAACAAGGCTCCCGAAGAGAAAAACCGCGATTATCAAGAGGTTGCAGGCTTAGATCCCGATACAGTCTATGAGTTCCGCGTTATAGCCGTCGATGGGCATTTCATGACTGAAAGTGCAACGAAAGAGGTTGACACCGATGGTGTCGATGGTCCCATCAAAATTCGCAATGAGAATCTCGCTAATGCCGGCTGGTTTATCGGCATGATGCTGGCATTAGCCATCATTATCATACTATTTATTATAATTTGTATTATCCGTCGCAATCGTGGTGGCAAATATGATGTACACGATCGTGAATTGGCCAATGGAAGACGGGATTACCCCGAAGAGGGAGGCTTCCACGAATACTCACAGCCGTAAGTTAATATACATACATACATATATGTACACACACAAAAAGAACTTCTTATACTTTGCAATTTTTTTTTTATATACATAGCTTGGACAATAAGAGCGCTGGTCGTCAATCCGTTAATTCGGCAAAGCCCGGTTTGGAAAGTGATACAGATTCGATGGCAGAATATGGTGATGGCGATACAGGTATGTTTTCTTTTTTTTGCAGGCTACTTGTGTTCTTATTATGCATTTACTAATGTACGTGCATATAGTATATGTTTATGTATATTTTGCTTACCTAAATCGTCAGTTTTAATAGCAAACATGTAACTTCATACGCAAATTTTTTCTTCTTTCCATAAGAAGGAAAAAGTAAATACATATGTATGTAAAACAATTGAAGTGATTATACATTTGTATGTTTTAAATTTAAAAATAATCAAAGTTACATGGTTTTGCTTTGCAACTGATGAAATACTACACGTACTTAGAACATAGTTCTTTGATGTTTTAGTTCGTATGATTTTTTATTTATTCATAATTTTCTTTATTTATTTTTATTTATGTTTATGCATTTATGTTGAAAATGAGCTCAGCAGGTGCACGTAAAGTAAATCAGACTTTACCCACTTTATCAGAGCATTTAGATGAGGTTTCATCGTACGGTGTTGAAAACTAGTAAATATTTCTATAAAAAAAATAGTAAGGTAAAATAAATACATATTGGTTAAAAATTTAATTTGCATGTGGAATTAAAAAAAAGAAAATGTGATGTGACAAAATTCACTTACGGTTTTTAACAAGTAACAAAGATATGTTATTTTTTTCTCCTTGTTAACTAACAATTCAATGCTGCTACGCACCTTAGCAAATTACTAAAGTAAAAGAATTTTATGCACAAAGTAATTCATGCATAAAGCGTGACACACACTCTTAGTTATAAGAATATTGTCATATCTCAAGTATTTTGACAAAATTTCACTACATAAATTTAATCATTGAATCGTATAATAAATAACACTAAGAAAAGTTTTAAAATTGGCATTTTAAGAATAAACGGCCGTTCAATAATATCGAAACTATGCTTTTAGTGGCATTCTAAGCGAATGAAAATTGATTTGAGTTCATTAACAATTAACATTTATTCGATCGGCAAGTCGAAAAAAATGTAAGTTTGTTCATATAAAATACATAGTATAGTTCAGCTGCTGTTTTGCTTTCGGCTAGTAAAATAAATTTTGCCAAAAAGCCAATAAAGTTTGTAAAAATATGTTATCACTTTGTTGTACTATATATTCATATTACATTTCATTAATTTTTTATTTGTACACAAGAGCCATCAAATATGCATCAAAATATTATTTAACACTTACGTGTTGGTTATTTTTTTTTTCATGTTCATCATACAAAGTACTCCCACATTTCAAATAGAACCAATATACATATACATATATATGTATATAGTTGTGCATAACAAAACAATAATAGGTGTGTTCATTTACTAAAAATTTTTACTGGAAAGTGTTCATTAACTCAAAAAGTTTGCAAGGAGAGAGCGTCAAAAGAGAATTAAAAATTGAGAGACAATGAAATTCTTACAAATTATTACTGGTAAAATTTTTACTTGCAAAAATTTGTTTTGTTTAAAAATTAATATATAATAATTAAAATATCTGAAAACAGAAAACTCGAAAAATTTGCATATCTTTATTAAATAAATAAGTATGCATATGTAAATAGAAAGTATATTCTTTTGATATATTGCCTTTCTTTGATTAAGTCACATAAATACAATTTGATGGTCAAGGAATTTTGTTTGTTTATTATATCTGGCCAGGGGTGGAAAATAGCTTTTTTGTATTTGTTAATAGAATAGAATTAAAAACTAATGAAAAATGCATAAAAATAATAAATAAATGACACTGAGTAAAGTATTTCATATTAATTGTCGATTTTTAAACATTTTGTAATTCAAAATATTATCAAACAATATTATACAAAATACATCTCCATCCATGTTTCTGATATGAATAACATTTTCTCACAAGTTTTTGCGAGTAAGGTCTTAATTTACTTTTTCGTACCTGGGAGAGTAATTTTGTAAATTTCTGCCTTACTCTCTCGTTGCAAGTTTCTGCTAGGAAAGTAAGAGAACACAACTATTAATCAGCTGTTGGTTTAGGACTATTTTGTGGAATCTATTTTCATTGTTCATACAAATTATTGAAAACGGTTTAATGTAATGAAAATTCTTATCTGGCATTACTTTCATTTATTAATACATAAAGCGACCTTTAGGCGATCAAATAAACTCATCAATCACATAGGTGTGTGCGTGCAGTCGCGTTGTCGGAAATGCTTTATTTTATCAAACACAAACTGCAAAGCTATTGTGACTTGTCTGCAGAAACACCCATAGGCAGGAATTGAACCTGCTACTCTCCGACTATTAGACTAATAAGCTGCCTACTAGTCAAGAGGGTAATCAATATGCTGAAAATCAATATTTTTTTATTTGATTGACAACAAACCATCAGTTTCTTGGTAATTTTGATTAATGTTGGAGAAGTGCGCGGACAAACATGCTTTTATGTGAACGCTACGAAGTCAACACAAATAGTGATTGAGGTGCTTATTTTTAGGTCTAATTATACTTACACATATGCACGGCTTTATTTGATCGTCTCCAGGGCACTTAAAAAATATCAACTACTAACCGTAAGTGCATGCGAAGGAGCATTGTCGACGTAGTTGAATAAAATTGATTGGAATTAGAGTGATTGAGTTTCATTCGGTTAGGCTCTCTTTCGATATCGTTGAACAGGCTGTAAGTTTTCTTTCTTATTTTAATCATTTTATAAGTTTCATTTTAAAATGGTTTCATTTTGCTAAATATTTTTTTAAGCTTGTTATATGAAAAATGTTAAATTGTAGTTCTTATCTTATGCGCCCAGGACAAGTTCTCTGTTACAGTGTGAACATTCCCCTCAATAATTTTGCTTCCCCTAATAGCAAAATAACTAAATTTAAAACGTAAAAACATCACATCCAGGCAACATTATAAGTGAAATTTGGAAGTTTTTTTAAAAAAAGGAGCAAAACTTGGATATGACTTAGTGACTCACGTACTCACCACAATTGAGGCTATCAGCTCAGAAGTGGTGTAACCCACATTTAGTTATTTAATCAATTACTCTTTTTAATTATTAATTTGTTTTAATACTTTTAAACGATTTTTTATCTCCATTTTCTTTAGAATAACAAAAGGTGACTTAAGGTACGGTCACACTTGACAAACATTTGCCCAAAAAAGCGTAACCAGCAAATACTAATGAGAAATGTTTTGATTCAGACTCGTGTTTATTAAGTTCAATAGTTTCAAATAATATTGTATTCTTTAACTTTGCCTATTTATAAAATACGAAACTAATTAACTTAATAAATACGTGTTTGAAGCAAAAGATTTCTCATTAGTATTTGCTGGTTACGCTTTTTTGGTTAAATGTTTGTCAAGTGTGACCGTACATTTACTCTACTTTTTGCTTGAAAGTTGGTAGTGTAAATAATGTATTTATCATCAGAACAGCAACCAAAAAACAAATGTGGGTTACACCACATCTGCGCTGATAGCCTCAATTATGGGGCACTTCGACTGTAGCTAGTAAACTGAAATTTCGTATGCATGTTAATTTGTTAATTAATGAGACCAATGTAAAAATGACAGCTTTTTAACCGGGGTTGCACCCAGTAACATTTACGTCCCTTTTTACAATGTATGATTGAGAGTTAACGTGAACTTTAACCGCAAGTTCTTTATACAAGACTTGCCCGTTAAAATCCCTGTGAGATTTTCATTGTACATTGTGAAAAGGGCCGTTAATGATAAACTATTTTTAATCAGGAATAATTTCTTATCATAATTGATGTGATTTTCTAAGGCAGACAAACAAAATTTAACCTAGACCTTAGCTGGGCGAAATGCTGCATTTTTCTGTGCCACCATGCACTTCATCAGCACCCATGTCTATCTACTTGGGCCGAGATTGGCTGTTATCCTGTAAGAACTTGGTTCTCATTTTAATTTCAGTACTTTTAATGTCTATTGCCCTGTTTCTTTAAAACATGACGTAAAGTTTGTGTCTTAGGAATGGTTTTTATGTTCACCATTATTCCTCTCTTTCTTTCAACGAATTAAATATTTTACAAAAAATACACGTTAGAACGTCCACATTCGAATTTGATAGAGTTTTTTAATTTTTCAGTTTTCTGCATGTCTCTAAATTTGTATGCCGTTTTTCAGAGAGCTTGTCTTCTTATCGAGTCTTAGCAATTTAAGTAAGTCTTAAAACTTCTCTCTTCTTTATTAAACTTTGTTTGTCTTCAAGTTTACTTGTGATCTTGACAAATTTATGCGTATGATTGTTAATTTAGGGATTTACATACATATAACAATGAGCATTTTACATAGCGATCATTTAAAGTATTTAAAACACCTCAAAAATTTTACAGCATAAAAGCACGCCTTCTGAATACTCCAAATATTTATTATTATTATTATTATTATTATTATTATTTTTGTTATTATTATTTGTGTTTAATTTCTGGAATATTTTAAATAACACCTAAGCTTTGAAGCAACATATTTTTGCAATCCGAAAAGCATTAAAATATCACCTATAAAAATGCTGAAAAGACCAGCTCATTTTCATCATCATGCAAAAAAGCTTAAGCCCTTATATACATAAATATTTTTTTGTTTTTTAATTTATAACTTAACAATTTTAAGTTTTGTTTTTAATTATTTTTTACTTTTCATTTTATGTGTCTTTTGTTACGATTTGAACCAACTTAAAACCAAACAACCTTCACCGAAAAAACACAACATTTAATTGTCACCTTTTGAATGTGAAATCAAATGTCACATCGAAACTACTTCAACAATTGGTGTTGTAGGCTTGAATGAAGATGGTTCTTTTATAGGTCAATATGGACGCAAAGGACTTTGATTTAGCTTAAAATGAATTTAAAAAACAAACACAATAAGTTTAAATAAAAACCACCAGCCCTCTACACACATCAACACATTCACTTAATAAATGTTAAAAAAAAGAGAAAATTCCAAAATATTTACTTACATACATACATATTAAACAAAAATCATCACTATCAAAATTAAATTATTTATACAAAAAAAGAAAGGAAAAATATTACTACTGCCAGCAGCTAACACATAAATAAGTACGTTTATTATTAAATGATGTTATGAATGAAATGAAAACAAATTCGAAAATGTTGAGGAACGAATAATCATTGGATACTGTAACGCCAGGAGTTTAATTATGTTTTTTTATTTTAATTCGTGACGTATGTAATTGAATTTAAGTTTTTATTATTTTTATTTTTTAATTATTACTTTTTATTGTCTTTGTATAAGTATTTAATGTAACTCTTATTCGTTTTGTCCTTCCCTCCTTTCGTTAATAATGTTAATGACGCTCTCTTTTATTTTATTTTATATTATTTTTTATTGAATATATAGTTTTTATATAACGAAGCTTAACATATAACATAATTTTTAGTTTTTAATTATAATGAAATAAAAAATAAATATCTTGTAATGTTTTTATGTAAATTTAACTTAGTTAAGTTAAATTTGTACCTCTTTTCGTATTAAAGAATATAAAACACAAAATAAACAATTAAAAATCGAAATACAAACCTTCATTTTTATACCATTTTCTTTTTTGTACGGTAACCGATTTAATGAAATTTCAATTTTATTTTCTTTCTACAGTTGCATCAGTTATTTAAAAACCAAATTATCATTCAAGTGTTATAACTTATAAGCGAGTCCTAGTCCTACTTTGATTTCGGTATATTTTTTCGCGGATTAAAAACAGCAAGACGAAAATTTTCCATTTTAAACGCAAACAGCAGAAGGCAACTTTTCCATAAATTTGTTAAAAAAAACAATTAACAAATAAACTGAAATTACGTCAATTGCGAGAAGATAAATTTCGAAATTAATAATCCAAGACACAAACCAAATGCGTTAAGAGAGGACTACTAACCTGATAACATACCCAGGCAGAAATTGTGACGTTTCATAAAAAATATGAAACCCCACAACACTGTAAATACAAAATTACGACTGTTCCAAAATTTTTGTACCACCACAGTATTGCAAATACAAAAATATAACTTTACGTTTACTAATACCGCGTTCTTAGCCATCCTATACCATTACAACAGTGTATAATATACAGTGTATATACAAAAATTCGACGTTACCCAGCTATCCTTTTCAATCGCAAAACAGTCTCGTGAATCGTATGCAGAGCATTTTTAATCGCAGACGAGCTCATGTTTTAATCGTGGAAGATGCTTCGTACGAGAGAAAATGTTACCGAAGACGATTCGTGTACAAGAGCCGCAAAAGGCAAAAGTCGTAGATGCAATTATTTGAGATTTATCTAGAGATTATCTTACAACTCTTTTTTGAAGAACATTGAGGCTCTTCAACGTTAATCTTATATGAGCCATTGGAAGAGTTGTAAAAGAATCATTCGATAATGATTTGGGGAATCGTACAAATACTCAATATACTTTTTATTTTGCAAGTTAAATATGAAAAATAACAAAAATTAAAAATTTTAAAAACCCCCGATATATCTAGAAAAGATGTGATATCTTCTAAACGGCTGGACCGATTTACTTCAAACATAGTTAAGAACCTTCTCGATCAAGTCACCTTTCAAACAGAAAAAAATCAAAATCGGTCCAGCCGTTTGGTCTGTACGTGGACACGGACAGACACACAGATACACAGACACACACTACAAAGTTATAACACACCTTTTTTTAGTCGGGTGTGAAAAAACAAATTACATTTTTTAGTACACTAATTAATAAAAAACTTTTTTCATTAATTGATTAAAGGTTATTTTATGTACATATGTACATACAAACATAAGTATGTAGATGCAACCAGTCTCTATACATAGATTGTCATATTCATAAAAAATATTTCAGGTTTATTAAGCGCTTATATGGCATATTTCTATGGGAAATTTGTCAAATAAACCTGTAATAAATCTAAAATATTTTTTATGAATATGGGGGAGAAAATTTATTACTATGTTGAATTTTGCTTTTTTAATAGTCCATCGATTCTATCTTGGCGTGCACAAAATGGTGCTGCAAGAACTTTGAATGGTAAAGATCTATGAAAAATGCAATTAAAAGAATTAGATTATTTTAAAAACTTTTTACGTACCTGCAATAAATTAATCAATATTTGATGTAAAATACCAAACACATTAAATTAACGTGTACTTCCCTTTAATGTATCTTTAATTATTATAAAAAATAAAAACACACTTGAAACAACCGACGAAATTATTATTCAAAATTCAATTGTACGTGTTGTATATTAAACACCATCGCCTATTAAACAGCTCTTGGCTAGCTGGGTAGTTTCCCAACACCAAGAGTGCATTTAACTCAGTCAGGCAAGCACATATATCTTTATATTATTTAAGTATTAGTGATAATTTTTATGCCGCACAATTTTTGTTCTTTTAAGAACACACGAGAATAATTCGTGTGTACAAATACGTAATAATATAGTATATTATAGGGCGCGGCTCCCTCAATTTGCCGATCATTGGTTTAGGTCAATAGTCTCCACCATGGATGGCATTGAGAATTTTTAAATTGTACCAACCACTTTCGAAAATTGTACTTTTTTACCTTAATTGTACTAAGATTTTTTTAGTTGAAATTACATACATACATATTTTTATTTATTTATTTATTTATTTCAAAAAACCAACCGAACTCATAGTGCCATATATAGTTGGTAGAGCAATATAAAAATTAAAATATAAATATATACATATATATATATTTGTTTATATTGAAATAATCGACTTCTATCTGCCAAATCGTTTTCACAAATTTGCTTGTAAGTTGGGATGTTAAAAAATATGGTTACAACTGTTTAAGTTGAAATTTAAAATATACTAATTAATAGCATGTGCTCTAACATCCGAATTTAGAAGAAAAATTATTTGGAAATGGACGATTTCGCATTTTGTGATTTTCTTGCCGCGTTTTGATTTCTCAAGACTGTTTTTAAGTGAGAAGAATATGAGTTTCATTGTTCAAAAGTAAAAATTGTCATATGCAAATCTTTTGAAAAGAATAGCAGAGTGAAACTGGGAGATTCCTAAAATGTACTAAATTAGTCATTGGTGTACTATTATTGTACTTTCCGAGTTTGAATAGTACCAAAAAAGGTACAAATGTACCAACTTTGCCTTCCCTGGTGTCCACCGAGAGAAACATGAGAGAAATGTATTCGCGTATGTGTATTCATTTGTATAAGAAGCCGATTGATGTTCGGTGCTACTTTGAGCAGCTATGGTTTAGGTCATAGCTGTTAAGTAATGATTACTAATCGTAATGATTACTAATTTGATTACTTTTTTTTAAAGGTGAAGTAATGATTAAATTACGATTATATTCAGTTTCGTACTTAGTAATCGTGATTACGATTACTAATAATGGAAAAGTAATCTGAATTACTTAAAATTACTAAAAAAATTAAAAGAATCAAAAGTAATCAAAAAGTAATCCGACTACTTTCAAAGATTACTTTTGATCCTTAATAAATAATCAAAAAGAATCAAAAGTAATCCTTAGAAGTAATCGGATTATTTTTTGACTACTTTTGATTCTTTTTGAATCTTTTTTAATCGTAATCAATTATTTATCAGCAATTCTTTTAAAGGCAATTATATAATCATTACGATTCTTTTTAAAATGTAATCTACTTGATTACTAATCGTAATCGAAATTTAACAACTCTGGTTTAGGTACGTGTAAATAAGAGCATAACAATTCTAAATATTCCCCGGGAAATAATATCGACGGAATTGATTTTTTTCCTATCCTAAACAGATTGAGCTAAAACATGCAATTTTAGGGAGAAATTATGTAGAATTATGTATTTCAAATATGCCATTTCCAAACTAAATTCAAATTTTTGTAATTAAGGTGTTTTAGCGGTATATGATTATTGCCAACGTGGTACAATTCAGTGTTGTAGTGGTATAGGATTACTAAGAAATCGCGGTATTAGTCAACGTAAAGTCATATTTTTGTGCTTGCAAAACTGTGGTGGTACAACAATTTTGTGAAGAGTCGTAATTTGTATTTACATAACATACCTCTGTTATGCATTTGGTGTGTATCTTGGGTTATAAATTTCGAAATTTATCTTCGCACACAACACATTCCGCTTAGTACTAAAAATTTTGATGCACGTACTAAATCTCTAGAAATTTTTAATAAAAACACTGAGTTTATTAGCACATTTTGTAAAATGGAAAGCAGAATGGGTTTGAAAATTTATTTTTGTTTTTTCGTAGAAGTTCTAGTTCTAGCGCTAGTTGCCCTTAATTTAACTTTCGTGTTTATAATTCTTACAAAAAATAAAATACACTTACAAAGTGTAGATGTTTGGAATTCTAAAATATTCTCAAACGATCTGTTAACTTTTCCTCATATAGTTGTTATTTCTTCCACAGGTCAATTTACTGAAGATGGTTCATTCATCGGACAATATGTACCAGGTAAATTACAGCCTCCTGTCAGTCCTCAACCGGTCAACAGTACTCCTGCTGCACACACACCCACAGCGCCTTCAGCTCCAACACAGCAAAATGCCACGGGCAACACCACAGCTGCCGTAGCAACTTACGTCTAAGCACAATTCCTAAAAATGTTTCTTATAGTATAAGAAATACACAAAAATCAAGCGCAATTTTAGCAAGAAAATATGAGATGGAAAATTTATTTAAAAAAGTGATTTCTCTTAAATATGCTTCATAGTTGTTTTTTATTTTTTATTTATATATGGCATTATTTTGAAATATGCAGCTTTTCTATGTCCATTTAATTTAATAGAGAAAAAAAGAATTCAAACGCCTTTAATAAAATATAAAAATCATTATAAAATAAGGTAAATTATAATAATTAAACAAATTTTGTATAGAATGTGCTTACGTGTTCGGTTAAATTAGATTCTATTAGTTGAATAGAATGAAAGGTTAAACATTTTTAGAAATTCAAATGCATATCGCATTTGTTCAATAAGATATGCATAAATAATAATTAACAATTTTACCAAAATTATTCTCATACCACAAGTTTGGTTAAATCCCATACTTTTTGGGAGTAAAAATATGTACTTACATATGTATACATATACTCAAATTTATATTCCAAAAAAAGTATGTATATGTATGTATATATAAATATAAGTATATGTATATGCGTTATGTTTATTATAATTAGAAGCTATCTTAACTCAATATGTTTTCGCAGCGTCTAAAACGTTTAACTTTTAATTTACTTTATTATTTAATTATAAAAATAATTTATTTTATGAGGAGTATTTAAGTAAGTGAATGTAAATTACATAACTTGAGTAATAAATATCTTTAAAATTTTGTATAATATGATTAATATGATTATAATCTTACACAAACAAATATATTAACTAATAAAAATCGAACAGACGAAACGTTCAAATTGTTTTCTTTATAATTACTTAGTTTTTAGTTTATGAATACACTATTTTAAGTAGGAAGGTACTTTTATTTTTAATGGTTATAAAACTCAATTGAAAGAAATTGTACCAATAATTTTTTGTGAAAACAAGACTAACGTTCGTTAATATTAAACATTTTTATTAACGGAACAAAGGAATCATTTTCAAACATTTCTCGAGGATGAGGGTCTACTCTGTAATAACGAAAAAAAAATGCTTCGATTTTGTATGTTGACAGCACGCGAATTCGAAAACATATTCTGACGTTTTGATTTATGGAGTAGACACTCAGGTATGTGATAGAAAATAAAAGTTTTCAGAACGATTTCAAAACGATAGTGTAATAAGTTCCGATAGTTTAATGACTTTTAAACAGCACACTAGAAGACAAAATAAGAACAATATACAAATTTTAAAATGATTGACAATACGACTGGGGTAAACACATCACATCTAAATCGTTTTTCATCACATATCTGAATAATATCAATGCCCTATATGTAGCAGCAAAATTTTAAGGTTTCCGATTGCTTTTGTTTTCACTGAGTGAAAACAAACTGATTCTATCAGTGTTATCACTGATAGAATCTATTGCAAAAATTATAATCTGGATATGCAGTAAACTTAATTCCACTTAAACAGAGAACATTCCAGAAAAATTTATATTTATTTCATTCGATGGTTTAGATGATTGAAAAGAAAGGTTTAGTATATGAGATAATTTGAGAAATTGAAAGAAGGGAAAACAAAAAATAGTACAATTATTGTACAAAAGAAAAGGTTGCATGTTAAATAAATAGTTTTAACATGCTAATATAAATTATTAAATGTATTTTTTCGCTCCTAAAAGTATGCATAAAATATGCTTAATGTTTTACTTAATTAAATACAGTAAAATCCCAATAGTCCGTAACCCATTAAATTGAAAATCTCAAAAATTTCTGTATGGAACATTTTTGTGCTCAGACCGATGTAATGCAATTGTGGACCATATGGTCCCTAACACATTGTAATATTAAACGGACCACCTTTTTTCTTCAAAAATTTATTTGGAGTAGTTTAGTTTTCGTTTGTTTAATGGAAATTTCGATCGATTGTTATTTGACGCATTTTGATAATTCTGTACAAAGTAGAATTTATAATGTTTTAGAATGTTTTCTAATTTTGTGATTTAAATTAATTGAAATATTTATGCGTGAATTCGTATATACAACGTATGTATGTATGTATGTATAGTATTTTAAACGGATTAAACTGAAATCTCATGTAAAATGACTAGTCCCACTTTGAAAATAAAGCAATCGGCCGTATCCTAAATAATCTTGTTTTCCACTAATAATAAAAGTTTATTTTCAAATATAGAACTTACATATATACAATTTTGGTTAAAAATAAAAGTTTGTTTGCTATGTTGGCGAAAATTGTTAGTTTTTCTTTTACTTTATTCAATCACCCTTATCGTGAACAAAAAAAATGGTGAACAAAATTAGAAAATAGTATACTGACACACCAACAACGCAAATATTGGCGATCACAATTTTAGGGAACAGGGAACACTTTTGACGTGAACTTTTATTCCCGATAAGGGTGAATGTGTTTTTCTTTTGAATTCAATAATTTTTAAAAATGCAAAATAAAAATGTCACATTTTTTATTTTAAAATTTCCCTTACGATTGTAACAGATTGAAGGAATATTTTCTATATATACTTGCGTTTATAAATTGAATTCAATTCGTCCAATAGTTTAATATATTTTATTTTTAATAATTAGTTAACTTAAGTTTATTGTTTTGGTTATAGAATTTAATGAAAATTATTTAAAGTAAAACAAATATTAACCAGAAATTGATTTAACATAACATTTATATACAAGTTTCATGAGCATTAACCAATTTGAGTATTGAAAAATAAATCAGTTGCTGTTTCCATGACTTGTTTTGGTTTAATTTAATTAATATATAATAATAGAATATAATATATAATATGTATGAATGTATATTGTCACCTTAAATGCAAACGGACTTAACTACACTTTTATATTTTTTACAGGAGAAACAAAAAACGTTACAAAAAAATCAATAATAATGAAGTATTCTTGAAAATTATCTTCGAATTTTACTTGTAGTATGGATACTTACATATATATATATACATATATGTATATATACATATATATTTAAGCTATTATGTTAAGATCTTTGCAATAAAAATATATGCATTCGTAATAACGTCCTTTTGAATTTCTTTAATAAAGTCGTCATTACTGATAGCAGGGGTCTAAATATTTGCGTGAACATGTAGTTTGATAAAATTAACTATAATGAATCAAAAACTCGATTTCGAACGTTTGTGTAGTTACGTCCGTTTGCAGTTAAGCTGACGATACGTATTTTTTATAGCTTAAAGAATAAAATTATTCTTTGGGAAAGTTTCCTTTCTTAACAATTGAAATTAATTACAGGGTTCGCTTAGTAAAAATTTATGTAGGCTTTTTTAAAATATAAAATAATGTATAATAATTTTTCCCCCTTAATTTCAAATAGGATTTATGCAATATATATGTATGTATGTATATCAATAAAAAATATGTATACAAAAAAATACCAACTATTTCACAAAAAAAAATCTTGATCCCTTCTAACTTCCCAACACACAATCTGCACGCATATCCCAACGAATGAATATTGAAATGAAAAAAGGAACTTACTGAAATTCAAAATTTACCGCTCGTACATAAAACTTAATTTAAATAATATATGTATGTATTTGATTTGTTTAACAAAATTTGTGAGAGACAGTACAATTTACATACAAGTAATAAAAAGTTAATAAATCAAAATATAAAATTGAAATAAGGGTTCGAAAATTGAAAAGGACATCAATCATTTGTCATATTCATTTACTGCACTTACAAAATTAATTAATCAATTTAAAAGAGAAATGCATATGCATACAAACAAAAAACAACAACGATACAAAATCTAAAATAAATACTTATGAAATACACACAAGTCAATGTGATTTGTTAAAAATAGTCAATGAATGAAATTAGTTTAGCATCAAAAACATAAATCTAATCAACATTTTAATATACATGAATAAATACATAGAGATCAAAACTAAATGAGAAATATGTCTTAACAAAATGAACTTTCATAATTTTCACTGCCATTAATATTGAAATTTCGTAAAACTTTAGGGAATTATCAATAATTTCAAACTGTACGTACATTTTTACGAATGTAGTAATTGTTAAGGCATAAAATAAGGAAACAACATCCATTCCAAATTTATTTAATTAAAACGTTATATATGTATGTGAGTTTACCATTTAAATATAAAATAACCAAAAACAAAAAAATTTTGTCCGATTTTTTAATATCAAATACATAAAATTAAAATTAATCTGATAATTGTAGTATATGTATGCGGAATTTGACAAAGAAATTCGAAAACAAAAGAAATAAACATGTTTTAGTAAATAAAACAATTATTTTAAGCCGATAAAAAAAGAAATTCAATAACAAAGAAAAAAGAAAATAAAATGTGAATGTGTATGGACTAAGATTTAAAAAAAATCTGTATGTTAATTAAAGTATATTCTAATAAATAAATATTATAAAAACAAAAACGAGTGTTTTTTTTCGTATGATATCATTAGGGATTGAAATATAATTATGTGGACAGTAGGTTAATCCTCCTTAAAAAATTTTCGTATTTGCCAAAACTTATTATTTGTTTGTTTGTTTATTTGAGGTTACTCCGTGCCCCCTTGTTTTTACAAGGGATGGGAGATTTACTTGGCCGAACACAAAGGTTATACCGCCATCAAAAATTTCTGTGTTAAGGAGCCTCTTCCGAAAAAATGCCAAACGACATATACCGTCGCATACGAAGCTGGAACTTCCAAATTCCTCTACTTTTTATTTTCTCCAAAAATGAGTTTTTGTTTGGTTTTGCATGTGGTTAATGGAAACCAAAGGGATATCGCGGTGGATACCGTTAACTGACGCCAACCACTAATCACATGCGATGAGACGCAAAACTCTCGAAGGCCAATAAACAACAGTGGCCTGGTTGCACTTAAGAAATAATTGCCAACGACGCGTGATGTTGACTCGCCCAGAGCTGCTTTACAACTCAAAACTTATTATTTAATAATGATAAGCGAATGCAATACAAGATTAGGTGAAAAATGAACCATATAATGGCCGTAAAATATTGTGGACAAGGGTTAAATTTTTAGTAATGCTTTAACGTCATGCCGAAAAATAAAGAAAAGAAGGGGGACTTAAAAAATGTAGGCGTAATATTGCGTAAATTAAATAAAATCGACAATTAAAACACACTGTATAAATATATTTTTTGTAAAGGAATGTTTGGAAACTTTTTCATATATTTTATATATTATTTGCACAATACTTTAGATTTTTTACATAATTACAATACAGTTTGTTAACAATATGTATACAATTTATAAATTTATTTAAATTTCGGGTAAATTTTCGGAAAGTAATTTACCAGCGACATAAAAAACTTAGTGATGTTCCACAAAGATACTATCAATAAATTTTAAACCATCTTATTCAAGAACAACAGAAACAAAAAAAAACAATTACATAAAGATTTTAAGTTTTTTTTAACCTTCCTCTCGTTCTTTCTTCAAAACAGACTAGTGTTTATAAGTTTAGAAAATTGGTATGTAATTGTCAATTTTCGCACGGTGTTTTTGTGCAACACATTCAGCAATCCACACGATGTTGCGGCATTCTTGTTCCTTCAATTTAAGATAAGCATAGAAAACTCCAAAGTGAAATTGTTGTAAGAAAGCGTATACGTTCAGTTTGACTTCATGTTCAAAAAATTTGTCTTCCAATGTTTTATCTCCTGGATTATTACCAGAACCATCAAATAAAGCTGCGTATTCAGCATAATACTCAGCCACAGTTTTGACTTGTTCATAGTCATCTGCACGAGCTAAAGCAGCCAAACCATCAGGATTCATTTTTCCGCAGCGAGGATACAATTTGGCACGATCATCCTTAGACAATTCTGTACCAAAAGAGTTGATGGTTATGATAATAGCACGGCGATCTGCTTCAAACTGCATGAGTAACAGACCATTTTATAATAACCATAAGAAGTTTCAAATACGAAATACTTACAGCCAAAATTTCGCACATAACATCAGCGGTGGATCCACCCATTTTCTGACAAAAATCGTAAAAGGCTTCCAGATAGGCCTTGTACAAAGTATTACGAATTATTTCAATGTTCATTTCGTCCAAATCTTGTTCGGAAATACAATCAACGAAGAAAGGAGCCAATGGAGTATCAACCAATACAGCATTATACAATTCTGCTGGAGTAGCAGCAACGTGAATAGCTTCCATTTGTTCAAAACTACCCAATGGATGACATTTGGGAATGAGTTCGGAAATGGGACGCTGATGTAGCGTGCCAGTTATCAATAAAATTATGTTGTCAATCATGTAACCATATGTAATAAAATCCAGGAAGCTAGCCAGAGGTTCAACAGCGTGATTACGCATATGTTGAAATTCAATAACTAACTTTTCACGCAACTTATCGTCAATCACTGAGACGGACAAAGGGGAAGGTTCATTGGCCAAAAAACTGCCATAATCTGTACCTTGCAAATGCAATTTTAAATCTATAATAAAAGGAATTTGCAATTTGTTAATATACATATGTAACAAACAAATGAAAATAAATCACAAGATGTTTATGAACATTTTCTTTGCGAGTTTATCTCTTTCTCTCTTATTACAGGGAACGCAAGCAAATACATAATGTTATCAATAAGGCGTAAGTATGTATGTACGTACTATGTAAATATGTATGTATGTACGTATGTCACATGACATGGCCTTGTAATTAAAAAAATATATTCTTTCCCAGAACTTAAATTAATATGTATGTTAGTAAAAAGTTACTTACCTTCCAAGGTCTCACACTGCACCAAGTTCAAATAGTCAGATTGCTTTAAAATTCCACACTTGAAACCACGGCACAGTCCTTCCAAGTAACCACCATCAATATTGAACATAAAGCCTGATCCAGTCATTTTCAAGTTTTTATTTTCTATTAAAAATACAAATTTATATTACTATTTTCTCGAACTAAATTTTAAATTTACTATAGAAAGGTAGATTATTTTTCCTCCAAAATTCGGGATGAAAAACTAACTTTTCTCTATTTCTTTTCCTTTTTTTATCGACCTGTCATATGACCGAGATCTTCTTATCTAATTTGGTATTCACAATATGAATATGCTACCAAGTTTTTAAATCAATACAATTTTGAATTACACTTTCCAGCAAAAGCATTTAAAATTTAACAAAATATATGTGTTAATAGAATTTATTTGTTATTGTTATATTATGTTTGTTATTTTGAAAATGATGGCAAAACAAATTTTGGAATTACATATACATAAAAATTTCTTATGATATTATTTTTGCTTTGAAGCGTCTTGGTTGATTTTTTTATATAAACACATCGCTCATTTACTCCAAAAAATCAGAATTCAAGGAACTAGTATTAAGGAAAACGAATTTAAAGTTTTCAATGTACACACAACTTAACGGAAAAAGAAGTTTCTGTTTTCCTCTCAAGAGTTGAGTATACAAGATATTTGTAGGAAACTATTATACAAAATAAACAACAACAATATACATTGCTAACTCAAAATATTTTGAGATGTGAGGCCGTCGAAATAAACGAGAATTATGTTCTCATACACATATAATTTTGTCTGGTAAATTAAATAGATGCTATGTCCAGGAGATACAACACGCCCCACAAGTATGATATAAAAATGGACAATAGCGAACATAATAATTGCATCGTGGAGAGTTGGGGTAGTTAGGCCATGCGATAGAATTTGCATGCTACAATAAAATTGGTGCCCAGTTTATGACATCAGTTAGGAACTTGGCATAACTTTCATATGGAAAACAGGGACGTTCAATACCTGAACTGTTGTGAAAGAACAAGAAATAGTTGTTATTAGGGCCGCCAAAAATCCCGATTTTAGGTAAAAAATGCCGATTTTGGTCAAATCAACTGAAAATCCGTCAATCTGTGGGATGTCAATCATGTTTTAGACATGACATCATGTCTATCATCATAAATTATAATAATATATTAATAGAATAAAAAAATAGTTTGTTGTGTGAAAAAATAGATGATATCTATCTTCTGGAGGGAAGTCATCGTCAACGAAGAAAGGACCTTCGAAGGAAGGACTTCCGATACAGGAAGAAAGGACTTCCGACGATACCGAGTTTATTGAAATTTATAAATCTGTACAGTCCCTATGGAAAGTTAAGTCAAAATACTACAGTAACAGTGTTTAAGAAGCAGGGACTATGGAAATCGGACGTTTGATATATTTGATTTAATTGAATTTTTGATAACAGTATGACTATCAAACATTCATTCATAGATTCTTCTCATTTCACTTAACATTTTAGTTTTTGTTAAAAATTATTTATTATTTCATGTTGAAAAAATAAATGCAACTATTTGCAACTAGTAAAAGATAATGCGCCTAAATGAAATCAATATAAATTGTAATGTTTCAAGTGAAATGTAAACAATTAAACTGTTTTGAAAACATAAAGTTTCTAATTTTGGTAGTAATTTTTAATTCCTCTTGATGATGGTGCTGGCTGGTTGTTGGTGGCTGCTTCTGAATCATTCGTGAGATCGTATTCGTTTTTGTGTGATTTTTTTAAATAATTTATTTGTTTTACTTCAATATATTTATTAATATTTTTTTTTATTAGCCAACTATGATTTAAGTTTTGTAATTCTTAACAATGTATATAGATTTTAGTGTTTTGTAAGCTTTTGGAAATTGTGGTTGAAATCTAAATTTTCTAAATTTTTATAAAATAATATATTAATTTTTTTGTTTTAATTCATTATAATAATTATGTATTATAATTTTATAAAATATGTGAAATTACATATGATTGTTATTTTTGTCTAATTAATAAAAATTAATGAAAAACTCATGCTGATTTTTTTGACGATTTTCGAAATTAATATGTCGAAAATGCCGATGATTTTTCAAAAAAGTGTAGATTTTTCAGCAGAATCTTCTGGCAGCCCTGGTTGGTATGCATATTCTGCAGCAGAGAAAACGAGACAACTACCTTATTATTTATAATAGTTGCAATTTTTTCCTACAACTTCTTCCAACGAACTACGAAAAAGAGAACGTAATTTTCATCGTGTGTAAAATATAAATAAAATTTCCCGAATTTTTAATAAAATTCACAAAAATTTATAATTATTGAGTCTTATTTCGGGTATAATTATTACTATCATAAAAACGAGTTTGCCAGTAAAAAGCAATTGTGATCAAACTGTTCAATAAAAAGTAAGACAAAGAGAAAAGGAAAAAAAACGAATACTCCCAGTTGGACTTGAAAAATAGAATAAAAAAATCAGCTAGCATTAGTCAAGAAGAAAAAAGGGAGTAGAAACCGACAAGTCCGTAAAAAGCCATATTAACAACCAAATTTAACATTGGGACTATAAATAACAATATTTCCACGTATTTCTAATTTTTCTGTTTTTTAAATTCATAATTGGTAAACAGAAATATTGTCAGTAAATACTGCCTCTTATTAGAAAAAAGCAATAAAAATTGGTTTGGCAAAAACTTTTTATATAAATATATATATACATAGATATAACTAACATATAAACTTAAAATAAAAAATTTACTGTATAACATACCATACATCCATTATTCATCTTCATCCTTGACTGGTGAAGATGGCTTTGGAAATGGGTATGCAAGTGAATGGTAGTAATGCGCTGACATCATCTTTCACTGCTAAGAAAAAGGATGCTGGAAATAACGAGAAGGAAAATCTTTGGTAAGTGAAATAAACAACAGCATTACATGTTTCGAAGGCTTTTGGTCTGACAAATATATGTTACTCATCATATATATGCATATATCGTCATATAAATTCAAAAAAGTCGTAAGGTACATTTAAAATATTTTACAGAAAAAGCAAAATACATTTAGTTCTCAATATTCTTTTGAATATCGTTAATAAATTTGAGCAAACTCGAATAAAAATATTGTGGGTAATTTTATATCATAATCAATCAAGAATACGATTTTGAACCTTTTGCAAGTTACACCCTTTTTGAATTTATATGACGATACGTAGGTATAAAAAATACTTGTTTTTCTTTTAAAATATTTACACATATTACATTCTCCGCCCAGCATTTACATTTACCACTGCATTACAAGTGATCATAAGTGTGGGTGTATGTATATTTATAGCAGGTTCTTTTTGAAAGAATCTTCCAAAATAAAAAGCAGAATATGTAGTTCTAACCCTAAAAATTCCTGATTTTTTTCTAATTTAGATGAGTTTTAACTGGCTTTTTATTGCTTGAAAACATCTTTACTGTTGGTTTTATTTGTTTTTCTTTCCGTTTTCTGCTAATACTTTTAAATGCTGTTTTTACTCAGTTATTATGGGGCTTGATACGATGTGTCATCGCTACCAAATATATACAGTTGCTTGGCTGGCTGACGTTTATACTTTCTTTTGTTTGCAAATATTTTCTCTTATATTGTTTAAAAAGATCTTTATTGCGACCATGGGAAATTTATTATTTTATTTAAATGTTTTTCTACATTTAATCACATAGGTACATAAGTATTTTTTCATATATGTATGTACCTAGTGCTAGCATACATAGATATCTATTTACGTACATACATATGTATGTAGGTACATACACATGTATGTTCATTAGACGGTCTCACGAATAAACGTTTTTGTTACCCCTCTCAGATAATAAACTGATTTGTTTTATGTGGATTCACAAAATATTTTGGGGTCTTGTGTGTGTTAAACAGCGTTTAAAAAGGTCTGTTATAGCTTATGCGTTTTGTCGCATTTTATTACCAGACAACGTAACTACATTATTTGAAAGGCATTATAATGCCGCATCCAATGGTGTGTTTACCACCAAGCAAAGCAAATTCAAAAAATTAAACAATTCCCCAAATCAAATGCTTTTCGCAATATTCAAATACGAGTACATAAATACATATGTACATATGTATTGCGGACTTAGTTTGCAAATAAGAGAAATTTGTCTCAAACTATGTAGTTATTGTAATAAATGCACCAAAAATTTCCTTTTTAACACGATATCCATTTAATGATTAAATTTTAATATAACAACACAAGTTACAACGATTCATATGAAAACAAAAAAATTGATTCTCATGGGAGAAATGGGAGAAGCTAAACCAAACATCACTCGTTCAGCTAATACTAATAATAAACGTATACATTTACTATTTTTCATTAGTATTCAGCAAGCGAATTAGAATAAAAATATTTTAATAAACTAAAAGAGAAACGGAACAAGTGAATGCTGTCATTATTGTGCTATTAATTCAAAGTAGGTAGTGACTATAACATAGTGACATGTACAGTACTGTGCAGAACAAAAGCAACAAAAACCCTATTTGACTTAAAATTTAAATATTTTAGACATTTGATTATTTCAAGCAGCTCTTTTAACAAACTTTTGTAGGCATTCATACTAGAAAACGAATTCGTATTTTAATTTGTTAATATTGATATTTCCTGAAAAATAAAATAACTAATATTCTCAAACCCATGTATCGAGATTGTGCAGAACAATAGCAACAAAATGGAAAATGTCATAATTACCAAAAAACTCTTTGATATATCCCTATAATTCCAAAGTCCAACAGGCTTAACAGTACTTATTAGTCCTTATACTAAATATTAAAATGCATTTCTCAATGTTATTGGTGCTGCTTGATTTAGCAAGAATGGGGAAGAGTAGGTATTGCTGAACTTTCTAATATTTAAAAAATTAATCTAAAAACATTAGATAAGCGGCTGTTACTTATTTAAAAGTGTAATAAAAATATATTTCTAATTTGCTAATGGATAGGTCGGCATAATAATTACGTATTGAGCAGTTTTGGGTACCACCACGAAAAACTTCCGCATCTTATCATAGCTAAATGCATTTCAAATAATCCAAAAGCTCGTTTTCAGTTCCTAGTGAGGTTATAATATCTCGAAATCTTAGTGTGCATTATGGTACAACTCGAAACCGTGCCAGAGAAGGCAGTTGAAAAAGTTACATACTAAGAAAATACTATAGTTGACCAAGAGATAGATACTTAAAAAAAATCCAGGTAAATCTTGTATTTAGTTCATACAATTTTATTGTTTTTTTTTGCTTAAAACGGAGTTCAGTAGTACACACCGTAATTGAATCCTAATAAAATGGGAAACCGATGTGCTTATTGAAGAATTATAGTTCCATATATGGAATTGGTATATCATCTCTTCAATGCGGCGCTTGCCTAGCAAACCGTTTTCGCCACGAAATATTAAAATGAGTTTTAAGCATAACAGCGGTTAGGTGATGGTGATGTCTTATTTTCCGACGTATAAAGTTAGACCATTCCCAAAAATTTGTAAAAAAAAAATATCCTTGAAATAAAAATTATTTGGCATTTCGAATGGAATATGACTCTTTTATGGGTGTTTCAATGCAGTAGTATTCCATAACATACTTGGAGGTTGGAAAAAAAGTCAGGAACATTAATTTAATTCCAATCCTCGCTTTACCGACAAACGCAGCTTTCTCGATCGCCATTGCAAACCTCTTTGCAAGAATCCGAAGGATTGTTTTCGGAAAATGGATCCTAAATTGCAACGAACACTTCAAAATTCCATTAACTTAGCCAAAATGTATTCCTTAATGCATAATAAATAATATTTGAGAATTTATTCACGTTGATATCCACGTATTATGAAAAAACTAAAGATTATACAAAAAGGATTAATTTGTTGATTTTGTTATGCACAGCTTCATATCAAAGTCTGGACTATTTTCTATAACTTTCGAAACCCCAGTTTTTTTAAGAAAGATTTTATTCAATACGATACATAGGGCATATAAATACAAATAAATTATGCTCAGAGTTTTTGCTGCATATGATGTATATTCTGAAATAATCGTCTGCATTTATTTTTGCGGAGTTTGTTGCTTTTGTTTTGCACAGTACTGTATATCAATACCAATTTTCAAAAATTAATATGTTTTAACATAAGGTTGAAATCTCTTCACTTCATTAAATAAAGTAAAAGATAGAATTCGATTTGAAACACATATTAATTAGTATGTATTATTTTATTGAGGCATAGATTTCCAAATTTTATATTTATGCAAAACTTCTTAATTTTGCATTCCTTCTATGTAAACGTCATCATCATCATTTTCAAAATCACTACTAGGCTCCAAAGAGTGCACACTATCAGTTTGTTGGTCATAATTTGATTGTAGACGTTCCAACAAATCGGTTGATACAAGCGCAAACTCTTCCCACATATCTCGTATTGATTGATTAGTATGGTTGTTTAAAATTTTCCCCTCATCTAGATATTCAGCTAATATATCACTTAATTCGTATAATGTGGTCTCCGAGCATATATCTTCTATGAGGGGAGAGTCGATAAATAAATTCCAAAATGCTTGAGATATAATACTGGCTAAAAAGAAATCAGAATGTTGTTGCAAGGTAATACGTAATAATTCCAATAAAATTTCTGGCCCCTTTAATTGTATTAAAGGTAAACGATTTTCCACATCGCCCAAAAGATTAACCAATATCCCAATTGTGCATGCTTTAAGGTCATATAAAGGAGTAATTACATTATTGTTGAGAATCTCAACGACAACTCGAAGTCCTTTGGCCTTACAAAATGCTTTTCTAGCCTTTTCGTTTCTGGTTAAATTGCCCAAAACTCGAGTAACTTCAGTTTGTGTTATTTCTTCACGATTAGTTTTCAGTATCGAAACTAACAGAGTGGCTAGATCAGGCAAGATAGATTGTAGACTACCCTTGGTTTCAACGATATGGGCTGGTGCTGTGGTAATATTGTCTTGGTAAAAGCAAAGATTGTGTAATGCTCCCAAAGTAGCATGTGTAAGTTCCTGTAGTTCTTGTTTCTTTAAAAATAAGGAATTTTAAATTTGTATTAAAAATATAAATTGTATGTCCGATTATTATACAATCGTACCATTTTCATGCCTCTAATATGTTGTGAGGCTTTTAATAATACCATTAATATAGTACCCAATGATGGCGTATTCCCCATTCCAAAACCAACTTCAGAATTAACACTCATATTTGCCAGGACTCTAGTAATTTTAATCAAAACATCCACCACCGTATCTCCCATTGAGTTATGAAGTGTCAAAGGTTCTTTAGAATATATTTCTAGGACATTTAGTAAATATTCCATCGCGACATCATTGCGATAGAACTGAAAAACATTTTAAAATCACTATTGTCCAATTTTATTATTAAATATGGTATTACCTGTATTCTAGCATTATCGTATTTGGCCATAATATTACCCAATATGTAACCCAAACGACTTATTAATGATATAAGCTTGTCAGCTTGTTGGCTTTTAAAGTTTGCGCAACATGGACCTAACAGCATACCGATACGTCCAGCAAAATTTTTTAAAATATGACAGCAATTTGGGTCTTCAGAAAGAACACTAAAAATAGACTCATATGAACGACTCGTATGTTAAATTAATTTATCTAATTTATTTTAACAACTAACTACCTTAAAGTTCTTACAATATTAGCTTGCACTTCTATTTCGCCTATAGTAACTTCAGCAGCTCTAATCAAATGAGGACAAGCTAATTCAAGTTGTATACTAGTTGAATTGAATTTTTGATTTGAATTCTCCAATTTTTCAAAAGAAGAAGAAATTTGCCTCACATCCGCCAATGCTCTTAAGGCTGCTGAAAGTTGATATAAAGAGTGTAAGGGTGGTCCAGCTAATCTTTGTGTTGCTCCTGCTTCATTTAATATTTGCAAATGTAATATCATCAATTGTACAGCACCGTGTCTTGATAAACGCAATACAAGAGCATCTTGTCGAGACAATTTCTCAACAAATTCCTTTTGTTGACTTTCGGATACTAAAGTTTTGTATTCTCCCAAATTAGGAGCTGTACTAGGTTTACGTGGCAAATCAACTTGTTCAGACCAAATGCGATTAAAGTCTTTAATTGTTGTTAACTCGGCTCTTTCTTTTACTGTGCTGCAGGTAAGAAAGCGAATGGAACCGTAACCGTAAATACAAGCTTCAGGATCTTCCAAAGGACTGGCACGTCCTAATCCATCAATAAGTAGTTCCAACAGGTCACTGTCGTAAAATAAATGATCATTTTGATCATTGCGAGCTACTTTAAAAATAAGTTTACAAGCTCCCGTTAAATTACTGCCTGAAACTCGTAGCTGAACAAAAATGTATAAAGTTAAAGTATTTCTTTTACAATTTTATTTAAAATTTACCGCAAGAACAACTCTGGCCACAGCATGTAAAATTTTGGCCGATGTAGACTCTACAAGACCATAAATTCCTCCTAATATAAATCCTTTTTTGAAATTCTTTTCATTTTTACATACTCTGTTGTATAATTCCGTTAAAATCTGCAAAAAAAATTATATATAATATATGTATGTATTTCTTAAAAGTATTTTTGCTAAAAAAGGATTAATAAAACAAAATACCGAATTAATGTGATTTGCAGTTTCCTCAGTGCAGTCTTTGAGACCTGAATGCTCTCTTAACAAGTCAATTAATTTTTCTGTAGATGATTGTCCCAACAAATCGTTATTACGTGTTGGAATTTTTCTTGTTTTCAACAGGTTAATAGCGCAATTATCTTTCGGGATGGGTCCTGTTTTAATCGATGAATCATCATTCTGTGCTATAGATACTTCGTTATAAGCTGTTTTCGCTCGTTCCTTGGTGTACTTAACATTTTCTGATTAATTATAATAGAATATGGAAATTGGGGCCTATTTCTCTAAATGCGAACGATAGATTCGATCGAACATTTATATTAAAAACAAAAACAAAAAACTGAAATTTGTTTTTGTTTCTAATATTAATATTCGATCGAATCTATCGTTCGCATTTAGAGAAACAGGGGGTTAAAATAGCATTAATGTTTTTTAACCCCCGACCAAAAAAAAAGGGGTGTTAAGCTAAATTTACACGATTGAAATTTTTAAGAAATTTTGCTGTTTACACGAGTTTAAAACATTTTGAAGAGCAATTTTGAAGAAAATTTCAATCGTGTAAATTTAGCTTTATAAGTTTGTAGTGTGTGTCTGTGTATCGGTGTATCTGTGTGTCTGTACGAGTCCACGTATAAACCAAACGGCTGGACCGATTTTTATTTAGTTTTTTTTTTTTGTTTGAAAGGTG
The DNA here is from genome assembly GCA_944452675.1 of Tachina lurida. Taxonomy (NCBI): domain Eukaryota; kingdom Metazoa; phylum Arthropoda; class Insecta; order Diptera; family Tachinidae; genus Tachina; species Tachina lurida. Next base: position 155,132,032 of record OX101755.1, on the reverse strand, counting down.
ATATGATCGAGAAGGTTCTATATTTTAAGAAAACGGTCCAGTCGTTTAGAAGATATCTCATCTTTTCTAGATATATTCGGGGGTTTTTAAAATTGTTAATTTTTGTTATAATTGGTTTTCTTTTACCTTTTACATTCACCAAAACTCCTTTGACTTCGAGTGCGGGTAGTTTGCGTAGCAACTGAGATTTTGTTTGCATCTGAAGTGAATTATTTAATTTACCGCTTAAGGTACTGTTATTATTGTTCTTATTATCATGGCACTCAAAACGCGACTCAAGAGACTGAGACCGGCCTGACAAAATGTCATAATTATACTTGCCTCCATAATTATCATCAGTCTCTTTATTCGGGAACGATTGCTTTGAGGGTGGCAGATTTGTTTCACATTCTTCAGTAGTTGCTAATGGTTCCAATGAGGGAACCTTAGGTGTTGAACCACGTGAGTCTACATTTTGCAAATAACGCAAACTGAAAATATTAAAAGTATATTATTGCCAATTATTAAAACGAAGAGAAAAAATTGTATAATTTCGTACGAAAATGCACTAGGTGGTCTTCCAGGTAAAGTAACTTTTCCATATAAAACCCTCCCGGGTTCTCGCGGAGTTATTGGGCGCCTTGTACTGACAACTCTGACTCCACCAACTGCTTGGTATAACAAATACATTTATGATTAATAATTCATGCACATATGTAATTATTCTAAGGCCGAGTTTACATCTGGCACACATGTTCCCAAAAAAGCATAACCACTAATTACTAATGAAAAACTGTTTGATTCAGACACGTATTTACTACGTTAAACAGTTTCATACATAACTAATAAAAAGTTGTTGTGTAGAAACCGACATGATTGGAAACTGTTTAAATCAATAAATACATGTCTGAATCAAATAGTTTTTCATTAGTAATTAGTGGTTACGCTTTTTTGGCACATGTGTGCCAGATGTAAACTCGGTCTAAGAAACATATACTTCTTATGTATGTATGTATGCTTTTACCACTTGCTGCTTGATTAGGGTTTATGTTACTCCTTGATGGGCTGACATCATTTAAAAATGTTTTCGCTTCACTTATCATTTCAGCTGAAGTTCTACGTCTGCATAAACCCACCATTGAATGTTCCAATTGTGAAAGTTGGTTACTATATCGTAATTTTGCTTTATTTTTCGAATCATTTCTCCATTCCATTCTGTCGTTTTACATCAAAGAACAAATTTAATTTATTGATTATATTTGCATGCAAAATTTATTTGCTTGTGAAATCTTTTCGCTTTTGTAGTTACGTTTAAAATAATTCATCCCAACTTAGGAAATTCACATAGAAGTCTTTCGTTTGGGTTAATTGACGCCATAACAACCGCTCTTTGTGTTTAATAAAAAGGAAAGACTCACTCATATGGTCGACAGTACAATATGTACTTAGGCATTCACAATACTCTAGACGTATTGAACTAGAATATTTTAGACAAACATTCTGCTCTCAAATACAAGCATATATAATTTAGGGAGAATTTCGTATTCTTTGGGAATGATTCGGACATGTAAACAAAAATCAATACATTTACTCAAAGTGAGAAACAAATATTCCAGACTATTTCCCAAAAAATATTACTAGTTTTTTCATTTACTTTTATTGTAACAGGAAACAAGACACGCCAATGAATTGCTCAATAGAAATTTGTATTACCATTTTAACCCTCCATGGTTTTGCGTGTTGTCTCTAAAAACCTGCAACGTAAAATATTTTCAAATATGGTTTGGTCTTACTATCAACCACCATTATTACATTAGAAATAAAATTGTGAAGTTGCAATGATGTACTTGACAATTTAATTTAATTAAAATAAGTTGTTTTAACTTATGTACATAGTATATATGTATGTACATATATGTATAAACATACATATATTTTTGTACTTTAATACCTAACATTAGGATTGTGGATATTTTATTGCAAGAATGACTATTTTGATTGGAAACAGTGGTGAAATTGCTATCGAAGAATTAAACGTTTTTCAATTAATGCGCAAAGGGGTAGTTAAAATACAATTGCCTCAACAACAAACCCATTCTCATCAATACTCGTAAGTGAAAACATGGAAAATTCATTATTTTGATTAAAAATACAAGAAAATAAAATAATATACTGCATGCATGTCCATTTAATGTCCATTTAAAATAATAAAAGTTGTACTCGAACCACTACATGTACGTGTGTATAGAAGATATCAACCCTAATATAAACTACATTGACTGAGTGTCCGTGTAATACATTTGTCCCATGTAATTTAGCCCAATAAATCTAAAAATACTCTAGCGATTTTTATTAAAATTAAAATTTGCTTATGGTAGGCAGATGCCGTTTATTGAGATAAAACTATTCATTGTGTATGATTGCTCCGTAGTTATGATTTATAACAATATATGTACATATTGCTTATACATATGTATGCTTAAACCATTTTCTATGCTTTCAGGTCTTCAATATTAAGTGAAGTACAAAAACAAGGCAGCACGAAACTTCCTTCAAATAAATCTGTATTAGTATTGGGTGATAATGCCACGGGAAAGACTACGTTAGTCGCTAAATTGCAGGGTGTTGAAAATCCCAAAAAAGGATCAGGTTTAGAATATGCCTATATAGATGTTAAAGATGAATACAGAGACGGTAAGTTTTTTAAAGTGATTTTGTAATTGCAAATAAGTAGCAATTTTAATTTCAGATATGACACGCTTAAGTGTTTGGGTCTTAGATGGTGATCCAGGGCATAAAAATCTTTTGCATTTTGCTTTAAATGAAACAAACTATGCCCACACCTTGGTTATACTTACAGTGTCAATGACACAACCATGGTATTGGTTGGAACAGCTTAATCACTGGATAAAGGTTTTATCCGACCACATTGAAACCTTAAAATTAGAACCTGAAGAGAAACAAGATGCCCGCCAGCGTTTAATAACTTCTTGGCAATGTTATTGTGAAGTAGGAGATGACTTGGATCCTGGTTCACCAGTGAAACGCACGATGAGAAATAATTCCATAGACGATGACGATTTGCTACCGCTAACTGAAGGAGCCTTGCTAACAAATCTTGGTTTAGATATTGTTGTCGTTGTTACAAAGGTAATTAAAAAATATATCACGCTGTATGTATAATACAGTGTTTTCCCAGGTTAGATAAGTACAATTAATATACATTTCAAAAGCAGAAACTATAAAGATTTAATATATTTAGAATAGGTGTGATAATTAATTTACTTTATAAAATTCATGAGATTCATGAAATTTTATGAAATTTGTTGAAAGAAACTATCTACTGGCTAATAGCAGGCCTTCGTAAGAGAGTGATATAAAAAAAGACGCACGGTGTCATGGGACGCCGGGAAGGAACGTAGTTCCTTACGATTTAATTACCTTAGAAATAGCCCCTTAGCGGGCTTATTTTTATATAGCGGTTGTGTCTTTCCAGACGCAGATTTATCCACGTTTTGATTGTCATCAAAATCGGTTAGATAGTTTCAAAGAGGCAGAAATTGCACCTCTACCCTCCTCGTGCTCCTATTTTTAAAAAAGTAAATAGCCTATGTCTTATTATGTATTCAGATCTATCTATATTTTGAATTTCATCAATTTCCTTCGTGCTCCTAGTTTACATATAACACATAGGTTATATAGTTAAACATATAACCTATGTGTCCGTCTAGACTTAGTTCTAAATTTCATCAAAATCGGTTCCGTGGTTTAGCCGTTAAAGCGCAACAAACAAACAATAAATTTACTTTCGCATTTACAATATTAGTTAGCAGAGACACCCTTAGCTTCTGGAACGAACCACTTATCGAAGGCACGAACATTTTAGCAAAGACGCAAACCATATTGGAAATTCCCTAAAATTAGGCTAATAATCTCCAAATTTGCAGGAGTTCCTCAACACTTCCCTTGAAAATTACGGCAACACTGAAAATCTAAAACAACCGCAGTTGCAGCACCATTGTGCTATGTAGCTGTTTCCAGTATTTGTAAAGGCCGTTTCACACTATTAGTGGAGTTAATGTCGACGTCGTTGACGGCGTTTCAACGCCGAAAAAGTTGAAACAGATTGAACTTTTACGCCGTTGCAACGCGTTGAGATTAACTGCTCTCATACAATTTCATACGATTCAACTTTTTTTTTACATTTGACGCCGACGACGACGTCGACATTAACTCCAGGGTATAATACAAGTATTAATACTTTTGACGAAAATGCATCCCTAATCTAATTTCTGTTTCAAAAATTTCAAAAGACAATAACAACTCAACATGTCAGAGTTGCATTTTCCACAAAAGTATTAATACTTGTATTATAGTGTGAAACGGTTTTAACCAGTATTTGCCAGTATTTTTTCATTTCCAAAAAATTTTTGTTTAACATGCATGGCGCACCATAAGGAACTTACGTTCCAAAAATATAGAAAACCATGAATCTGTGGAGCATTTTTGGAAACTTTTTGCATTTGATTTGATTTCATACAACTAATTTTATGAAAAATTTTATAATCGGGACAGGCCTACCTTGTTTATGTTTCGTTTTAAAACGACACATAAAAACGATAATTTTATGTTGAAGTGAAAACACGGTGCATTTTCAATGTAGAATTGTTATTCTTTTCTGTCGTTTTTAAAACAATAAAATCAAACGAGAATAAGCTCGAATGCAAATTCAGATTAATTAGAAACGAATTGTCAAGCATCGTTTTAAAACGACACACAAAACAAGAATTTTATATTGAAATATATGTACATATGTATATGTATTTTAAATTTTGGAAATATTTTAAAAATATTGGGCGATTTTAAAGGAAGGTTTTAAGAAATACATATCGCACCTTATCAACAAGAGGGTATTAACTCAAAATTTTAAAATGTTCAGTAGAGACGAAAAACTGTTTGTGGTTAGATTACAAGAGAATTTGAAAATCCGAATCCATAGTAGTAATTAAATTTCATTTGAACATATATTTGCATTGTTTTTATTTCAAAATGTTGGAATTCTTGGGAAAAAACTCTATGTTTTGAGTTAATACCATTTTTCTGAATTTTCTCGATATTTTTTTTGTATTATTTTGAGTTACGACGCTTTAGTTGAAATTTAAATAAAGTTTCAAAATATATTTTTCAACAAAACAGTATCAACTCAAAATACAACAGAATTTAAATAAAACAATTGGATTATTTTTAACTTGAATAAAGGCTCAAATAAAAATAATACCTTTTTTATGAAAATATAAGATACATTTCTGTGTGCACTTTTGTACTAACTCAAAATAATACCTTTTTGATTATATAAAGGTAGTCACTACACTATCACAAAAATGGTCTCAAATGTGGTTTTCGAGGTGAAAGAGTAATCGGAATACGTTGAAATTTTTACAGTAGATAGATATTGATGTTGTTAGTTGATTTCTTGCAAAAAGTGAAATTTCAAAAATTTTGAGTTAATACCCTCTTGTTGATAAGGTGCGATATGTTCGATAGAATTATTCGATAGAAATTTAAATATTGCTTTGTAAATCTTTTATGAATGAAACATTTTACGACTCCTTTTTTGCAGACCTGTAGTCTCATAAAAATATAGTTGTGGAAATTCCTATAGATGTAACTTGATAATTATTCTCAGTTGAAAATTTAAAAAATTTTTAGTAATAGTGATTGAGCGAGTATTATTGTATTTAATATATTCCGGAATATCATGCACATACCAAATATTACATTTTTCCTAATTTTTAGACTGACTACATGACAACTTTGGAAAAAGAATACGATTATCGGGATGAACATTTCGATTTTATTCAACAATGGATAAGACGTTTCTGTTTACAGCATGGCACATCACTTTTTTACACAAGTGTTAAAGAAGATAAAAACTGTGATCTCCTCTACAAATATTTGACACATCGAATCTACGATCTACCATTCCGAACTCCTGCCCTAGTCGTTGAAAAAGATGCGGTTTTAATGTATATATATATAATTATTTTGGTTTTTTTCTTCTGTAGGTGAACTAATATAATTTTTTATTTTGCTTATAGTCCTGCCGGTTGGGATAGCTTAAAGAAAATAAGTATTTTGTATGAGAATATGCATTCTTGCAAAGCTGAAAATTATTACACAGATATAATATCCGCACCACCTACTAGAAAAGTAATTATGTTTATTTTTTGTATTTAAATTACAAACTAACATACGTTTCACTCTTACTCCAGGCTGTTTCAAACCGAGAAATTGAAATTCAAACTGAAGACGAACAAACATTTTTGGCGCGACAACAGGAAGTTCTTAAGTCAGGTGGACAAGAACGTAGTGAATCGCCTTTGCGATCACAGGCAAGTAAAGCTTTGCCTCGCACACCAGGTTCCGCTAACCAGAACTCACCAACTAGAAAGGTAAAATCAAATATTTATATTGTATATATTTTTATATTTAAATAGACTGATTTCCTAAACGCATGTTTATTTGTATTCAAACGAGGAAGCAGTGTATTTGAGGCGGAATACTTAAAAACTTTGTATGCAAAGCAACATGCATGTAGGAAGACAGCCTTTCTTTTTACAATTATGATTGTAAGATTATGATTATGATGATAAGATGATTTGTGTTCAAGTTTTTGTGAATATTTCAGTATTAGTGACTAAAGCCAAGTTCGGGCTTATTTTCGCTTTTGCCATATCCTTGAAAAATTGTATAATCTAGCCTTTAGGGCATTGATCATCAAAAGGCCGCCCGTGGGCACTTTGTTATGCTCTTTTTTGCATGTACATTCGTACAAGCATGCAATTTGCTCTCTTTTACATTTTGCTTATCATTGCTTTAGGGACAGATGATTCAGATTCTACTGAAAAATATAAACTTCAAAATAAAGCGCTAATATAAATATAAAAAAATAAAAAAATTAAAAACTTAATTCTGACTTTAGTAATTTTACCAACGAATTTTGGGCAATTTTCGCTAGTAAAATATTTCCTATGGAATTCATTTGAAAGAATAAACTTTAATTGTTTTAATACAAAAGTTTTTGCACATAGTATTTAAAGTTTGTTAAAAGGTTGAGATATTAAGAAGTTTATAATATCCATGCATTTTTTCTTGGTTTTTTTATTACACTGTCATCACAGATATAGAACTATTGTATATTATTGATACTGAGTTGGAATATATAAAATCATTAAAATCTTTAATTTTATTAAGGCTTTATAAAGGCTTAATAAGAAAAATTTTGTATGAAAATTTGTTTTTAAGAACCATTTATAAAGAGTTAATAATTAAATTAAAAGCTAAAAAAATTCTTTAAATATTCATCTAAACAGCTCGATACTAAAATGAATCCGGCTACACCTGGAGGTGAAGGTGTTCTGGCGAATTTCTTCAATTCATTGTTACACAAAAAATCAGGATCCCCAGCAACACCACCTAGCGCCATGAGCTCCCCAAGGACTAATGGTTCTGATAGCATGCTAACTCCAGATAAATTATCAGTGCGCACAGATGCTGCCGCGGAACTCGATCGTCTAGCGAGAAGTGTAAAGAAGGATGTAGATTTCTCGCAAAGCGAGTGTTAAATAACTCACATTACATACTCTTTCACATACCAGAGGCACTTTTAATAACTCTTAAAACTGTATCAATTCAAATAGTAAGATATAGAAATTGAATTTGAATATACAATTTGTATGTTAAAAAGAAGAAAAAGCAGAATAAATACTAAAAATACCAAGGCCTTTACATCAATCAACCTCTGTATTATGGCTTTAAAAATACTAGAGAAATTATGGTTAATATAATCAAATGTTAATGAAAGGTTTTTATAAATACAAAATATTTTCTCTACCTGCCCTCCATGTATCTATCAACTATCCTTTCTTCATTTGAAGCTGTCCACTTTTAAAGTTGTGCTCTTTTTTAACATTAACTATTTTATTATTACTTTTATTTCTTTTTTTTTAATTTTTAATAAGTAAAGAAAATATCAAGTATTGTACACATCTTTATAATAATAAAAAATTAAAATAAATAGGGGATCAACTCTTGAAACATAAACTTTGTTAATATGGTTTAATGATTAAAAGTATTTTTAATAGACATTCTTTTTTCTTTCTTTTTTTTTTAATTTGATTAAGTTGCTCAAAGATGTTTAAATGAAAAAAAAAGAAAATGTTATGTAACCGTCGTAAATTTTTCATTAAAATAAAAGACACTCCATAATTTGTAAAATATATAAACATTAAAATGATAAAAGTCCTTACTAAATAATTATATTTTTAACTGTTTTATTATATTTTACTAGCATACAATGACGAATAGTTGTGGCGCGCGCCACGTTTAACTAAAAGCAGTTACTCGCATTTTTTTAATTTTTATTAAAAAAAATGTAAATTAAATGTGTGCTTACAGCTAAATCTTCAATTGAAACGCAAAATTTTTACAAACACAAAATTTTTATTTTGTTTCTATTTCTTTTCAAAATTAATAAATAAATGCTTATAATCGCTAAATTAAAATAAAAAAGAGTCCAAGGCCTTATTTTTACTGTAGGATGTTTGTTAAAGTGCAGGAAACAAAAATTTTTCTTTAACATTAATATAAAAACTATTTTTTAAATTTATTTTTCTAAGTTTAGTTTCTTTAACAATAAAAAAGGGTTTGCTTGACTTACTAAACTAAGCAAATTTTTTGCGTGTTCTCTATAAAATATTTATGAATACATATTTGCAAAGCTAACTAAAGTAAATAATTATTTATATAAATTAAGTAAATAAAATTTTAACTTAATCGTTTCTTTCTAACAACTTTATAAAATTGATTTGAATTTTTATTTTAATATTAAAGGTATTCATTTCTGGGGGGTTATTATATAATCCGAATCGAACGGAAATGTGTTCGAATTGCAATGTTAATAACATACAAATTCGAACAGTTTTCGTTTCGAATCGAATTACATAATAACCCCCCCCCCCCAGTTTTTTTAGTTGGAAAAATGTAATTTTTTTACAACAAACACAGGAAAACAAATTCACCAAAATTTGAATTTAAAATTTCAACAACAGAAAAAAACAGAAATGAATACCTTTATTATTTATATAAAAAAATCGTTCATAAACAATAATAAAAAATAATTTGGTTTTATAATAGGTTATTAAAAACAAAAATATTTTCTTATGAATAACGGCATTAAAACTTTCTTTCTTTTTTATAAAATTGTTAGAAAACAAACAAAAAAATATATATATAACAATGCTCGTTTCTTTAAGAATATTCAAAAAAGAATTAATGTAAAATAACTAAAAAATATCAATAAAAATTTGAAAATTAATGAAATCATTTAAAATTTCCACAATCTGTTATTTCTTTTTATTTAGTGTAGAATAATAAATTTTGACCTTAAATTACTCCCCGTAATATAGAATTGTTTCTCTCGTCTCTCTGCATCATGTCGTCTTCACGACATCAATTATAATATTATAATAATTAATAATATTAATCGATATTTGATAAAATCAAAATATGTACATACATACATATGAAAATGGATGTTTTGGAAGTAGAGAAAATAGTTAATTATTTAAAATTTTTTCACTGGGCTATTACTGAAACGTCAAGGTCTTCACCATCAACGAAAAGAAAATTGATTTTTTTTTTCAACAGATGGGTATAGAAAATAATGCAATATGAATAAACCGTTTGCAAGCAATGAAAAATCACATTTAAAGTTTATTTATAAGTTTAATTAAGATTAAAGATGAAAGTAAATTAAAATATATATTTTAATTTAATTGAGATACCTCCAGAAATAATTTGCATTTGGAATCAGGGACTGGAGGAACAGCTCTTTTTCTAATACGTGATATGATAGGCTGTGCTTCGTCCAATTTGTGAACATATATTTTGCAAAAATGATAATCACCCTTATTCGAATTGTCGACATCGACGTCACTTTAACACAACACCAAAAAATCAAGGCTTGTGTATCCTTTGGCGAAAACAACTGACTTCTCTTGGCAGGTTTATGATATTTTCTATACCATAGGGAATGTAAATAGATTGCCAGTAGCACAAAATTTTTCTCGAGAGCGAGTAAACAAGCCCCAATTTTTTGGTATTGTGTTAAAGTGACGTCGATGTCGACAATTAGAATAAGGGTGAATAAAAGGGATAAATTAATGCCCCTATCACGGTTTTCAACTTTTAAAATAGTTTGGTTGGGATTGATAAATTTGCATTGCCATTCTCCACTAAATTAACAGTTGACTTTTCAGTTGTGTTTTAGTATCGTCATTTACAACTCTGTCTAAGTTTGGTTGAGAAAAACGTTGAGTATACACAACTGCTTTTTAGTAGTTGGGTCTGTGGTTGGGATTTTCTAATTATAAGTTGGTGCGATATAAAAAGCAGAAAAAATTTAAAATTTTCAACTAGAAATATTTATTATGCTTAATAACATTTTTAATTTAATTTTTTCAACAGTTTCAGTATCGGGGGTATACCGGGCACATACAAACATTTCTTTAAATGTGATTTTAAGTGATCCAACATACATATAACAAAACGTTTCTTTGTTCAGCCAGAAATAACTAAAAAACGTTTTTCGTCCTCATAAAATAAATGTACACATATTTTTATCTATTTGGCATGAACTAAAACACTAAAAACAATATATTTTCTAAAACTTTGTGTTTTTAAATTTACACACAAATTAATTGTTTTCTGTCAAACTTGATATTTTAAGTTGGCAACACGATGACAATTTCAACTAAAAAACAGTTGTGATTCATGATACTAAAACACAGTTTGGTCGTGTGTAAGTTTGGTCCACTCTTAGACGACCAAACTGAACTTAGTTGAGAACAGTGATAGGGGCATAAAAAAAGGTCATAAAAAGTGTCATTGGCACGAAAAAGTGTCAAAAATGATACTTTGGTGTCACAACGGCAACGCTGCTATCCACCGAGCCTACACTGCTTTTCCACACTCAAAGCTTACTTTTCAAAGTCTTGAGATGGGAGAATGGGACTTCTCTTTTTCCCTTCTCTCAGATAAACTCAAGACTGCAGCGTAAACTGTTTGTGTGGAAAATCCGTCTTAAGCTATTTTATAAGCAAATGTGGGTTATGTGGACTTTGTATTTGATAAAGCTTTCTGCAAATTCGTATTCATTTTAGTGTAATTTATTGCTAAAAGTCATTTTTATTAAATAGGGATTAGAAAGAGTAAAATACAAAACATTTTTAAATACTCAACAGAAATTTTTTGCGGGCAAAAACAAGTTAGCGCAAATAAATAAATTCTCACCAAGCATGGGAAATTTGATCGCCGAATTTGTTTTGCTTCAGTTTCAGTTTTATGTAAAAAGAATTTCATAGCGATAAGTTGTGTTTTAGGGGCGCGTCCGCCCCTCAAAGTTGTTTTCAAGCCCATTTATTATTCAATGTATTTCGCTTGCATATAACTATCTGTTTAAAAAAACATTTTGCAAGAATATGATATAAGGCAACATTTAGCTCTTCTAGTCAACAACATTAGAAAATAATGAAGAAAATAACCGACAAAATACCAAAAATTATATATAACAAAATCATATTTATATGGAAATTATTTACAATAAGAATTATTGAATTATTTCATACATATACTACGTATAGTCAAAAAATAAACTAAAAAAAATTGCATTGAATAAATGGGCTTGAGGGCCAACTTCCTAAAACAAAACTTATATGTAGCTATTAAATTTATTTAAAATTTTTTTTACATAAAACTGGACCGATTTTGGGGGGAGATAATATAAGAAATAAAAATAATTCTCTATTTTCGATTTAATCGTAAGCGACATCCAGCAAAAAATTACCTTTTTTTATTGAAATTAATACGCGTGTTAATTTGCACCTAAAAGAAACCGATTGATGTTCCGCATTCTGCTGTTACTTTGGCCAGCGTAGATTTACGTATACAAAACATGTTTCAATATTATAAAGTAAATTCAGTAAAGTGCGATTTCGACTAGCGCACGAAGGGTTCCGTACGGACACTAGATATGTAATACTATACGAACTAATATATAGTTTTGGCATTTTTTCCGTTTTTGGGATTTTTTTTGTTTTGAGCTGTTTTTTAGTTTTGGCGATTTCTTTAGTTTTGGCGCGTTTTTTCTCGTTTGGAAATTTTTTTCCGGTTTTTGGCTTGTTTTTTTGTTTTGGTTTTTTTCATTTTTTCGATTTATTTTGATTTCAGCGATATTTTCGGATTTTTGCGATTTATTTTAGTTTTAAAATTTATTTTTAATATGGCACTTTTATCGTTTTTGACGACTTTTTTTTGTTTTTGCCTCTTACGGTTTCCAAGATACAGCAAGTTGTCAAAATTACATAGTCAAAATTACATTAACTGAGAGAATACTCTTTAGTTTAGATTTTTTTAAATTTTAGTGTTAATTGTTGTAGCCTGGAACTTTGGCCGCTATAACAACAAATACATGATACTTAAAAATTAAAGGGTGTTCCAAAACGAGCAACGAAAAATGTTAAAAAATCCCATGTAATATACAATACAATTGTATGTATGTATATACACTTGAAATTTGTAAAGTTAGTGTATTTTTATACAGACTACAACAATTAACACTAAAATTTAAAAAATCCAAATTAAAGGGTGTTCTATCAGTTAATGTAATTTTGACAACTTGATGTATCTTGGAAACCGTGAGAGCCAAATTCTTGAAATTTTCAAAAACGGTAAAACTAAAAAATCCCAAAATTATAAAATCGCCAAACCGAAAATAAATTGCCAAAAAACAAAAAAAAAATCGTTAAAACAAAAAAAAAGCGCCAAACTAAAAAAAATATATAACTAAAATAAATCGTGAAAAACCGGAAAAATTAAAAAATCGCCATATTAAAAAAACTCCAAAAACCGAAAAAAATCGCCAAAACGTTTAAACTGAAAAAAAAACGCAAAAAAGCCATATTGAAAAAAATGCTCAAAACCGAACGTACGGAACCCTTCGTACGCGAGTCAATGTCGCAGTTTACTGAATTTATTAGTGTAATTATATAGAATACTAAATTTCATTTTCCATCTCTGATTTATATACTATACATGCATATGTGTATACATACTCGTATGTATAAATATGGTTAAGTGCTTGTCTATGTAGTATGTGTGTATGTACATATGTATGTAAAATACATTGTAAATCGTTACCTTAATACAGAAAGGCCCTAAATAATTTTTTTTCTTAAAGCGATTTTTTTGTATATTTCGATAGAAGAACTTCTAATGTATCGAAAAATGAAAAAAAAACATATATCTCGATTTCAAAAAACTAATGAGTTAGAGGGTTTCTATATTAAGGTAACGATATGTAAGTAATAAAAAAAAGAGATTTCAATTTGCCAAGTTAATATGTATGTATGTACATATGTATGTGTACGAGTAATGATTCAGTCAATAACAATCTTTTAACGAAATGTTGTCGGGAGCAGAAAGTTCTACTGATGAGAAAAATACATTTTTAGTACATAATAAATGAAAACAGAGAGAGCTTTGATTAAGACGAATAATTTGTTGGCTTATTGCGTGCGCAGTAATCAAGACGTCTAAAGTTTTTATACGAAACACTAGTAACTTTACGTGCGTCGCTCAAATTGGTCGCTGGTTTCAAAAGTGGCGGAAGAAAATATATAAAAAAGTAATTTAGCTACATATAAAAAAAGAAAGCAAAAGTATCTAAATTCATACACAATCAAACATACATACATATGTATGTACACATCTTTTTCAATTACCGACTAAAAAGTTATAAATTTTGTAAATATTTACGTACGAGCAAATAAAAATAGATAAAAAAATTAAATTGAAATAAAATTCAAGATAAAGCTTAAATTAGACGTGACATAGCCATAACGCCATAGCCATAACCAAACCAAAATTCAATTGATTTCTATGGTGAGAGTGAGAGTGAGAGAGACTCGCCATAACTCTCACCATAGAAACCAATTGAATTTTGGTTTGGTTATGGCTATGGCGTTATGGCTATGTCACGTCTAATTCAAGCTTAATTCATTAAAGCAAAAAAAAAAAAAACAAAAAAAAAAATGGTGGAAACTGTGGTAACCGTTGAACGTACAACAAACACTCAGACTACATCACCTACAACAACAGGTGGTGGTGGTTTAAGTGCAATAAGGATTAATGTGGGATATTTCCAAACTCTTCCTGGCATATTGAAACTTGTGCAGTTCGTAAGTTTTAGTCTTACATATTATTAGGTTACAAAAAAGTTTCAAAATACATATGTATGTACTATGTATGTATGTACATATCGTTCACTTACTCAAATAACGTCACAACTCAAATAATGAATTTTTTAACTTAATCATGCAGAATTAATCCTCATATCATTCTTCATATTGTGTAAAAATTTTATACCAATATCTTATTTATTAAACTCTTGGGAGAAAAATAAAATTTTCTTTTTCCATTAAGTTGAGTAGGTATAAATTTAAAACTTAAAACGTGTTTTCTGGCAAACTGGTTGTTTTGAGTTATGACGTTCTTTGAGTAAATGAGCGATATGTAAGTATATGTATTTAGCCGTTCATACTACGGAGATACAACCTTACAATCAATAGATATGTACATACATATACATATGTACATATGTATGTATGTATGTATGTATGTATGTATGTATGTATATGCATTCATGCAAATAAATGTATCTATGTACATATGTATAAATTAGTCATTGTAGAGAAATGAATTTCTTTATCATTAACAATCTTATATAACGAAACACTGCATGCCAGTTAGCAGCAAAATTGAATATGGTCTTAACGTGTTCCTCCAAAATATTTGTCATTAAAAATCGGCGAATAATGTAATTTTAGCTAACAACTAAATCCTAGCGTGATTGTAAAATTGTATGGCGAAACTTAGAACTTAACAATAATTTAATATTTTCTCAATACACACATTGCCCATGTATACACATATGGGCAATTCCACTGAATGTCACGTACGTTTGCCAATCAATTAGGCTTGTATTTCAGATCAATGCGGTTAGATTAGATTGTTCCTTATATTTTACCAAAGGTAGAGCTACTTACTGGGGTCAGGTAGCAGAAGTTCATATGAATGATATACATAAATACAACAACTACGTGCCCATATATGTATAAAGGGTGTATTTTATCTCCTCTTCTTTTCAATTTATAATCCAAAGTTATTTTCCAACAATCTATCAGCTCTATGGAAGTCGGAAGAAAGGTAAATTGGCCAATTTATCAACAATATCCGATGCAAGCGATACTTACGGCAGTATTGGCGGACAATATGGAGGATTTACAATCGCTTGTACAAGCAGTATGCACACAAAGCAGCGTATATGGTTTAAGGCTTAATATAAATAAAACTAAATTTATGATAATAAGTAGAAGCAATACATCTTATTCAAATGCATACAAATAGAAAGAGTCAACAGATTTGTCTATATCGGGTGTGTGCTTCGTGAGGATTGGGATTCTGACGCATAGAAATGGCAAGAAAAACTTACATTAAATATACATACATAGAAACATTCTTTCAAACCCAGAAATCAACATTGGCCTCCGGTTTCGCTTCATGAAATTCTACGTCTGGTCGGTAATATTGCATGGTGTAGAAGCATGGCCTTTAAAAATCAACACTATGAATAAAATAGAAGCGTTTGAAATGTGGTGCCTCCGAAGACTACTAAAAATATCGTGGGTAGATAGAGTTTCTAACTTTGAAGTTCTAAGAAGAATGGGATGTGACCGTGAACTACTTCTCACTATTAAACGAAGGAGGAAAACTGCCTACTTTGGTCATATTATACGTGGGAGCAAATACGAGCTATTGCAACAGATAGTAGAGGGTAGAATAGAGGGCAGACGAAGAATGGGCACAAGGCCTATTTATCAGGTCAATATATTGATATTCTGTGTTGTCGTGTTAAAGCTGTCAAAAGTTGTTTTCACCATATACTTTAGTTCATGTTTGTGTGTGTTTCTGACAACTTAAACATAAAGTTGTTTTTGGTATTGCTGTGTTTTTGTAGAGCTACATAGACCTAATAAATAGGCCTTGAATGGGCCGAAAACAAATGTCGTGGCTGCGTAACATAAGAGATTGGACTGGCTTGAGAACTATAAGCGAATTAATTCATACAGCAAGACAACGAGACAAATTTCGAGATATTTTTAATAACTTAAACTAATAATGATATTTAATAGCCAATTTATGTATTATATACATGTGATCACTTATATTCAGTAGTGGATTTGTAAAAAAAGAAGAAGAAGATCTACTTACGCTCCTCAAAAGTACATAAAGAAATAAAGAAAAATTTTAACTTTTTTCCTAAATACAAGCTTAATTGATTGGTCAACGTACGTGCCATTCTGTGGAATTGCCCATATACAAATTTATATATGTACATATGTTGTACATATCCACATGACATTGTATACTTTATGAATGTTGTACATGTACATATGCATATGGGCAATTCCACAGAATGTCACGTACTATGTCACGTACGAATGCCAATCAATTAAGCTTATATTTCAGATCAATACGGTTAGATTTTTCCTTATATTTTACCAAAGGTAGAGCTACTCACGCTCCTCAAAAGAACATAAAGAAATAAAGAAAAAATTTAAATTTTCTCTGAAATACAAGCTTAATTGATTGGTTAAAGTATGTGACATAGTACGTGACATTCTGTGGAATTGCCCATATGTATATAGTGTGTATGTATATTTTTATTTTATTTCGACCATTTAACAGATAACGTTCTTGTTTGAAAGGCTATGAAACTTCACACTAAAAATCACGCTAGGACTTAGTAGTGGGTTAAAATTACGTAATACACCGACTTTTAATATCAAATTGTATGGAGGAACAAGTTAACACATAATTCAAATTCGTCACTTCATGCCAATTTTTTCTTATACATAAGGCCGTAAATTTTTATAGGTACAATTTTATAGTTTTGCATAAGATGTAACCTTAATTGAATTTAATTCTTCGATTTCTAACACCTAAAAATGCTAGGTATAACGACAAAACGATGCTATTAACATTTAATTTTTCTAATGTTAATGCGATACAAAATTTTAATATGTATTCTTAATACAAAAATTTTAAGGGCTTATTGTAATAACATCATAACTTATTCATAAGTCACCCGAATCGAAAAACTGGGATTATGTGCTTTTTCCATTGATTATAACCATGCCACCAACATCCCCTCAAAAGACTTATGCATGTATATATTTTCTAATTAGTTTCTGATTTAGACAATAATTGACATTTTACATTTTCATGTTTTTGTAGATTTTTTTTTTTGTAATAACATCATAAGCCACACCAATTTTCTATAGCATAATTAAAAACTTATTTTTTTTAATTTTGGTAGCTCATGATGTTAATTCACAAAAAAACTAGTAATTTATTTTATTTGGCTAATAATGTTTTTGCTATAAAAAATGTTTTAAAATTATATGAACGTGAAGAAGAAAGTGGAAAAATAGCATTAATTATAACTTTATTCGGAATAAATGCATTAAAAACTGAAATTTAAAAACGCCCGATATATCTAGAAAATATGCGCTATCTTCTAAACGGCTGTACCGATATTCTTCAAACATAGCTAAGAACACTCTCGATCAAGTCACCTTTCGAACAGAAATCAAATCAGAATCGGTCCAGTCTTTTGGTCTGTACGTGGACTCGAACAGACACACAGATGCACAGACACACACTACAAACTTATAACACCCTTTTTTTAGTCGGGTGTTAAAAAGGCTGAACTGAAAACGTTATTCATTGATGAATTGGCAAATCTACATTCATTTAATGAAAAATACAAGGAAGGGATCATTCTAAAGGAAGTCCAACGAATACAACTTTAAGTGGATTGAAAAAAGTATACAAAACCAGTAAAAATTGCAGATAATAAATTACTCAATGTAAAATTCCTGATTCCATATATTCCACCCAATTTCTTTAAAACAAACAAACAGCCATATTTAAGCAGAATTTATTCAATAAGTTATATGTACTGATTTTAATTGTTTCCATTTTGATAGAAAGACAACATGTGTATTAATTGGTTTAAAAGCAAATACATACATATGTACGTGAAATTAATTTATTTGTTTAAAAAAGGGTATGTGATAGTAGTCGTTTTTAATAAGTTCTACACCCCCAGGAAATACCCTAATATGTTATTTAACTTCAAAGTCGGTTATCCCAAAACAATTTTTTTGTGGCATATGATGGATGTTACTTCATCAATAAGCAGTGTTACTTAAGTAAAAAATAAATAAATCCTGCCATTATTTTCCGATATATTTAACCAATTTATTAATGGCAATATCTACATATGTATGTATGTATGTATGTATGTGCATATGTATGTATTTCAAGTCTTATCAACTCCTGATAAGAACAACAAACATACCAATAATTTTAACGGATTTAAAGTCTCTTTTGATATGAAATATTACAGTGTTTTCTTACGCAGAAATATACAGCTTAAGTATTTTCGGTCATACATTGGTCCAAATCATGGTACATCTTAATAACAAAATCAAAAATGTAATAAGTGGGAAACCTGGTGGGTAAACCTAATTCTAGTACGCTGAATAAATTATTCAGATTGAAAATTATGATTAAAAGTATCTAAAAATCGCAATTTTTTCCCAGTTTCCCAGTCTTAACGAGTTCATCCATACAATTTGACATTAAAAATCAGTGCAAATAAGCGTATGTATGGCAAAACTCGTAAAGACCATGTTCAATTTTGCCACTTATGCTGACTGGCATGATATTGTTAATTATACATAAGGCTGTAACAATTTTCGTTATTGATACAAGTTTTTTAAATAACTACACTAATAGAAAAACCTTTCTAAATGCAATGATTTTTTTTACATTATATTCATTATTTTGTCATTAGTTTTCAACCAATGCAACGCTTCATTCCCATTACGAAAATTATTTCATCATTTAGGGTGCTCAGTGCAGAGGTCGTGGGTTCGATTCCGGCCATAGACCCTGGGTGTTTTCTGCAAACAAGCTAATCGCTTCGCGGGTTGTGTTTGTTTATAAAAAAAAAAAATAAAAAATATATGTATGTATGTATGCAAAGAAATATTTTCATCATTTATCATTTTCATATTTTAAATTAAAAATGTAATATATAATTGGCTAAAGATTTGCCCCCCTATGCAAAAAAGATAACGTGTGCTTGAAGAGTACGTTATAACAAAATTTCCAAACAAAAACCAGTTTTAACGTACACTTGAAGCACACGTTATCTTTTTTGCATATTGGGGTTGAACTTGGAACTCATCGCGTGGTAGTCAACGCGCTTGCCGCTGCAACCACATCAACCTTAAATATTCGTTAGATACACACACACTAAATATCTGTGGCAAAAAGGAAAAAGTGCTTAAGTCGAGATAAGCTGATTTTGAGTTAATGTTACCTCTGTAATTTGTATTTTTGAAAGTACCCCTGGGCAATTAATTTGCACGATTTTTCAAGAAGTTATAGCAAAATGACTTGCGGATTATTTTTTTAGACTTTTAATCTCATTTGGAATAATAGGCCATGACACAGAGTTCAATTCCGTTTTGTATGAATTCTTTATAAAAACATGTATTTAAGTTTTTCATTACCCGAATGAAAAGTATTTCGTAACACTAATGATCAGGGAAACCGCAAATATGCAATTGCATGTTTTTTCTTGTGCGACGTATTCATGCGGGGACAAGATATTTATCCGTTTCAGAACTTTTTATTAATTTTGGCATCGATTTGTTAGTGCATATTTTTGCATTTTTTGCCCTTTAAAGCATATTTTTGCATATTTTACCCTTTAAATCATGTTTTTGCATTTATCACTCTAACACGCATATTTTTTAGCATATTTTCTCATTTTTAGAGCATAATTTACGCTTTTAGGGCATATTTTGAAATTAAATAAATAAAACAAAATAAAATAAAATAAAATAAATAAAAATTTTTATTTTAAATTGCTTACAAGGCTTAAGTGTTACACAAAATTTTTATTTTTATTTTTCGCTATCTAAGTCTCATTTTTAATGTTCCATGTAGTGTATAAATTTTCGTAGTTATTACGGACGTTAGTTTCAATAAAAAATTCGGTTTTTCTATTTGTGACGGACTCTACCCCGAGCAGACGTTGAAGGAACATTATCAATATATAAAAGTTTATTTAGATGTGGCATGCAACGATTTTATTGGAAAATCTATATTGACCTAGATTGTTGTTTATTGCAATAAATATTGTACATACAAATCTTGTCTTATTTATCGAAAATATAGTTCCAAAGTTTTAATTCTGATATCGTGATTTCTTTTAAACTTGAAGTTAAATTTTTACGAGATTATCAAAAAAAAAAAATAATTTGTATTATTTGCTTTAGTCAAAATATGTATGGCAATTTTGTTTCAATACGGCAGTTATTCTTTTTTAATTTTTTATTGTTTGCATTTTTGCTTATTTTATATGCAAATGGTGTTGAATTTTTTAATTAAAACTATATTTTCATTTAAAATAAACCAATTTATTTTATTTTAAGAGCATATCTTTGGAATTTTTTGTGCATATTTTCAAGTTTTTAGTGCATATTGAATGCGCATAAAACACTTTTTTTAGAGCATATTTCTGGTTTCCCTGCTAATGATACTATGAAGTGTAAAATATTAAGCATTAGAAAGGTTTCATTCCATTAATGAAATTTCAATCAATATAATATAATGTTTCATTTTATTAATGAAATTTGTCGTTGTATTAATACGTTACGAAGTGTTTTTCTTTCAGTGTATGTACCGTACCTACTTAATTTCAGTAAAAATATAAGCATTTATTCAAAAGGCATACCTTATTTTTTGAATATCTCAAAAAAAATGGTCCATAAGCCGAATTTTGAGTAGCTACGGCTTAAATGATGGTATAATTTTTTGGACACCAGTTTTTGCTGAGAGTTTTCAAATTTAAAAATCTGATGAAAAAAAATTGTGTATGTGCCTATGTACATATGTACATACATATGTAGTAGTATTGTAATAGTCCCTAAAAAATTTGACTATTGGAATAAAAAACAAAAACAGAAAAACAACAAAATTAAATCAAATAAAGTTTAAATGACATGCCCTTGCTCCAGGGGCTATCAGTTAGAGTTCGACCGATTAATCGGCTTCGGCCTTCGGCCAAAAATTGGTAATCGGCCAACATTCGGCCTACGGCAAAAATCGGCCGATTAGCCGAAGCCGAATATTTTTCATTCCAAGCTTGAAAAATAACATTATGTTTGGTCGTTGCTCGCCGACAGTTTCTATTGTGTTTAACGTTTTGAAAGGGTTGCTTTGAAATACAACCCAGTTGCTTTCTATTTTCTTTTACTTGGACGTTCTTGTGAGTGATCATATGAAAAAGCAATCTAGAAATTGCAAAATAGTTTTATTTTTCTTGTTATGTATCCAATAGATATTACAGCTATTTCAGTGATATCAAAAAAGGAAACTTTTTTCTTAATTCATATAAAACAAGTATCATTTTTAAAATTTAAAACATTCGGCTGCGGCTTCGGTTTTGGCCGAAGTTTAGGATTTTAGCCGAAGTTCGTCTTCGGCTTCGGCCAAAAAAAAACGCCTTCGGTCGATCTCTACTATCAGTGTAGTTTAATTAAAATAAATACATATGAATGTACATACATTCATATGGACAAATAAAATTTTAAGCACCATAATTTAATTCATTTTAAAAAGAGTAATATTATGTGAGTTCGGTTTACAGAACTCCCCTGCTCTGTTGTAGAAAATAATTCGTAAGCCACATTTATAATAATGTCATCTCTTATAGGGCATATTACTTTAATTAATGTGTGTTTATATGTTGGAAATTCCGTTAACTTTAAACTAACTTTAAACTAATTATTTCGCAACTAATACTGACTGACACTTGGATTACTTTTCAATGTAATCAACTGACTATTTATATATCGCACACTAAATCATAGAGTCACATAAAAACAAGCTTCACGGTCATGATACAATCATTGTTCATGTCATTGGTCATGATAATTGTATCATGATCACGGTATTTTATATTCTTCAAGAAGACTGACTGTATTGCAAAAGAAATTGTTTAGGTCGTTATAGATTTCTTCAATTAACTTCTATAATTTTGAGTTGTGACTCTTTATGGTTTAGTGTCGATATGTATATAACATTGCGATGTCCTACACTGAGGGAAAAGCTGCAACTTGAAAATAAGAACGCGTCAGATTAGTTTAATAATTTTAAATATAATAGAAAATGTGTATTGAGATACTTAAAAATAAACAAAATTAATAAATTAATACTGTTATTTTCACAATAATGTCCTGCACAAGACCATTTATAAGAACTTTCAAGACATGAGCGATTTTTCAAATGTTTTACTACAGCGAAATATTCTAAAAGAAACGCTAAACAACACTGTTGGCAAGACAAAAAACTGAAACAAATGTCTTGCCAACAGTCTTGTTTAGCGTAAAGTGTAAACTGCAAACTTTCTTATACCATATTAATGCTCAAATTAGCATTTAGTGTGTTTAGAAAACTACTAGTAGTGTGGGTACTAGTTTAGGACTAGTTTATTACCAGTTCTTTTGTAAAGAAAAATTTTATAAAATTTATGGTATTATTCCTTTGATACCCAGTTACAACTGCTGGTTAAAATTCGTAATTATTTATCAAAATCCAAAAATATAAAGGGTAATTATAATTATTTAATTAATTATTTCTAGATGAACCTAAAATTTTAATAATTTCATGATACCAACCCAGCAAAAAATTTAAAAAAAGGTAATCGGGTTTAGAATTAAGCATTTTTGGTGGAAGCTGTTCCTTACTGGATTGCCAACTTAATGATTTTAACAAGGCGTGAAACTAAAATAATCGATTCTTGAGAAGTACTTACTATTTTTATTTGGCAACTTGTTCACGTAATCCATTTAATCTAAAAAAATTATTCTGATCATTTAGCAACATGTACATAATTTTTTTAAATTTAGGTAATGTGTTTTGTAAGCGAGTAATGAAATTTGGTAATCAGAAAAGTAAGTCATTATATGGCAAGTAGTTCTGATGGTAATGTGTAATTTTTTGCTGGGAATTTTCTTACATTGCAAGGGCTCTGTTAGATAGTCACAATTTATTTTGCAATGTTGTACCTTGGAACTTCATACTTCATATACTAGTACTCATCAGCACTAGTAATTTTACACAACAACTTTAACCCTTTTTGCACTAGTTCTTCTGCAACTGTTCTAGTAATTATACTAGCAGCTTTTAGGCAATTAACGCCTACTCTCCTGCGGGGTTTATACATTTCGTTAACTTTTTACATACATACATACATACATATGTGTGTACATAGGTATATATGTAAGTATGTATGTATGTACATATATTATTCACAGTAATTTTTTTACTTTTTAGGCATTTAATGAAAATAGATTTTAAAAATATACGCCCATACATAAATATTTACATATGTACCCTGCAGGAGATCGAACTAGTGTCCAACTGGTATTTTACTAGTACAGAAGCCACCACCACTAGTTCCCAACCGTAAACTTTCCTATAACATGTTAATGCTCAAATTAGCATTGAGTGTGTTTAGAAAATTACTAGTGCCATTGGTACTAGTTTAGGACTAGTTAATTACCAGTTCTTTTGCAAAGAAAAATTCTATAAAATTAGTGGTTTTATTCCTTTGTTACCCAGTGACAACTGCTAGTTAAAATTCGCAATTATTTATCAAAATTCAAAAATACAAAAGGTTAATTGGAATAATTTGATTATAATTATTTATAGGTGAACCTAAAACTTTAATAATTGTATAATACCAATTTTCGTACATTGCAAGTGCTGTGTTAGACAGTCAAAATTTGTATTGCAATGTGGTGCCTTGGAACTACTTCATATACTAGTACTCATCATAACTAGTAATTTTATACAACAACTTTAACCCTTTTTGAACTAGTTCTTGCTGTTCCAATAATTATACTAGTAGCTTTTAGACAATTGACACCTATTCTCCTGCAGGGTATAATCTGTACATATGTATGTATGTTGGAAATACATACATAATTATATATACATATGTAGAGTAAATAAGTAAATAAGTATAGAAACAATTTTTGTCGACTTGTACTTACATACAACAACTAATAGTCGTATGTAATGCAAATAACTTACTTACATATCTACACACCTACACACAGAAAAATTTCAATGTAAAATCTACATAAACAAGGTTAATCTAATATTTTTCGGCAATGATTTTGCTTCACATGTGTTTCATGTTAATCTAACATGATTTATAGTAATTGTCAAAGGAACTTTTTCCTTTTGAAATAACTTTATTTCATGTTGACTTAATATTTGCGTACTGTTTAAATCAAAATTAAGAATCATGTTGAATCAAAGTTATTTCAAGTTGGAACAACATGAATTTAATTTAATGTAGTAATTGTACTTTATTAATTATTTAACTTACGTGTGGTTAACATAGACATCTGAAAAATGTTTGTATATGAATTAAATAAATTGGCTTCCCCGGCCAAGATTTGAACTCGGAACTCATCGCGTGGTAGTCAACGTGCTTGCCCCTGCATCCACAACAACTATAAATATTAATAAGACACACAACAATATGTACCTTCTTGAATTAAATTGTAATTTAACATTATTTCATTTATCATTTAACATACAATTTATTTGGAAAGTTTTAGTTTTAGTTCAAAAAAAAAAAAACAAAATGCTTTCACTTGAAAAGTTTTAGTTAAAAAAAATACAAAATACTTTGACTTGACTCCAGGATTCGAACCTGCGATCCTCCGACTGCAAGACTGGTACACTGCCTACCAGCCAGCAGCAGTTTGTCGACTGTTTACAAACATAAAAAAAACCAACAATACAAAAACAACCTACACAACTAAGCACAAAAGTGTATTGCAGCTACCCTATTGGAAATTTGGCTAACTTTAAACTAACTTTAAGCTAGCTATTTCGCAACTAGTACTGACTGACACTTGGATTACTTTGGAATGTAATCAATTAACTATTTTAATATTGCGATGTCCTAGTCAATTGTCTCACTCTGCACTACTTTCAGCTAACTTAAAGTTGACTTTTAAAAATCACCTGGTAGTCAGTAAATAAAAAAAATTTTTCTGGGGTTCGAACATGTAACATCACACGTTGTGTACTCAACGCGCTACCACTCGGCTAAGCTGACATCTAAAATAACAACAGCAAAATGTTAATATAAAACTGAAATGAGTTTTAAAGTAGCTGAGAATAAATTTGTTGGCTTTCATCAAATTCGATTACGTACTCAACTTAAGAATTAATTTCGGGTTTGTTCTGGATGACTTTGCAGCTAGCTTTTAGTCAGTCTAAGAAAAGCTAACTACAAGTTAACTATTTTTGTAGTCAACCGCACATTCTCCGACAGGGTATGAACAAAGCAAATAAACACCAACACACTCAAACAACATATTATTTCTTGTAAATTTAATGTAATTTGAAGGAGTTTGAATCAACCTTTTTGCATATTGATTTTACATTGGTATTTTTTTTCTGTGTATATTTAAATGAATTTCTAGTTCAAATTATTTATGTAATGAGTGTTAACAGTTGCTACACAAACTCATTTGTATCAAAAAATATTTTTTTAATTAATAAAAACATTTTTATAAATTCCCCAAATAATAAGAAGACTGAACAAAGAAGATTCGCACTTTATTTTTCATTAAATTAACTTTTGTTTTACGTTCAATGGATTATAATTTTTGTTAAAAAAGTTAAGTATTTGCAAGCAAAAATAATCCATTAATTTTTGGACATTTGTAGGCAAAAAGTAATCCATTAATTCTTTCAAAATTGTAGGCAAGAAATAATACATTCTTTTTTCGAAGGTATATTTGTAAAAAATACTCTACACATATTTTTTGAACTTCTCAAACAGAAATATGGGTAATTTAGTCAAATTGTAAGTGCTGGATAATATATACACTGTTCTGTATTCTAGTAAACAACGTTTTTGCTGGGTGCGAGTAAAAACTTAAAAAAAAATAAAATAAAAAATATGTCAACATAATAAAAATGATTTGCTGATCTACATCTTAAATGAAAGAATGCTTAAATATAACGATGTTGAGAATTTTGATGCATGCATAAAAATAAATTTAAGAGAAAATATTTTGTGATTTAAATTTGAAAAGCATTTATAGAAACAGTAATAAAATGGCCAGAGACATCCAAATCACGTTTTTCTTTTAAAATATGTAAATTAATTGCATATGTATGCATATATGTACAGGGTGTTTTTTTAGAGGTATAGAACTTCGAATTGAAATAAAACACAAGAAAATCGTTTTAATGTCCATCAATTTGGCTTTATTGGAAGGATAATTTTATGCATTAATGTTTAAATATGATTTCGGGCATGTGGCCGCCGCGGCTGGCTCGAATAAAGCCAACTCTACAGGTCCAATTTTCAACCACTTTTTCGAGCATATGGGGCCGTATGTTGGCAATAACGCCACGAATGTTGGCTTCCAAGTCCCCTAACGTTTCTGGTTTGTTGGCGTAGACGAGCGACTTCACATATCCCCAAAGAAAATAATCCAATGGTGTCAAATCACACGATCTTGGTGGCCAACTGACAGGTCCATTCCGCGAAATTATGCGCTCATCGAATGTTTCCTTCAATAAATCGATTGTGACGTGCGCTGTGTGGCATGTAGCGCCGTCTTGTTGGAACCACAACTCATCCACATTCAAAATCTTCAAAATCTTCCATAAAGTTGATGGACAAAGCTCCAATTGCTGTGCACGGTGGCGAATCGATTCATTCGGGTCCTCTTCAACACTTTGCTCTACAGCGGCAATTGTTTCTTCGGTGCGCACTGTTCGACGTCTCTGCGGATGCGTATTATCACATAGAGTAAACGTAGTGCGAAAACGATCCATGGTTAACCGAATTAATTGCTCTGATGGACGATTATGTCGACCATAAAATGGACGGAGCTTGCGGTAAACTTCGCGAACTGAACCATTATTTTCGAAATAAATTTGCACGATTTGCAAGCGTTGTTCTTTTGTCAACCTGTTCATGATGAAATGGCAAACCAAACTAAATATTAATCACTTGACAGCTGACAAAATGGCCGCCAGTTAAAAAAGTGATGCCAACTTAAAGTTCTATACCTCAATAAAAAACACCCATTACATTTAATGCATGTATAATAATAGACTGGGTCAGTTTGTTCGTGTGAGAAAAAAAAAATCGAAAGGCGTCTAGCAAAAACGAAATCTACACAAAATTCTAAGAAAATGGGAAAATTTAACAAAGTCACTATATTTCGCAAACTATTTAGAACGTTTAATGATTCAAGATTTTGCACTAACGGTAGTTGTGCCAAAGGCATCGTTCCTACAAAATTTCATAAAAATCGGAAACGAAAATATTCAAAATGTTACTTGGTTATAAATGCATTTACCTAACGAAAAGAAATTTTGTGCTTACTTTGATTTTAGTCATCTAGTTTCTTAGGGCAATTTTCTTAGAATTTTGTGTTAATTTCGTTTGTGTTAAATGCCTGTTGACAAAAACAATTGACCTACCCTAATGTGTATACTTAGGTACATACCCTGTCGGAGAATGTGCGGTTGACTACAAAAATAGTTAACTTATAGTTAGCTTTTCTTAGACTGACTAAAAGCTAGCTGCAAAGTCATCCAGAAAAAACCCGAAATTAATTCTTAAGTTGAGTACGTAATCGAATTTGATGAGAGCCAACAAATTTATTCTCAGCTACTTCAAAACTCATTTCAGTTTTATATTAATATTTTGCTGTTGTTATTTTAGATGTCAGCTTAGCCGAGTGGTAGCGCGTTGAGTACACAACGTGTGATGTTACATGTTCGAACCCCAGAAAAATTTTTTTAATTTAGTGACTACCAAGTGATTTAAAAAAGTCAACTTTAAGTTAGCTGAAAGTAGTGCAGAGTGAGACAATTGACTACCGCCTAATCCAAGTGTCAGTCAGTAGTAGTTGCGAAATAGTTAGCTTAAAGTTAGTTTAAAGTTAGCCAAACTTCCGATAGGGTATGTATGTATATACATATGTATATGAAGCAGTTCTAAAAAAGTGTGATGATGCAATTTTGTAAGTGGGTGAAAATTGTTTTCAATAAGTAAAATTAACTCGTGTAGAAAATTGTCATAGAAGTCGTACAAACTTGTTAGAGGAATTATGTATGTTGATCGATATAGTCATGAACATATATGAATATTATGCATTTTTTGTGCATTTTTTTGAACACGATTATAATTTTTTAATCGTCCATCTTGATGTTTATAATTAGTCAAACCGTGATATACAAACCCAAATAAATTGACAGTTGTTACGTTTTTTAATTAAAATCGTCAACAGTCGCCGACTAAAAGCCAAAAAAAAAAAACAAATATGTTAACATTTTAGTCGAGTCGTGTTCTACAAACAGGCTGTTAGTTTCAGTAAATATATTTTAATGTTCCAGCAAATAGTTTGTTCCAATTTTGTTGATTTTCATATGTCCAGCTGTTTTCGCAACAAAGTATGCAACGTTTTGTATTAAAAAAGGTTAATGCACAATCTCCCAAATTTTTTTTGCCTTTTTGACATTTCCGCAAATTGACTGATCATTTAGAATGAACATTCACCAAAAATTTTAATTACATATATCGTCCCCACCATGTCAAACTATCCAATATGCAAATTTGTACTTTTCAAAATTGCGCAAAGAGCCGACAATTGTGAATTTAAAGTCGGCGCTCTCCTAAAAATGTCAGGCTTAAAATATTTCCTATTGAGTTACCTAAAAATTAGGGTACCAAGGTAACGAATCTAAAGAACGAATTTTGCATATTGGATAGTTTGACATGGTAGGGACGATATCAAAAGACCCAAACACCTAACAAACACTAAAGTGTATGGAAAAATATTGAGGGCGATTGTTCATTGCACGATTTTCTCTTGGGCGATTATTCGTACAGCCATATACCTATGGATAGGTATGTATATTTTGTCTGATAAATTTTATATTTTTGACGTTTGTCTAAAACATTCATGATCAGCTTTATTATTTCATGAAATAAAAGTAACAATTCTTTTTTACGAAAATATACATATATGTACATATGTATGTACAAATTTACTTTTGTTATACTACATCAATTTAGCAACTAGTTACTAGGTATGTGTATGTATAATTCATTAATCTGTTAACATATACTATGTATATATGTATGTATATGTAAATATGTATGTATTTATTTTGCATAAACTTTTTTAAGTTCTGATGTAAAAAGTGACATATGCATACATATATTTTGTGCATCGTTGTCATATTGCAATACCTAAACGTCAAACTTCGTATTGTTCCAAATGACCCCCTTCCCAACTAATACCGATTGTTAGCTAATTTGTTGACAACTTTCATTATAAATAATTAATTGGACTAGGCTAAGTTGTAAAAAATACAAACGAAAGATACTACAAAACAAAAGAAAAAAAGTGGTAACAATAGGTGAAATGAGAAAGTAGCAAAATGTCTTTTGTATTTGAATATTTATGTACCCAGTTGACCACGGCTTCCGTTAATGATATCGATTTTGAATATATCTCGAACATTTATCGTGTAAAAATCGAGAGTGACACTCAAAAATGAATCGAAAAATGTTCACCTGTCGCTCAATTTTGCCCCAAAAAACATTCGATCTCGGATTTCGTTAGCAATATCAAGAGTGAGAGATTATCGAATTAATTTCAATACCGCAAAAATGCAGCAGAAAAAGTAAAAAAGTCATATTTTTTATTTATTTATTTTAACTTAGTTATTTGTTTAATTCCGTAACTTAGTGCCGGTCCAGACTTGCAATTTTTGTTGCAACAACTTTTTATTTTTTAGTGCAAAAGAGCGATAGAGGAATACAAAAAGTATATATTTCTATTTCAACACTCTCACACATATTCAAGAATTGCTGCAACAAAAATTGCAAGTCTGGACTGGCATTTACGCTGCAGGCTTTGAACTTGATACCTCCATTCTAACAGGCTAACACACATCCACTAGGCTATCGTGGCAAATTTTTTTTTCATTCAATTATTGCACATATGTAGGTATGTATGTGTTCTTATTTTATTTTTGAACTTACAGTGCTGTCATGCCACGAACTTGGTACTTCTAGACTAACAGGCTGACACACTTCCACGCAGCTACCTTCACACATTCGAAAAACTTTCGAGAGAAGTTCGCAGTTCGGAAGTTTAACGGACGTTCGAATTTTTTTAGATTTGCAAACAAATATCGAACAATTTTGTTTCAAAATTTCTTCGCTTTAGTGAGCATTCGTTTTTATCGAATCTCAGGTCAAGTGGATACACACAGTTTACCTATGTATGTATGTATGTATAAGACTACATAACAAGGTGTAGTTATGACAATAACCGCAACAACAATAAGCCCATAAATACCTACATACATATATACAACATTTTGCTCATACATACATGCATATGTAGATCCAGGCTGCCCAGAGGAGCGCCAGAGTGCCGAACATCAATCGGCTTTTTATACAAATGAATACACATACGCTTATATATTTCTCTCGGTGGCCAGCTCTGATGTAGATATATAATTAATCCTCCATTATCATCATTACTACTTGGTACATAGTAAATTTATTCCCCTTAAGGAACAGCCTATCAGGACAATTATGAATAAAATTCCGCTTGAGATTTCTCACTTTTCCAATTATAATTTGTTTGTTTTTCCTATTGTTTGAAATTGTTATCCAGGAGAAATCTCACGCGGAATTTTATTCATAATTGCCCTGCATATACATACATATATGTATCTATACACAGTGAATTGTATCATGTGTTCCAAATATCATACACATCAATGGTGCTCTATGCAATTTTACTGAAGAGCGATATAGTGTGTTTTTCGTGTCTAATTTTTATTTTACCAAGTTCAATCAGGAAATAAAAATAGTTCTTTTAATAATATATGTATTTATGTACATACATATGTATGTATGTATGTGTATATGCATATGTATGTATATGTATTTATGTATGTACGTATACACACGTCTTTTGCAACTTTAAAGCATATTTTTATTTTTACTTTTGAATTGGTTATAGTTTTAAGATATTTCTAATTTGATATTGTTCGGGTAGTCTATTATAAGGTCGATCTTATTTGGCCTAAGGCCAGCAAATGACATACATACATACATATTTCATCTTTTTTATTAAGTTTGTATTACGAATTCGTTAGTTTTTTCTTTTTCAAATAAATTTTTTATATAAGAATAAAAAACAAAATAAACACACACATGTACTTAGTATGTATGTATGAATGTACATAATTTAAATCATGATATAAATATAGAAGGTACTTCCATTCTCTCATTTTTTCTTGACATTCACCTTCTGACAAGGATAGGTATTCTGAAGTTTCCAGTAAAAACGTGCTACCGTATTAATTTAATATTTCCCCTCTGTTTCCTGTTTGAAAATTTTATTGAAAAAATATTTCAGAAGTTTTTTTATAAATCCAAACAATTTAAAAAAAATGTGATGATAAATGTTTTATTATCTTGAAAATCAATGAAATGCATTGTAAATGTATTGTTGTGTTAAAGAAAGCGAAAATGAGCTGCATATTACAAACAGTGGACGTACAAAATATCATTGTAAATATATGAATGTAGCATTCTTTGAGTTCTCTACATTATCTGGTGTCCGCCATCAGTGTTAAGAGCCTGCAAAATCTGTGAAATAGACTTGCCAAAATTATCTGAGCGGGTATTTAGCCATTTCTTGGAAAAACATGTTACAATTAACAAGAAGCGAATTATATAGATTAACCAAGATGTAATATCAATCAATATTTGTTAAACTTAATGAAAATTCATTGTCAACTAATCAAAATCATCGATCAATTTGGTTGAAAATATAGTTAAAATACTAATTTTAAGCAGAAAATTTAAAAAGATTCGCCAAGTTATTACATAACCACTTTTTAAAGTTCACAGATGTGTAGTCATGTATATTACTTTATATATTTTAAAATTTTTGTTAAGGTAATTACACATTTTTGTAAAAAATTTATAAGGGAAGAGTTATATTTTTTACGATATGGGAACATTTTTTTTATTTCTCTCAAAAAACAAACTTCAAAAATACTTATTTTTTAAAAACAAAGAGAGAATGGAAGTACCTTCTATATTTGTATCATGATTTAAATTGTATGATAAATGCCTTTTTAAAAATTGTCTCCTATCCCAAATGCAACCACAAGTTATACATATACATATATATATATAAATACTATGTATGTACATAAATACACATACCCTGTAGGAAGTGTCATTAGTAAAACAGTAATGATTTACAATTGACTTTGTCACCAGCACTACTGACGAATGTTTTTTGCTATAGACATTTAACATGTGCCTGCCATTGACTGTTGACTAGGGACCATATGTAGACATTGCAAAGAGTTACTCACTAGTATATTCTAGTAGGTCTACTCCACACTTTTGGTACTTTTTTGGAGCAAATGTTGAAAATGAAATTGGATATTTTGTTCACATTTGGAGCTTTATTTAAAAAAATTATAAAAGATAAAAACGAACAAGTGCTTAACAGTCATTAAAGAAAAAAATGAATATATGTATATGCACACGCTCCGTTGACAATGTCGCCATAAAGTTACCAAAATAGTCGACAAATGTGGTGACTTGGAGCCACTCAACCTCAAGCTTCCTAAAGGGTATTTAAAAATTACGTCACACTAGGTTAGGTTAACAGGTCGTTGAGTCATACTAATTATGTTCATTCCAAACATATTTTATTAAACAATTTATAAATTTAGCTTTTCAAAAGAAATAAGTAAGCCAGATGTACAGACATACACACATTCATAATATCAAATGTAAACGCTTCAACAATTTTAGTTGTACGGTTACTCGTACTTCAAGACATCTGTAAATGACTTAAAGAAATAATAATTTCTTCAAACATAAGCATACAATCATTACGACTGGTGATGGAGTACTATTAAAATAGATAGTTACAGGCAATTTTTAATAATTCTAGGAGGGACAAGGACAATTCTTGGGGGTAAGTCCCCCCGCCGAATGGCCATTACACGCCTATGCCTACAGTGTACATAATTATATTAATTTTATTTGATTACTTGGAGAAATGCGGTCTTAGAAAAAATATGTGGAATTGCGAATAATACTGAGGAAGATCAATGAACAGATACAAAACTTTTTTTGTTATACAAAATGTATTTGACCAACAGACCGTAACTTATTATTACCAAGCCTACTTTTTCATATTAATTTTTACTTATTACAAATCATTTCTTTTATTGATTGGATAATTAGTATAATAAGTTCATTGCCAGAGTGAATCACTAGGGGCCATATTTTTTCTACAGCTGTTTTTAACATGGCTTAATATACAGGAAAACAATGCCGTAACAACGATTTAAATTTTTTTTCAAAAATGCAAAGTGTTAGGAATTATAATTTTTTATGCTAGTTAAATCTGAACAGTAAATCGATTTTCTCAAGGACCCTGATAACTTGTGTACATACATCATACATCATTATGTAAATACATCAAAATCGAAATTCGGCTGCGATATATGGATGGTTTTAATGCTTACGATCATCATTGTTGGATAGATTTATTTATTTAGTAATGTTTTTAATAAATTTGGAAAAAATTCCAAATATATAATTTTGATAACATACCGTCATCAAAAAACCTAATAACCTATCTGCAGTTTTCAAAAGTTTACAGGAGAGGGAAAAAACGTTATAAAATTGGAACTATTTGCAATATTGAAACGAAAATTACATTACAAAAACTGGTAATAACTTGGTTATTTGTAATATTAGATGTTCAAACTTTTGCAGACATATGCGTTATGATACAGGGAATAATAATCCTTAAAAAACTTGTGGGGTTGTTCGTATTAATAGTCAATTATGTAATTACAAAATTCAATTTATTTATTTTTAAAATTACAGATTACTTATATTTTACACAAAAAGTTTTATTGAAAAGCAAAGGAAAAAACGAGTCTATTTGCAACGAGAGCTGGACGGGTAGTAATCAAACTTAAGCTGTTTGCATTTCAGCGTAGTACAAAAAGGTACTTTTTTAGCATTAGTGCTGTCACTCACCACAATACCCTGCTCCTAGTTAAGACTTTAACGATACTTTAGAGGAATTCTGACGTGACGCCCGGATGACGTAAGGCGTTGTTTTTGCATGGTAGTCTCCTGAGGCGTGTCTGTGTCCACATGTGTTGAAACATTTTCTGAATTCTCGGATTCGTTTCCACCTTCTGTTGGTGGCGCTTCAGCTGGCACAGCGTCCTCGCTAAAAATATACGCAGCCTTTAGGCGATCTATTGTGATTTTCGCTTCTCGCTGGCGTATTTTTACAATATAATACTTATCATGTTTGTTTAAAACTTCGTAAGGGCCCTCGTAACTGGGCTCCAATGGTGTACGCACATGATCTACCCTCACAAATACAAACTTGCAGTCAGCCAATGCTGGTTGAACGAAACATCGTTGCATCCCGTGACGGACAGGTTGGGTAGTTGGTAAGTTTGAAATGGTTCTACGCAGTGTTTGTACAAACTCGGTTTCCGTAATATTTCTTCCGGAAGGAATGAGAAACGCTCCAGGTATTCTTAAAGAAGCGCCGAAAACGATTTCTGCTGGGCTTAGCCCAATATCACTTTTTATTGTTGATCGCATGCTCAAAAGAATTAGCGGAAGTGCAGAACTCCAGTCGTTTGTTTCAGCACACTTAATGGCTGTCTTTAGTGTACGGTGCCATCGCTCAATTATGCCATTTGCCTGTGGGTGGTAGGCCGTTGTCCGCAAATGCTTAATTCCCAGTAACTTCGTTAATTCGCTGAAAATGGTTGACTCGAACTGTCTTCCTAAATCGGTGGTAATACGCAAGGGGACGCCGTAGACAGCAATCCATCCTCTCATAAGGCCACTTGCAACACTTTGAGCTGTTATGTCTGTCAGTGGTATCGCCGTGGGCCATCTCGAAAAACGATCGATACACGTGAGGCAATATCGGAATCCGTTTGATGATGGCAACGGTCCCACGATGTCTATATTTATATGTTCGAAGCGGGCATCGACTGCTGCATAATTACATAAGGGTGCTTTTGTATGACGTTGTACTTTTGCTCTCTGACAAGGAATACACGCGCGCACATATCTAGCGACGTCTGCAGATATAGATGGCCAAACGTAGTGATTTAAAACCAATTGTTTTGTTGCTCTTATGCCTGGATGCGAAAGCGAATGAAGCTTGCGTATGATTGCCTGACGATAATTTTTCGGAACATAAGGTCTTACTCTATCCTTCGAAACGTGACAGTAAATTTCTTTAGTCGACTGTGGGATGGCTAATTTAGTGAGCTGTAATGACGTGTTTGTGTTGCTGTCCAGCAGTGCCTGCAGTTCAATATCATTGCCTTGCTGCTCGGCCATTTCATCAAAATTTACTACTTGCTCCTCTATGGCGTTGATGCGGGAGAGTAAATCTGCTATGTTATTGTCAGCCCCAGGTAAATGTCGTATGTCCGTCGTATATTGGCTGATAAAGTCTAATTGCCGAATCCTTCGCGGTGATGCCTTCTCGCTTTTTTGCTTAAAAGCAAAAATGATTGGCTTGTGGTCTGTAAAAACGACGAATTCTCTTCCTTCAACTGCATATTTGAAATGTTGAATTGCTTGGTATATCGCCGTGAGTTCTCTATCGTACGCGCTGTAGTTTTGTTGTGATGGTGTCAACTTTTTGGAGTAAAATCCTAATGGTTGTACTTGCCCTTCGACTATCTGATGCAGTACTGCCCCTACGGCGTCATCTGAAGCATCTGTCGTAAGCGTTATCAATGCTTTCGGAGCCATATAATTCAAAAAAGTAGCTTCTGCTATATCGTTTTTACATGCATTAAAAGCAGCCATTGCTTCAGGTGTCCATTCTATTATGGTGTTATCGTTTTTTTTATTGCCAGGAGTCAATTCTAACAATAATTTTTGATTTTTTATTGCATGCGGTATGAATGGGCGGTAAAAATTCAGCATGCCCAAAAATTTTTTTAAATTCTTCACAATCATTGGTCTTTCAAAATTTCGGATTGAATCGACCTTGTTTTCAGGCGGCGTAAGTCCTTTGGGGCTAATTTTGTGGCCTAAAAATACGAGTTCACGCTTACCAAACTGACATTTATCGAAATTAACGCACAAGTGGAATCGGCGAAGGCGATCAAATATGATGCGCAGATGCTTTGCATGTTCCTCCTCTGTTTCGGACGCTATGAGGATATCATCGATGTATGCAAAAGCGAAATCGATTCCCTTCAAGACTTCGTTAATATGACGTTGGAACGTTTGGGCCGCGTTCCGTAGACCAAATGTCATGAAACAAAACTCAAATAAGCCAAACGGCGTGATTATGGCTGTCTTAGGTATATCGCATGGCTCCACGGGTATCTGATGGTAAGCCCTTTGTAAGTCGATAGAGGAAAAAATGTTCTTTCCGTGCATAATACTCGTTATGTCACGTAAAAATGGTATTGGATACCTGTCGGGTACAGTGATGCTGTTAAGGGCACGATAATCGCCGCATGGGCGCCAGTCCCCGTTTGGCTTTTTTACCAAATGTAGTGGGCTGGCCCAATTACTTTTTGACGGTCTACATATACCCTTTTCCATCAAGTACTCAAACTCTTTTTTTGCAGCTTGGAGCTTATCCCCCGCGAGTCGACGTGCGCTAGCGTATGTGGGAGGACCGTTTGTGGTAATGTGATGCGTGACCGTAGAGTCCACTGGGCGCTTGTTGGCATTAATCGTACCTAACTCTCTATACTCGTATAACAGCTGGGCGTAATTATCTTTTTTGTCGTATGCTAAAATCTGAACATAGGCAGTACGTGCGGGACGTGCCCTTGCCTCAAGCAGCGTAGTACGATCGATAAGCTTACCTCTCTTGATGTCAACCAAAAGATCGTAATGCTTCAAAAAATCTGAGCCTATAATAGCACAGTTGACATTCGCTACCAAAAAAGTCCATGTAAAATTGCGACGTAGACCCAAAGAAATGCTTAACGTTTTCTCACCGAAGGTTTTGATGGGGGACCCGTTAGCAGCAAACAATTTTCTAAAAATCCCTACACGCAAACCCTCAACACTACCAGCTGGTAACACCGAAACGTCGGCACCAGTGTCGATTAAAAAATTCTGTTTCGATATGCTGTCATTAATTATAAGACTGGCTATTTGGCATTCATCTCGAGATCCGCCCGCCAGATCGGAAGATGAATTTAGTTTTTTGACAAATTTTGTTGATATGAACATGGCTGACGACATTTTGTGGCTTTTTCGCCAAATGTCCGATGGTACCAGCAATGGTCGCTCACTTGCTTTGCTGGAGTGGCATCTGTTTTTTGTCGTCGTGTAGAACTTGATCGTGACCGACGTACATTTTTATTGTTCTTGTTACAAAGGCTATTTATCTGTTGCTCTATGCGATCGAGTCGTCTATCAAATTCGCTTTTAGAAGTTTGTGGCATTGTAGATACCACAGATAAATGCTGAAACTCTCCCACCTCCATAATTTTGTCTGCCAACTTCGCTAACTCGGTCAGATTAGCATCTGACGCTTGTAAGATTGCTCTGACTTGCGCTGGCAAACGCTGCAACCATAGCGTTTTCAAAAAATCAGTTGTTACCTTGTCCTTTGACAATGTGCTTAACTCATTTAAGAGTTGTGTCGGTCGCTTGTCTCCCAAATCAATTTCCGATAGTAATTTTTGCGTCTTTTTTTGTTCGCTCTCACAATAGCGTTCTATTATGCACTTTCTAAGATTTGTGTATTTATCGGTCTCCGGTGGATTTAAAATAGCGTCTGATATTTGCACGAGAACATTCGATTCTATTGCGGCGATGACTGTATTAAACTTCGATGTGTCACCACTTATGCCGGCAACAGCAAATTGTGCTTCTACCTGCGCCAGCCAAATTTCAGCGTGATCGGGCCAAAAGGGTGGAACCTTTACAGCTACACGATTAACGGTTGTTGGCTCGGTACTTGATGTGCTCGGCGTCGGGCCTTGCTGCGTGCTGCCACCAATATTGTCTTGCATCCTGAAATATTCTTTAACCAATCGACTTTGTGGGGTTGTTCGTATTAATAGTCAATTATGTAATTACAAAATTCAATTTATTTATTTTTAAAATTACAGATTACTTATATTTTACACAAAAAGTTTTATTGAAAAGCAAAGGAAAAAACGAGTCTATTTGCAACGAGAGCTGGACGGGTAGTAATCAAACTTAAGCTGTTTGCATTTCAGCGTAGTTCCAAAAGGTACTTTTTTAGCATTAGTGCTGTCACTCACCACAAACTCAATTTGGAAACTTTTGCAGATAGGTTATCTATTAGACCTTTGTGATGACGATACACTTTGGATTACTTATAACCAAATTACTTAATTTTAATTACAAATTAGGTCCCAACTTGAGAGGGTATCAATAGCATTAAAATAATTTTACTAATTCGTTGCAACGTTCCAAAAAAATTTTGAAGGTTCTAAAACAGCAAATCTTTGTTTGCCTGAAATAAAAAAGTTCACACAGGTGTGCTTTATCTATGAAAAGATTGTAAAGTGTTATTCATTACAACAGATATTATGTACATACATATGTATATATGTAAATATGTACATATTAGTAAATAGTGAAAGTGCAAATTTCTGATGAATCGGCAATATTAGTCAGCAATGTGAAAAATATCCATAAATAAAAATATTAAAGTTTATTATATGTATATTAGGGATGTAACCAAAAAAAATCTATATACTAAACTTCAAAGTGATTTGGGGGACTTTTTTAACGCCCGCGAAAAAGTGACCCGACTTTTCATCACAGATTTTCATGGTTTATATGGCATGGATAGGTATTTTTTGATAATTTCAAAAATTGTTCAAAAGTTATACCCCTAATGTATACACATACATAAATATGTGCTCGTTTACTCGTATTTTCGAGGATAAGTTCTTTAATGTTTTTTATATACATACATACATATATACATACATACAAATGGGCGATTCCTGGGCGGCGGACGCGACATTCGTACACTTTTAGTTGAGCCAAAAACAAGGAAGGAATGGAAAGATCCGATATACATATCCGATATCTATACGTGCACAAAAAGTTCTTTTGACAATCTAGTAAATCCTAGGGAGACGAATGGTATCTCAGTTTCTTAAAGTAAAGTAAATGTTTCAATACGTATCTGCGGAGTAGCAGTTAATGCCATAAGGCTTCATCATAAGACCCTATATACACCCTACATATGTATATCACCTATACGAGCTGTAATTGTAAAATACATCCCGGGGCACACTAACGTGAATCTAACTGGCTTAAAAAGGGAGGTTTCAATACATACCTGCGGAGTAGCAGTTAATACCATACGGCTTCATCATAAGACCCTATATATGTATGTACACCCTACATATGTACATATATCACCTATACGAGCTGTAATTGAAAAATATTACTAGTTTTGTGTGGACGCACTATGGTGAATTGTTACTTGAAAAAATCGCTTAAAGGGAAGTCAATAGGTATGCAAAGTTTCTTAAGAATCGTTTAAATATACATAAGTAAATGAAAAAGCTGTGTGGTACTGTCCAAACTTCCCATAGAAAAGTTTCAAATAAGCCTTTAATAAACCTAAAATATTTTTTATGCATACGACACTAGTTTTAATCTTACATAAGTTATATATATTTCTTTACGATTATTTTATTTATTTTTTATTTTGCGTTCTGATTCTTAGATAAATGCTGCTATTTTTTATGAGTTCTGCATTACTTTTTTTTTTTTGTTTTTAAATTTCCAATAAAACTAGTATCTCAGGTGGCTTTGTTTGCCACAAAAACTGCTTGTGAATTCCTACGTGAGATTACATAAAAAAGTGACAAGTAAACGAATTTCACTTACCCTTTAGCAACGTAGGTATAACTTCTTATAATTAACTTATTAAGGAGGAAAGAAACAAAGCTGAATATTTCATTTTGTTGCTACGTATCTATACTAATACATATGTAGAATATCGAAAAATATTGAGTTATGAATTTCTTGCATAAGGTTTGTTTTTAGAACAGCAAACAATCTGTAGACCGGTAAAAAAAATTGTTTACGAGTATGCACAAACTCATCGTATCCATCATATATTTATGTATGTATGATGTGTAGCGTACTTTAAAAAATTATACACAAAAACCTCTTAAGAATTTTATACCTACTTGTATTTTATACAAATAGCTAAGAGTGCAACAGGTGTGACGTAAACTCTGACATACTTTAAATTTACTCATACAGAGAAATAGTAGAATTATGTATTTATAAAAAAAATAAAAACAAGTAATTTAAACATTAATGTTTCTACCCAACAAACACTTGTTCAATTGCTGATGCAACTAAATAAAATGTGTTTAAGCACCTGATTTCGATTTCAAAGTAAGATTATAAATGTATAAATTTTTTATATTGCAATTCGAAAACAATTACCTTCAACGCGAATAGCAAAATATACTTGTACAATAGGCTTTCTCATAAAATTTTGTTGCACGAAGTACTATTGTTAGTTGCACAAAAATTTTCAAGAAATCACAGTATAAGGCAGATTTTGTAAAATAAATTTGTTTCTAAACGTTTCAAATTTAATTTCCTCTTGGAAATTCAATTTTTAAAATAGTGTAAGACTGAGAGTAAAACTTCAATGTACATAACAATTTAAGAGGAAGGGTATAAAATCAAGTACAATGGACTTAAGTTCTTTCTTTGTACTCCATTTGTCATCTAAAATAGTGAAAATTTAAAAAAGTTAAATAGTCATTATTCTATTTGAGAGAATATTTGACTAAATCCTTACAAAATATGTACGAAAAGAAGTGATTGCGATGTTGTGATATATCATGAATCAAAGAATACAATCTTACGCATTCAGCTTTTGAAAATGTTATTTTTCTGCGCATTTCTAGAAATCGACGTCATTTTGACGGCACACCAGCACACTCAAGTTAACAGACATGCGCAATGCGTAATCTTGTATTCCTTGATTCATGGTGATATATGTATTTATATAGTTTTTTTTGGTGGTCATATTAATTGCTTGAATGTTACTTCTCTTTCTTTAAAAACATTTGAAAATATTGAACTGAAAAGCCTGAATAAAATAATATGTACATATGTATGTGTGTATGTATAATGCATTACATATATTTTATTGAAAAGGAGTTTAATTTTAAATCAGAAGCAAATTGATATTGAACACAATTGTTTGCTGGGTGGCAACAAAAACATTAGTATAAAAAATAAAATCGAATGTAAACAATCTCTTACAAACAATATTACAATCGAATTCTGAGCAAGCGAGTACATACACATATGTATGTATGTATGTACAGTGAAACCTCTCATAAACGGACACTCACCGTCGCGGTGTTTTTGTCCGGTTATT
This sequence comes from Tachina lurida, assembly GCA_944452675.1. NCBI lineage: Eukaryota > Metazoa > Arthropoda > Insecta > Diptera > Tachinidae > Tachina > Tachina lurida. The sequence goes on along the minus strand of OX101755.1, from coordinate 155,090,237 downwards.
AGAGGTATACGCTTATGGGAGAGGTACAAATTCTTGGCAGTTTATTGCAGTTGAAAAATTATATTAAAAGTAGACTTAAGCCTAGATCCCATTATCGGCACAATGTACCGATTTTCGTCGGCTCACTGAAATAAAGTCAAAAGTAATAAGCTAAATTGGCCTTATTTTTCAACTGATTGTATTATAAGGACATAGTTGCATAACACTGCATTGGAAATAGAGCCATTTAGACTTATCCCGGAATTATTTGAGAAGTAAGGCTATTTTGGTTTATTACTTATGACTTTATTGCAGTGAGCCGACGAAAATCAGTACATTGTGCCGATAGTGGGATCCCGGCTTTAGATTTTTATAATTTCAGCTGTTGTGTTTCAAAATGACTTTTAATGTTTTTATTAAATGCTTCGAACGGGTTTGTATAAGAAATATATCAAAATGAAACTGCAATTTCTTTGCCGTCTTCAACGCATCAATATTTACATTTGCGTTAACCGGAGAATCACCATTATCATTGACACTAATACAAATATGAATCAAAGTTGAATAAAGAAAGACCGTGTTTCATCGCTTATGAGAGGTATTTATAATATTATTTTTAAAAATTTAGTATCCGCGTCCGGTTATTAGAATGTCCGGTTATGGGAAATCATTTTGTATGGAAAAACTAATGAACGTGTTATATCTACAAAATTTGTCTCGCTATTAGAGGTGTCCGTTATGAGAGGTTTCACTGTACATGGCAAGTAGAAAATCAACAGGTTTTTAGTAGAAAGCAAAGAAGAAAAAATCAAATAAACAAATTGAATTTTTTTCAATGTGAAATCTGATGTTTTGTTTTTGCTAAAAGATGAGCTAAGCTTTTTAACAAGTTTTCTTTCTCTTTACATTTTATTGTATTGTATGTACCTATGTATATATTCGTACTATAAAAATGAGAAATCAAATTTGTTTTGATTGTTACTTTTTAAGATATCGTTAAGAAATTTTATTTAAACCCCCACAGTTTCATTATTTCATTAATAAACAGCGACAAGCACATACATACATACAATGTACATACCTACAAAAATAAATAAGAACCACCTACAGTTAAAGAATATATGAAAACATTCCTAAACAAGCTGTTCTTACATATGTATACATACATTGTATGTACATACATATGTATGTATATGATATACTATTTGTAAAAATGTATGTAGATGTACACTCATTCAAAGAACAATTTTTTTATACATATTTGCTGATTTCATTGTTTTTAAAATCTTAAAGATAAAAAATATGACGTCATTTGATATGGATGCTTAATTACTCGTAAATTATTAAAAATATCGAGAATTATGTAAATGCAAAAATATTTGTTTTACTACTCGTATGCATAAGTTTTAAAACAGCAAAATGTTAAATCATTAAAAACCATACAGTGAACAGTTTTGGTTTCATTTCAAAATCCTAAAATAACAAAAAATAAATGAAAAATAAACATTGATACACCGAAGAAAATGTAGCACATATGTATGTATGTATGTAATTTATTTTATAAATACCCTGCAGGAAATGTCAATAGTAAAATCATACTGATTATCTATTGACGATGTCACCAGTACTACTGACAAATTATACCCCAACTAATGTTATCTACTTTTGACATTTAACACAGGCTTGTCCTACGAAATCTACCAGTAGACTTCGTCCATATTGACTAATTAGTTCTTGTGGGACCATATGGCGAAAATGTCAGTAGTGAGATTGTACTGACTTACTATTGACGATATCACCACATTGTGGGAAATGTCCGTAGTAAAACTGTACTGATTTACTATGGACGCTGTCACCACCTGCAGGAAATGTCAATAGTAAAATTATACTGATTACTTAAATATGGATCTGAAAGTGTGACAAATCCTTAATTGATGGCACAAAATTTTCCACAGGGTCAAAAAAGGTTCCATAATTAGCACTTTCACTGGAATTTTTTTGTTTTCTATTTTTATACAATATGGATTATTATTTTATTTGTTTTTTTTTTTGTAATTTCTTTTATATAAATGTTTTTTTAATTATTGTTCAATACACCTTTATTAACCTTTTAATATGATTTCTTAAGTTAATTTTTATAAGCACTTAAATTTTGTTTGACGCCACTTTTATTTTCAACAAACCAATAAAACATTAAGAAGAAGCATCGTTGTGTGTATCTGAAAAAATGTTTTCTACGCATCAAAAACAATATTAATATGTAGACGCTCAAATGACAATGTCACCAAAATAGTTGACGAAAGTGGTGACTTGGGTACACTTAACCCCACGTTTCCTTCAGGGTTACGATAAAATTGTACAGTCTGTATCAAAAAAGTTATCAAAAAGTTTACCATTTTGATAATTCTAAACCATAATTTTTTTTTTTCAATAAAAAAGTACATTTTCGATAAAGTGTCGCTTACGATACAATAAAAAAAAGGTTCGATATTATTAATATAAAATAAATTTTAAAGTTTACCATTTTGATAATTCTAAACCATGGGTAGGCCCATAAAATTTTAATTTCAATAAAAAAGTACATTTTCGATAAAGTGTCGCTACGACACAATCGAAAAAAAGGCTCGATATTATTAATATAAAATAAATTTTAATCTAAGCTTTTTTATACAATAGTTTCCATCTTTTTTCAGGTCTTAGGGATAATTTGTATGAGCTGCGCTGCACCTGCCTTCGGAGGGGCCGCATCATTCTTCTTATTTGTTGTGATACTCTCTTTTATAGCAACAACATTATGGATCTTTGCTTATCTGTTTGGTATTAGAGAGGCTTTAAATGTTGCCATCAATTGGATATTTACCGTAAGTGATTAAATAAATAAAAAAAATTAAAAATTTTAAAAACCCCCGAATATATCTAGAGAAGATGTGATATCTTCTAAACGGCTGGACTGATTTTCTTGAAACATCGATAAGAACCATCTCGATCAAATCAGTTTTCAAACAGAAAAAACTAAATCGAAATCGGTCCAGCCGTTTGGTCTGTACGTGGACACGGACAGACACACAGATACACAGACACACTACAAACTTCCCTGCAGAAAATGCGAATAGTGAAATTGTAGTGATTTACTAGTGACATTGTCAGTAGTACTACTGACCAGGTGTATCCCAGCCAATGTAATTATCTATTGACATTTAACATTAGCTTGTCTTGGAACCAAAGATTCACTAGTAAATTTTAGGGGCTCCAGTCTACAATATCGATATTTCCTCGCTCCATATCAATAGTAAAATTGTAGTGATTTACTCGTGACATTGTCAATAGTACAACTGAATCGGTGTACCGCAGCCAATGTAATTGCCTATTGACATATAACATAGGGTTGTCATTGAAAATCTACCAGTAGACTTTAGCACTATTCATTTACGACCATATGGAGACATTTGAACTAAAGAATCACTAGTACATTTTAGTGACCTTCGTTTACAATTTAATAAGGGTTGAGCCAACAAACTTAAATACATACATACCTACATACATACATATGTATGTACGTAAGTTTTTAACATTATGGCATAGCATAATAAAAAAGAAAAACAAACTATTGGCAATATCAACAGAAATACATTAGAACTGTTGTCTCTAACGTATCTCTACTCGCGCATACAAGGAAAATTTTCGACATTTCAACTAGTGCAATTGTCGCTAGAGAAAAGAGTGTTGACATAGAGACATATGGCACTAGGCTGGCTAGAGGGTTATAACACCTCTTTTTTTAGTCGGGGGTAAAAAAAACATTTTGATATACATATACATATGTATATACTAGTGATGCACGAATATTCGCATTCGTATTCGAATTGTGGAATATTCGGCCATTTTTAGATATTCGTATCCGTATCCGTATTCGTATTCGCCAAATTCATGCGAATACGAATATTTTTCCAAACAAATTAAATTAATAAATGCATAAATCCTAGATCCTAATAAATGGCTAAAAATATTAGTTTGTACAAATCCATTAAATTTTTTATAGAAATCATTTTAAATTTCATTTAATGAGGATCATTAAAAATTTTGGTTAGTTTTTATTAGCTTTAAAGTACGTCAACAGGAATATGAAGTCCTTTTTCATAACAATTTTTTAATATTTCATATTGCAGACGTAAATAGAACCCCAATTTAATGCTTATAAATTTCATATATTATATTCGTATTCGCATTCGTATTCGCGAATATCGTTTCAAATATTCGTATTCGTATCAAAAATTGACATTCGTTACATCACTAGTGTATACTATAGATAGAACAACTTACGAACGAAATTACGAAATTTTTAAATAGAGTTTATATGGAAATATTTTTAAATTTCTAATCGTATCGAATGCCGTAATTTGCCCCCCAAATAAAAAAAATATCCTCTTAATACCTACATACATATGTATGTACATGTATCACACACACAAAATACATACATACATATCGTCGCTTTTTTAACTAACTGACCTAACTGACATTTTGTAAATTTTACAGGAGAGGAGCTTTTATGATTGTTTTCTACATGTATTCTTATGGAAACGTCTGAAATATTTTTACTGTTATAGGCTCGGCAGGAATGTTTACAGTCATAAAAATTGTGGACAAAGTCTATTATGACTCATAAAGTCTAATAGTGGCCTTAATTCATTTTTCAAAATGATGTCAGCTAGGTCAGTTAGTTAAAACAGCGACGATATATATATTTATACAATGCCAAGATCGAGTGATAAAAAAGTCGTTGATATTCTGCATGCAACAATTAATCTCATAAAAAGATAAGATAAGATTTCTGCTAAAATAAGCTTTATTGGGAACTTTTTATATTACGGTTTATTAATATTTTTATCGCACTTTTTCCCAAAATTAATATTTAACTTGTTTAGTAAAATGTTAATTTTGGCAAAAAAGTGCAATAAAAACATTAAACCTTAAAAATTATAAATACCTATTTGCATAAAATTTTGAATATTGTATCAAAAAGAATCATTAAGAATTTAGGCATCAGTTGTCAAGTGTTAATCCCTTAACGCCCGAGAGCCTAAGAATCAATTGATTTTATAAATCTATCTGCCCCTGTATAATTGAACAAGTTTAATATTATAAAAAAGAAATAATGGTGGCCTAGATTCTGGTCGAATGCACTGTCAATGAAACACATTGACCAAAAGCAAAAATTTTATCTCTTACAATAGTTCTTTTTATTTCATTTATTTTTGAACCGGTTCAAACGTACTGCAAAAATTATAAAACAACTTGCATATTGAACCGAACATGTGGTGCCCAAAGTCTACGAAATTAAGTGTTACTTGATGCTAAATGTAAAAAAAAAATAAATCATTTTCATTTTAATAAGATATCATAATAATAACGATATAAAAATAATGATTAAAAGTTTCTTTAAGAGATAAAAAAAAGTTGAAAATAAGAAAAAAGCTGTAAATCGCTTTTAATTACTTAGGATTGAAATAAACAATGAGTTTTTTTCATTACCGGTTTACTGTGTATAAGAGAATCAAGCGGTCTCAAACTAACCTTTTGTGATCTTTAAGATTCTTGTTGTTACTACTCGTATCATCTGATGCTAATACACACAAGTCTTACATCTTAAAGTAAACCTGCCAAAGAAGCTTAAGCGACATAATTTTCGAACTTAGACAATTTTTCGACCAAAAAACGAATATAATATTTTTGACATTTAAGTAAAACCCACCGCTAGGTATATTATACTGCCTTGTAATTTAAAACTTTTTCATATACATATACATAGTACATATTTTTTTTTTCTCTTTTAGGAACTTATCAATACCGGCATTGCAACAGTTTTCTACTTCATTGCATCTGTCGTACAATTGGCCAGTTATTATGGCTATGGTTCAACTATTGTTGCTGGTGTTTTTGGCTTGTTAAACTTTTTAGCGTACGCTGCTGGCACTTATTTCTTGTTTTTGGAACACAAGAATGGTGCTACAGTCTAATAGATGCGTAAAAGAAACCTTCCACTGCAATCCACAAAGAAAAGCAAGTTCAAAAATCAATATTCACACCAACATTCGCCCAGAAATAGTGGCAGGTATATTTCTAAAAACCCGCGCGCATTCATACATTTGTACTTGTACACCGAACATTAATATCAACAATTAATTGTATAACCTTGGAATATATAAAAAAAACATTTAATTTTTAAATGAAATCAAAGGATACTCACTCTTATTCTTCGGAAGTTCTGGACATCAGAAAATAAAAAAGTAAAATGTATCCGTAAAACTAAGCACTGATTAGACGTGTTGTTGAATCATTTAAATTAAAGTTAAAAAACAAAGAAAATAGTCATTGATACTACAAAATTAAGTCAAAATAATGTAAATCACTGAACCATTTAATATTAAATATTTAAATTAATTACATATGTAGGTAATCTAAGATTTTTAACAGCTGACCTTTACATTTATTTCTTTGTTTTTATTAATAATGAACATATTTTAACAAATGTTTAGTAGTTTGTAAATTTAATTGAATCCCTTTATTAATTTAAATATTATTTTTCTCTTTTCCTAATGTTATTTATTTATCTATAAATGTTTTAAACTCATAATTTATACACTTTACTTTTTGTAACGATAAAATAAATAAGTTAAAAACTGATTCTCTGTACCGCAACACTTATGTTGTTTTTTAGAAAAAATCAAGAGAAATATATTGCTCAATTACTTCAATAGTACGAATAGTGAGTTAATTATATATTGTGTAAAAATTTCATACAAATAGCTTGTACCAACACATCCTGAGAGAAGCATATTTTCCCATGTAAATTGAATTTAAAGTTTTCTGCAAAACTAGTTTTTTTTTTAGTTGCGACACTATTGAAGTAAATGAGTTTTATGTACATAGTGAAGAATTGCACGAGTGGACCGCAACTACAAGTACACCGCATATGTACTCTACAAGAAATGAATGACCGAAACTAACTTTCTTTATGATAGAGTTGAGAAAGTAATACATATGTATATACCTTTCGTATGCTGTTGTTCCAATTTTGCACTATGTTGTTGATGTTGTTTGTTAAATTGTATTTTCGTCATCCTGGAAGCTTAAATACATTGAAAATGCATAAATAGAACATAAAATACATTATGCAGGTGTTTTTTTTAAAGGTCTTCTTTTAAAACATTTGATAACTCAGTCAGTTTCTAATGGATTCTTTTATACAAACCTGCGTTTCATTCGTAATCAATTAACGTCCCTTTTCACAATGTATGATTAAGAGTTAACGTGAACTTTAACTGGCAGTTCTGCATACAAAACTTGCCGTTAAAGTCTTTGTTAGCTTTTAATTGTAGATTGTGAAAAGGGTCGTAAGTTTTATAAATAAAGTTATAAATATTATGGTTCTTATACAAAAATACTTAAGAACGAATCCAAAGTAGAAAAAACCGAAAAAATTTATTTGGTAACAACCCAGCAAAAATTTTTCAAGATTTTGTAATGGGTAGTACTCTTTTAATGGCTTACAAAGTAATGAGTGGTACTTATTTAGATAATTATTTTATGTGTATAATAATGACTGACCTGTAATGAATAAAATAACAACTTATTTATATCATTATATGAAAGCACTTATTGTAGTACTTTCTAGTTAATAATGAAATGTATCTACACCTTTTCCAGTTGTAATTCATAAGGAGTCAATTGTAATTTAGATTTGTCAATTTAAATTCAGAAAGCGTCAATTGTAATTTAGATTTATCAATTTAAATTCAGAAAGTGTCAATTGTAATTTAGATTTATCAAGTTAAATTCAGAAAGCGTCAATTGTAATTCAGAAAGTGTCAATTGGAATTCAGAAAGTGTTAATTGTAATTCAGAAAGTGGTAAATATTTAAAGAAAAATCACTACACAAAAATTTTGTGGCCAAAAATTATATGAAAACATACAACAATGTTGTAGATAGTAATAAAATTTTTTCTTTTTCTGAATTACAATGGGTACTTTCTGAATTACAATTGATGCTTTCAGAATTTAATTTGACAAATCTTATTTACAATTGACGCTTCCTGAATTTAGATTGATAAATCTAAATTACAATTGACGCTTTCTGAATTATAATTGACGCTTTCTGAATTACCACTGGAAAAGGTGTAGAGCAAAATTTATTGATCGGCAAAATGAGCTTCGAAAACAATAAAATAGCTTTGGTTTACTATAATTTTTATTAAAAAATTTGAGTATTTTCGCATTTTATTCAATATATGTATGTACTACATATTCATATATTTTCTTTGTAAAGTTTTGATTTTTAATAATACAAAAAAAAATGGTACAAGTTTTATAGTTATGTTACAAAATTCTATTGATTTTTATTAGAAAAAATTGCCAATTAACTTTTGAATAATTTTAGGCAAAAAGAAATCTACAAAATTTAGCATATTTGTATGTAATAAATAACCCATTAAATTTTGAATACCTTAAGACAATCAGTAATTTATTAACTTTTGGATATTTGTATTTTGTATAGGATACCGCATACTTTTTGAACTTCTCAAATAAAAATAATGGGTTATTCAGTCAAATTGCAAGTACTTACGACTGGGGAGGACATACACTTTATTGCTGGAAAATGTATGTCTGAAATTTAAATAAATTTAAATTTATAACTCTCTTCTTTTTAAACCCGCTTATAAATTTAAAATCGGTTGATATTCAACTTAGTTACGAGGTTGATAAGCGGATACGGATAAAAGGTTTTTTACCCGTATCCGCTTTCGAAAATTTCAAAAACAGATTGTTGTTATACTCGACAATACCTACTAGAAAATAGTAACACATCTCAGATTTTTTTTCATACGGTGTAATTTAAGTATGTATGCATAAAATTAATATATTAGAATGTATGTATGTACATGTTCTATACGTCTAGATACATTGTTGAACACAAGAAATTTGAGTCCATTAGTCTTCCGGCGTATTGATTGTGCCAAGATATAAAAAATTGCTAGTTTGGTCGGATGGGTTATGTTCTAACAGCGTTGCAAGGAAATATCTGATTTAGCAACTGTGTCTCAGGGTTGCTGTCTCTGCTAATTATATTTTTCACGTACAGGTGGAGCTTTCGTAACAGATGTCTTAGACATAAAAAATGTCAAAAAGCAGTACTGACAACTGCAATGAAATGGACTTCCTCTTTTTCAATACGTTCTCGTTCGTGTGAAATTGTTAAAAATTTTCACAAAATAAATCTTAGGTAATCATAGCGGAAATCTATTACATTTTAGTGAAATGATGTGAATTTTCAGCAACATTATGTATTCTTTAGCAAGAAAACAACATTTTAGTGAAATTTCATTCAGATGTGTGTATAACTTTGATGTTTCGGAATGAAGTCCAAGTTATCAGTTTGTAAACACTTGTATTATTGCTAAAATAAAAGTTGCGTTATTTAAGTTTCTTTATACGTTGGATAACAAACATAAATGTATAACTTTTGTACAGTGAAATATTTTATGTTTCAAAGCCGGTGTAATATGTAAATATTTGTTTGCATGGACTGGGAATTCAGCTGCCATCAATCAGTGTTAAGCAGATGTATACATACTTCAATTATTACATGTTTTGAGTGAAATCCTAAAAAAAAATTTGAATTCTGCAATTGATTTACATAGATACAAATTGTATAGAAACAAATATTGTGTTGAAACTCAAATCAAAAATACCAAGGCCTTAATCGTGAAACATGATGGGACATGCAATGAAAAAAGTTGTCCTCTGTCAAAATGCTAGTTGCTTGTTTTAAAATAGTGTTGTTCTGTTATTATAGTTGTATTAACAAAGTTTTCTTTATATTTTTATTACAGCCATGGTGCGCATGAACGTATTGGCCGATGCCTTGAAGTGCATCAACAACGCTGAAAAGCGTGGAAAGCGTCAGGTACTCCTCCGCCCCTGCTCTAAAGTCATCATTAAGTTCTTGACTGTTATGATGAAACATGGTTACATTGGGGAATTCGAAATTGTTGATGATCATCGCTCAGGCAAGATTGTAGTTAATCTAACTGGTCGCTTGAACAAGTGCGGAGTTATCTCTCCCCGTTTCGATGTTCCCATTAATGATATAGAAAAATGGACCAACAATTTACTACCTTCTCGTCAGTTTGGATATGTTGTATTGACAACATCCGGCGGCATTATGGATCATGAAGAGGCCAGAAGAAAACATTTAGGAGGAAAGATTTTAGGTTTCTTCTTCTAAATAAATCTAAATTAATAGGAGTATATATTAAAGTGTTCCGAAGGCGTCATTAAGAAACAACATGATCTTGTATGTTGTTTTTGAAAAATTTTATATTAATTATAAAACGGATTTGCTTTATGTTAAGCAAGAATAAAAAATTTATTAAAAAAATGAATCACGGCGACTTGTTGGATTGTTATGCGGACAAAAGTTGTGGTGGTTTGTTTGAAATGTGGCCAGTTCCGAAGTGAGTACACTTTTTTGTTTTTTATTACCAAATAAAATAGTACATAGGCCCTTATGATTTTTGATCTTCGCTGGATATCGATAATCGAATGTTTAATTCATATTCACCCTTATCGCGAATAAAATTTTTCTTCACATATAGCTTTAATAGTGTGTGTAGTTTCTACGCGGGAAAAAAATCCCGGGAATTCCCGGGAATTATTTTTTTGCAAGTCCCGGGAAATTTTCAACGGGAATTTTCGGGAATTTAATATATCGGTTTTTGGAATTGGTTTTTTTACATTGCTGTTCGTTGTTTCATTACTTAAAAATACAATCCAACAACTTCCAGCGTTACGAAATATTTTTAACTTATGAAGTCTTTATAGAAAAAAGTATCTAGATTGGCAGATCTAGATGGAATTTCCATCCATGCTTAACTCAAAGCATATGATTTTTTTGATTAGTTTTTTTAAATGTTGTTGATAAAATTAATGAATAAAGTTGTTTTGTTTTTGATTTGAATGTCCACAGAAAAAAGTATTCACCAATTAATGTTTTCAATTAAGAATTTAATTGATTTGATTTAATTGAATCAATTATTAATTAATTTGAGTGGAAAAACTTAATTAATATTATAAAATTGTTTATAGGTCAAAATTTAGTTAATTTTTTAATTGATATTACAAATATTTTAATAGATATTACAAAATTATTCATAATACTTTTTTTTGTGATGTATACTTTTTCATAAAATTATATATTTTATTGACGTCATTTAATTAAATTCATATGTATTTGAAATTCCCGGGAATAAAACATTTTACTTCTCGGTTCCCGGGAATTGAAAAAGTCCGGGAAATTAGAAACCCTAAGTGTGTGTCACAAGTTTAGTTTACGCAGTGCCAGACTTGAGCACTGAACTTGTGTAGTGTATGGCTGGCATAAGTTCATTTTTATATTTATTTAATTCATAAATACTAGTATGTAATTTTTAAAAATACAGTAAGCAAACTTTAAATTAATTATATGTAACTAAAGATACGAAAAATGTCAGGATTATACATGGTAACTGCAGTCATCAAAAGATACGAAAAATGTATTTATCTATCGTATTCTAATGGCATCACTTATCTAAAATTTCGTTGGGCAACGAATTTTCTATCGAACAGAATTTAGCTTTCGATGATGTATTTTAGTATAAAAATTATTATAAACGATTGTTTTTTATTTTTAGGTAAAGTTGTTGAAAATTTAAAAAAATATTTTGAGATATGAAATGAAAATGAAAGTTCGATCGATAAGCACTTTCGACTACATTCGAAGATCGAAAGTTGCTCGTAATAAGGGCCATAATGTAGATTTGAAATTAGCAGTTCGCTATAGATTGAAATTTCAAAATATAGATTGAAATTTCAACATATATGTAGGTATATCCATTAAAATTTAAGTCTGTTGTTTAATTAGGAACTTTTTGATTTTGCCTTTTTGCATTTAGCTTAAAATTTATTACATAATTTGTTTATATTTAGTTAGGTATATATAATAAGCTTTCATTACTCGAATACACCTTCCAAAATACTAAAAACGCTAGAAAATCGCATGGTTTTTGGAACATGCCGGAATGCATTTTACTTTTTTCAAAACACAGGTGATTTTTGAGTCGACTTTCAGCATTCTTGGCAAAAAATTGGCGATTTGGAGAAAAGTAAAGAAGTGCTGTCTATAATTTGAAAAGAAAAAGAAATTATTTTTATATCTTCATTGAGTTTATGTAAATTAGAAACTGTACTTATTTTTTGAGTTATGCCTATGTTGCAATACAGAAGCAATAAGTAGTCGGGAAGAACTAAAATTTAAAACCGCGTACCTTCGCATCCACGTAAAAACAGGATTTAGTGTATTTTTAAATTAGTCACTACTACTCTGGGGGTCTACTCCGTATTTCGAAACGAAACCAAACGCTTTCGAAATGCAATGTTAATAACACAAATTCGAAAGCATTTTCTTTCGTTTCGAAATACAGAGTAAACCCCCGGAATACATATTTATGGGTGTTACTGAAAGACATGTATGTATGTATGTATGTATGTACACAAGTATATATCGATGGCTTAATATAAAAAGGGCGTATCTCGATTTTTTTTCCAAATCGCGTTTTTAACGTTTCCTGGAGACAACCATCTTGGTGCGTTACAATTCAAAATCAAGGCAATGGCAACTTTAAAAATTATTTCTGAATGTAAATGATTTAGATTTTCTTCAGTTTTTTGATTCTCCTATAAAATATCGAAAATTCGAGTTCCGCCTTTCTTATATTAAGCCATCGATATGTGTGTATGTATGTAGTTGGACTGTTAAAAATTTTTACGTTATATCTTAATGCTATTTTGATTATAATTGTAAGGCTAATAAATTACAATCTGTAATTACATAGTACTACATATCGATGGTCTTAAGTAGAAAGGGCCTAACTAAAATAATTGTAACTTTACAGGAGAAGGTAAAATATAATAGAAACTGTAATATTCACAATGTAAATTTTTTTGTAAAACTTGTAATAAAAGCGTTATTTTCTACACTATTACAATATATTTTTGTGAGAAGGTGTATTTGTGTGAAATGTACAATACATACAATATGTTCATATGTCATTATCGCCAATAACTACTATTCATATGTAGTTTATAATTGATAGAAATAAATGTATTTGGTTACATACAAGGTGTAATATACACCTTGGTTACATACCTACATATCCAAAAAATATGTAATTAGATGTAGGTAAATGAGGAATATTCAATAGATTTTAATCATAAATTAATTTTTTTCGTAAAATAATAGTAAAGAACATTAAATTAGACATGAAACAAAATCAAATGAAACATAACTGAAAATAAGAGACACCACTTTGAAAATAACCTCCTCAACTATAAAAAAGTTTTAAAGATTTTATTATCCAAAGATGCCTAGTCAATGACTCAATTCATTTTACTTAGTTTTTATTGTACTATTGTTACTGTCAATAAATGTTCGTAAAGCAATATCTAATATAAAAATCTTGTGTTGCCAATGTACATACATACATACATACTATGTATGTATGTATTTCTAACAATTATTTAAGAATTGTATATACAATGCAATCTCCACCTGGCTGCTGTATGTATGTATGTAGCACAAAGTGGACAATTGAATTACATACAATTAAAAAACAAGTTTTTTCTTTACCTAGGAAACGTGTCTGCTCACTACGAATAAGCATGCATTTAACATTGAATTTTTTTACAGTATGTTTCTTTTATAGAAGAAAAAGGAAATTAAAATGCAACAAGACATGTGTTGCTTTTTTTTTTTGTAACAGTAAGTTTATATGTCTGTAAGCCACTCTCATTAGAAAAAAATTAAAAGTGAACGTAGCATAGAACGTAGTATTTTAAACTTTTTGAAAATGTTCGAAATAATAAATAAAGGAATTCGAAACGAAAGAAAATGCTTTCGAATTTTTATGTTAATAGCACGCAAATTCGAAAGAACTTTCGAATTACAGGGTAGACCCCCTGGTTATTTTTAACTCCCAATCAAAAAAGGGGTGTTATAAGTTTGCAGTGTGGGTCTGTACGAGTCCACGTACAGACGAAGCAGCTGGACCGATTTTGATTTAGTTTTTTTGTGTTTGATAGGTGACTTAGTGTGTTCTTAGCTATGTTTGAAAAAATCGGTCCAGCCGCTTAGGAGATATGACATATTTTCTGGATATATCGGGGGTTTTTAAAATTTAAAATTTTTGTTATATTATTATTGTTCGAACAAATGAATTGTTTCTGTATTTATGATTTGATTATGCTAAACTTCATATCATTTTATAAGCCAAATTACATTATTCTGACAAACACTTGTATAACGGAACTAGCTGTTTTCGAAGGACCCTACACCTTCACCAGCGTTCTTTGTGTTTGGTCCACTGTGTGTGGTGTCAGTTGAGGTAGATTTATGCTTTATTGCAATTGGAATATGTGAATTGTTTTGATTCATCGTATTACAAGCTCAATTTTCCATCTCTAAATTTACAGCAGTCTTCCCATTGTCTATTGTTTTTCTCGTAATTGAAAAATAAGTTTTATTTTTAAAGAAAAATATTACTAGTTTTTATAAAAGTTTACAAAGGAATGAAAAAATAATTTTTTTCGAACAAAGTATAAAACAAAGCTTATATGATTGAAAAACATTTTTCCAATACCCCTTCTCAATCACATAAACCAATACAATTACAAAATTTCAAAAAAGTATTTCCATCCAAAGATTTTGTACATATATCAGCTACTTGATCTGATGTTCCAATTGATATAATTTTAATAACTCCTTTCTCGACATTATCTCTAATGAAATGATGTTTAATATCTATGTGCTTTGATCTCTTCGACTCAATATTTCTTGCCATACATGCACAACCACGATTATCCTCATATATGATTACAGCTTCATTTTTTTAAAACATTTAAATCTTGCAATAGTCCTCTTAACCATATGGCTTCAGATACAGCTGTACTTAAAGCCACATATTCTGCTTCACTCGAAGAAGTAGCAATTGTTTGTTGTTTCTTACTGGACCATGATACTGTGCAACCAAACACTTTAAATATGTATCCACTCACAGACTTACGATCTGTGACATCACTACCCCAATCTGCATCGGCATATCCAAGCAAAATATTATCATCATTAGCATTGTATATCAATTTCTTTTTTATTGTACCTTTCAAATATCGTAATATCCTTTTTAATGATTGCCAGTGTTCTTCTGAAGGATTTTGCTGAAATCTTCCTAAATAGCTTACATGATAACATATATCTGGCCTTATACAAAGCATTATGTACATAAGACTCCCCAAAAGCTCACGATATGGCTTGTTAAATGTATTATCACCATTATAAGTCAGTTGCAATCCTTTTTCCATGGGTGTTTTGACGGGATTACAATCAGTCATTGAAAATTTATCTAAAACTTTTTGTATATTAGCTTCTTGCGATATTCTTATACTATAATTGTCGACTTCAAATTTCATTCCAAGAAAATGCTTTAGATTGCCATAATCGTAAACCTCAAAATGTTTCGAGAGCTCAATCTTGAGATTTTCAATAATCTTTAAATTCGAACCAGCAATCAATAAGTCATCAACATACATAATAATATACAAAGTTTCATTATTATTAGTTTCATCAGTTTTTGTATAGAGACAATAGTCATGTTTAGAACGAACAAATCCCAGATTTAAAAGAAATTCATTCAGCTTATCATTCCAACACTTTGGCGCTTGCTTCAATCCATAAAGGGATTTGAGTAAACGGCAACAAAGCCCTTTTTCGGCTGAAACCCCTTCTGGCACTGTCATGTAAATTTCTTCACGTAAATCTCCATTTAAAAAAGCTGTTTTTATATCTAATTGGTGAAGATGTAGTTTTCTTTTGGACGCAATTGCCAGTAACACCCGCACAGTTGAAAGTTTTGCCACAGGAGCATACGTTTCACTGTAATCTATCCCGTACTTTTGTGAAAAACCTTTTACCACTAATCTGGCCTTGTACCGTTCAGAATTATCATTCACATTGTGCTTAATGCTGAAAACCCATTTAGACTTAAGTAACTTCACATTTTTAGGAGGTTTTGTTAATATCCAGACTTTATTAGACTGCATAGACTGTAATTCTTCTTCAATAGCTTTGAACCATTTGTCTGCATCAAGTCTACCAGATATTTCAGAATAAGTTTCAGGATTTCCAACACAAAGAGATGCTTCCGTAGTGGCTGAATTACTAGTAAAATAATCTAGAAATTTCAAAGGTGCTTTACGTTCTCTAGAACTTTTTCTTATATCTGTTGTTTCTTTATCATTGATCTCTTCATCAATATTTTCAGATTCTTCACATTCGTCTTCAGTAATTACAAGTTCTTCATCACATACATCCTCTGTAACGGGCATATTTTTATTTATCATTATTTCTTCCCCTTCTTGCTCGTTACTTCTTAGTATTATGTTCAACTGCTCAAAATTATTAGTAACTTCTTTATATGGATAATTCATCTCATCAAATTTTACATCTCTAGCGGTAATAATCTTTTTCAACTTCATATCCCACAACTTATATCCATTTGGAACATATCCAATCATAATTAAAGATTTACACTTGTCGTCAAGCTTACTTCTATTTGGTTTGGGTATCCAAGCACATGCTTTGCACCCGAATATTCTCAGCATTTTGACATTAGGTTTGTAACCATACCACATTTCAGCAGGTGTTGCAATACCATCTAAAGCTTTAGTTGGACTTCTGTTTATAAGATATACTCCAGTTAGCGCGGCCTCATTCCACATATTTTTCGGCATATAAGATTCGAGCAACATAGTACGAACTTTTTCCACTAACGTTCTATTAAAGCGTTCAGACACTCCATTCTGTTGTGGAGAATAAGCAATTGTCTCTTCTATTTGAATACCTTTGGCTTTATACCACTTCCACTGCTCCTTCGAGTTATACTCACGACCTTGATCTATTGTTAGTTTTGATATTGATAAACCAAACTTTGCTTTGGCCATGGCTTCATATTCTACTAATTTCTCAAATACACAAGATTTCTTTTTAATCGCGTAAATTACAGTGAAATGAGTAAAATCGTCTATGAACGATACAAAATACTTTGATCCATCCCAGGCTATAGGATCAATTGGACCACACACATCTGAGTGTATTCTTTCCAATGGACGTAATGCACGTTGACGAGATCCGGTAAAAGGTTCTCTTGACAGTTTTCCTTTTACACAGATTTCACAAAAATCCAGTTTTTTACTTTTGGACTTCACATTTATACCACTTACAAAATTCTTATTTAATAATTCATTAAAGGCGGATTGCCCAATGTGACCATACCTTTTGTGCCAAAGTTCAACTTCATTATAATTTGAAAAATGTGCATCATGTTGTTTTAATTGAAATGTAACTTCATACAGACTTCCCCGTAAGTATCCTGACGCAATCAATACTTTATCCTTGTATATAAAGGCATTATCCTTATTGAATTTCACTTCAATTCCTGCAGCAGTCATTTTTTTAACTGACAGTAGATTATCTCTCAAGTCTTGTACATATAATACGTCTTTAAGCATAACATCAACATCCTTATTGGTCACACTATGAATTGTACCTACGTGATTAGCCGTTAAATATTGATCATCCTTAGCTACTTTTATTTGTATTGGATTCATTATTTCATTTACAGATGTAAAATGACTATTTTCATTCACAAGATTATCACTTGATCCAGAATCCAGTTTGAACGTTATTGTTGATTTCATATTCGGTTTTGTATCTACCATGAAACAAATATTTTGGGATTCAGGCTTACCTTTAAAAGCACTACGAGCTTCACTACTGCGACAATCATTTGCTTTATGTCCCATCTTATTGCACTTGAAACATTTGCCATAAAATTTTCTCTTCATTTGCTTCTTACCAGTAAAAGCGGTTTTAGTAGGACCAGTTTCATCTACATAACGATTTGAAATCTTTGTTTCTTCCAATAATAGACGCTGCTTTACCATGTCGTAATTGATTTGACCTTCAAGATTTTGTAGAGCTGTGATAAGAGGATCAAATTTTTCCGGAAGTGACATAAATAAATGTGTAAGAATGTCACTTTCTTCTAAAACAGCACCAGCAGTTTTTAAATTTCTAATCAAATTTTCAAACTTTACTAAATGTTCAGCTACAACATCCCCTTCGCTTAGTTTTATTTGCATCAATTGTTTTCTTACCAAGATCTGATTAATCATAGACTTCTTTGCAAAAACTTCCTTCAAACTCTCCCACATTTCTTTCGCTGTAGCTTTCTCACGGATATACCCCAAACATTTGTTTCCAACAAATGCAACTAATCGTTCCTTTGCCTTGCAATCTTTCTTCAAAAATTCTTCTCTCTTGGCATTATCTGATGGAGCCAAGTTCGTTAAAACTTCTCCAAGATTCAAACCTTCCAAATGTACTTGTACACGGAACTGCCATTCATCATATCCACAACCGTTAAATTGTGGAATTCCAGTTACTTCTTTGTCGCCCATAACCTCTCGTAATTGAAAAATAAGAGTTTTATTTTTAAAGAAAAATATTACTAGTTTTTATAAAAGTTTACAAAGGAATGAAAAAATAATTTTTTTCGAACAAAGTATAAAACAAAGCTTATATGATTGAAAAACATTTTTCCAATAGTTTTAATATTAAAAAATTACGTAACTTATGAATGTGGTTCATATGCATGCACAGATGTATTTATATACATATGTATGTATGTATAGCTACATATCGTTACCTTATAGAAAGACCCTTATTCATTATTTATTTGAAATCGAGATTTTTGCATTTTTCGATACAATAAATACTTGATTCCAAAAAAATAATGAGTTATGGCCTTTCTATATTAAGGTAACGATATGCATGTACATGTGTAATCAAATTTCGTAATATGACTATTTCGAAAGGATGGAGTTTTAGTTGGACAATGGCCATGAGGAAGAACTTAAAAACTTGATTAAATATTTCAACCAATAAATTTTTTATATAACCCTACGAACGGAACGTCGATAATTATCAGCTAAGAGGGTATTAACTGATAAAGCATTTCGTATTATATGTAGGTATTAGAAACAACAAAACAAAATTTCAAATACATTTAGAAAAGTAATGATCATTTTCATTTATCAACGTGTACATATGACGAATATGATTTTTGAGGTACATAGTTACATTTGTATCACACACCCGAGGTATTATTGGGCTTTATCGTGGTTGACGTATTTGAACTCAAGACACTTAGTCCCTGATTAGAGAAAAAATGTTGCGGTGTTCCTTAATCTATTACAAAAACATAGAAGTCGAAATACGCCAACCACGTACTGCTTGGCCTGTGTGACATTTTGTTGAATAAATGAAAACTCAATAATATTATACACAAGGCCAAACTCCCGTGTCCGCATTGCCTTTCAAGTCTATTGAATCAGATTAAAAAATACAGTCGAACTTCCATAACTCGAATCACCATTATCCCAAAAAAACTTCGACTTACGGAGACCAAATTAGTTCGAGTTTTAGAAGTTCGACTGTATATATACATATGTAATCAATTAAGGGCGTTTATAATTCGCAAAATAAATACTCGTGTTAATAGACTAATCACAACTCAATTAAAGTTAATGATTAGTTGATGTATTAAATTCTTTAAAATAAAAATGCAGGTGGTGGTTTTTAATAACTTTATTCGTGAATTTGCTTGCAGTTTAAACAACATACATAAAAACAATTCATGGAAAATTACCAAGGGTTTTTCACTTATTCTTTAATATTTTAAGCAGCTACAGGAATATTGGTTTATTGTTTGTATTATTGGAGACTGAGTTTTTATAAATAGTTTAAATTAAACCTAAGCAAAGCTAATAGCATTTCATGTCATACAACTTTGCGTAGGGCCTCTTTTAGGTTTAATACATTAGTATATTTTATATATGATGATATGGGAATAATTCGATACAGTAAAAAATTTGGTTGGGTGTAATTAAATACCAAACGTACACATGAATTGTATTGAATTATATGTAGATTTCACATTTACCTATAATAGTAGATATATTAAGGATGCGGTATACGTATGCGGGTATACTCATTAATGCAAATGATGATCATCATAAACACGATTGTTGCAACAGAATTTATATTTACGAAGCTGCTGCAAAATATTCCTTAGATTTTTTTGGATCAGCGACCATGGTTTTTTGACCGGGCTTCCAGTTAGCTGGGCAGACTTCTCCGTGCTCGTCGGTGAATTGAAAGGCCTGCACTAAGCGAAGAGTTTCGTCAACACTACGTCCAACGGGCAAATCATTGACAGTAATTTGACGTAAGTTTTGTTTTTTATCAATGACGAAGAGACCGCGGAAGGGAATACCAGATTCCTCATCCAATACAGCGTAATCACGAGCAATTTTCATTGACTTGTCGGCCAACAATGGAATGTCCATTTCACCCAGACCACCTTGTTTGCGTGCTGTATTTATCCAAGCCAAATGAGTGTACTGACTGTCAGTTGAGCAGGCAATAAGTTCACAGCCAATATTGCGGAATTCTGCAGCGCGATCGGAAAAGGCAATAATCTCGGTGGGGCAAACAAAAGTAAAGTCCAAAGGATAGAAGAATAATACCACATATTTGCCCTTGTAATCAGCCAAGGAAATTTCCTTAAAAGCACCATTTACTACGGCGGTACCTTTGAATTGAGGTGCAGGCTTTTGCAACTGAGGCATCTAAAATAAAATAAAAATAAATTGATTAAAAAACTTTTTTCGTGAAACTAGAACATTAACCATTTACATATGTATGTATATGCTTAACCAATATGTACATTATAAGACTGAAGGTCGTACAAATAGGTATACTTCGGTATTTTGTATACCTATTTAACCTTTATTTTAAAAACTTATTTATGTAGTTATATAGTTTTAAGTACTTTATACATACATATGTACATACGTATGTACATATCACTCATTTACTGAAACAACGTCATAACTAAAAAATGTTAATGATGCAGAATTGGTCCGCACATTGTTATCCATATTGTGAAAAATTGCATACAAATATTTTGTATTCTCAACTCTTGAGAGAAAAAGAAACTTATATTTTCCCATCAAGTTGTGCGTAAATTGAAAACTTTAAACTCGTTTTCTGGCAAAATAGTTTTTTTGAGTAATGACGTTCTTTACGTACATACATACATATGTATGTGGTAAAATCAAAACTGATAGTCGTTTATGTTTTAATGGCTAACTGAGAGCGGAATTTTTAAAAATCCTAATAGGTATGTATGTACATATGTATTCAGAAAAACAGCTATAACGGCCTATAAAAATAAAACTCGATTAATAAGTAACCCTTATACCTAATCAGAAGTCAAAGAACGGCACACTTGAAGCTCAGGAAATGTTTATCATAGACTAGTCAGAGTGTATAGCAATTGAACATTGTAATTTAATGTTGTGTTTGTCTTCTTTTGTATTCATTGTCTGTTTTATCCGTTCAAGGCCTATTTATCAGGTCAACGCAACTCTCACGATGATTTTTGTTTTTATGGTTTGTTTTCTTGTTTGAGCTGTCAAAATTTATTTGCACCATATACTTTAGTTCATGTTTGTGTGTGTTTCTGACAACTTAAACATAAAGTTGTTTTTTGTATTGCTGTGTTTTTGTAGAGTTGCGTTGACCTGATAAATAGGCCTTGTATCCGTTCTTGTATTCGTAGACTTTCAAAGTGTAACGTTTATTGTGTTTTATTTCTCTGTCTAAAATTTTAACGTTTTGAAAGCATATGTTGTGTCCACTCTTTTTTGCATGTTGCGATAGAGCCGTGCTTTCTCTCCCCTTTTCAACCAGCGGCTCTTATTTTTATTCACACCGAAATTGAGATTTTTTTTAATTTTATGTACGAGATATTTTTTAAGTTTTAAATTTTCAATTGTGCGCTGCAATATTTTTGATTTGTATGTGAAAAGAAGAAATAAAAAATAAAAAATTCTTTTGTTATACTTTTTGACCATTATTTTTAGTTTGAAAAAATATGAAATAGGGTGGCTCTATTTCATCGTACATCACTGTATGTATTAAGACCGACGATATGTATAGTTTTTTCGTTACTAACTGATACCAATTCTTTTTTCAATTCCTGTATTGATTGCCTGGGAGCTTTCACAATACATTAATTTGTGATTAACTCAAGAAATTAACAAAACTTTCCTAGCACACAATTTTTTAATAAACAAAATAGTATTAATTTAGGGTCATGCAAGATTTACATTAAAAAAATGTTTGCGGAACTAAGTACATATGTATGTTACATTTACGTGTACATAACTTTTATATACGAATGCATACATACATACATATTATGTAAATATGACATATATACATATAACTTTCCTAGCACACAATTTTAAGAAAATAGTATTAATTTAGGGTCACGCAAGATTTACATTAAAAAATGTTTGCGGAAATAAGTATGTAAGTATGTAATTTACGTAGTACACAACTTTTATATACGAATGCATACATACATACATATTATGTACATATAAGCACTTGGAAAGAATTGGAATAAATGCACTTGTTTCATGTCATTTCTTTGTTTTAACTTATACGAAATAATAATGCAACACTTTGTTTATAAATTCCAATAAATTAAAAACTAATACCTACATTCTTATGTGCATATGTATGTATGTACCCTCGAAACAGTTCTAAAAATTTCTACGAACCTTAAAATTAACACAAGATGAAACCCATTATCATCTCACTTCAAACTAATTAATTTCGTAATATATGTACATGATTAAAAAATAAACATCTCTTTCAATAATACACACGTATGTACATATGTAAGCAATTTGCAATTAAAATTTCATTAATTTTTATAACTTCTCTTTGTTGAACTCACCTTTTATTATTATAATTTATATTGTTTGAAATGTAAAAAACTTGTAACTTTTAGTATAACGCGACTACGCTTTATATATGTCCGTCTCACGCAAATGAAAATTGAAGAATGACAAATATTTCTACATGGCGCAAAGCCGGCAAATCAGGGAAGGAAAATGGCTTCTTCGATTTTGTACCAACTGTAAAAACGAAATGTACTTTTTGCACAATGACGGTACCATTTTTTAAATATTTATTAATAAGAACGGAAACGTAAACACCAGCTGGCACATGAATTTGCCTTGACAACAGTTTGCAACAAAAATACAGAAATACACACAAAAAAACTAAAGACAACATAGGCAAAGTTAATGTTACCATATAGTGAAACAATGGCATTTTTAAATTGTACCAAGTAACTCGCGGTAGTACCACGGTACCAACGGGGTAAAAAATTTACCACAAAAAGTACAATTGTACCACGATTTCCATCCGTGCGGTAAATACCAAGAATGATATCTGTTCCTTTCCAAATATGAGAGCAAGTGAGATGGCTATAGTGCTCATGTTTTTATAAAAAGCTTTTCTACAGGGTGTCTAACATATTTTCAAAACTGGTTTCATTACCAGTGATGCCAATTTAGCGCGTTTCGCGCTAGATTTAGCGCGTTTTAACTACGCCAAACGCGCTTTTTTTCGTCCTAGCGCGTTTAATAAAAAAAGCGCTAACTTAGCGCGTTTTGAATAAAGTCAGTAACATAATCTCAGTTACATTTTTTTGTCTTTTTTTTATAAATTTACCAATTTTCTAGTATCCAAAACTCTGATAATTTTTTTTTTAATTTCGTTATTGATTCAGCTGGTGCAAATAATATTCCCTTGGCTGTGATTTCAATTAAAAACGCATTTTAATACTGTAAATGGCAAATATCTTTAAATATTTGCCATTTACAAAAAAAAAAAATATGTAGTCGTATTCGTGACCAAAAAAATATATATAACTTATAAGTATCTATTATAGCAGAAGTACAAAAATCATTTGAATCGCAAAACTATTCGACATTTTGTACGAGTATGTTGTTACTGGTACAAAGTTGGTTAAAGAAAATTAAAATAAAAACTAAGGATTTCGATTATTTGGTGATTCTGATTCTGTATTAAATTATTTTAGTTATTTAGGATATAATTTCGAAGAAGCAATATTGCAAAATCTGAAAAGGAGTTGCTAAAAAAAGTATATTTACTAATACATACATCGACTTTTATTAAAATTTAATTTAGCGCGCAGAAAAATAGCGCGTTTTAACTATAAATAGTTGAAAATGCTGCAACTCAGCGCGTTCTAGCGCATTTTGAGAAGGAGAATAGCGCGCTTGGGTTCTAAGTAGTTGGCATCACTGTTCATTACTGCCAGACTCCTGTACGTTTGAATCAAGGCCTATTTATCAGGTCAATGCAATCGTCCTGATGATATTCTGTGTTTTCGTGTTTAAGCTGTCAAAATTCATTTGCACCATATACTTTAGTTCATGTTTGTGTGTGTTTCTGACAACTTAAACATAAAGTTGTTTTTTGTATTGCTGTGTTTTTGTAGAGTTGCGTTGACCTGATAAATAGGCCTTGGTTTGAATTGAATTTATGTTATGAATAGTGTGACCATATTCTAAAATAGCACAAAAAATATTGTTTATAAGCCGAATTCACATAAGGTGATCTTAATTCACCAGCTGACATAACTTCTCTGTTGTTAAATCAACCAAAACGTTAGGAAATATTCTGACAGCAGGAAATTTTACACTAACAAATATACCCAGTGTTGTCAGATTTATTTTCAGCCTCCTCGCCAAATGACTTGTCGAATATCGCCAATATAATAAAACATTAAGTTTTAGCTACAAAAATATTTTTATTATGTAATTGCATTGCAAATATCGTTAAATTTTAAATTCAGTAGCTAACGTCTATCGTAAAACATAAAAAATATGTTGTTTAAAGCGGCGCACCCACTTGCAATATATCTGTGGCAAAAAGGAAAATGTGCTTAAGTCGAGATAAGCAAATTTTGAGTTAATGGTACGTCCGTAATCTGCATATTTGAAAGTATCACTGGTCAAAATCTCAATTTATTAGTGTGATTTTTCATGAAGTTATAGCACTATGACTTCGAATTATTTTTTTTAGACTTCTAATCTCATTTGGAATAATATTATAATTAAGGTTATAATATGGTATATTTCAACTCAAATGTCTTACTTATAGTGTGTAAAACGATGATTGGTTAAAAAAATAAAGGTTAACAGAAAATTTCCTAATTTATCTGTAAAAGAAATAAATTTCTGAAAATCGACTTGAAACCTTAAAAGTGCTCTCCTGTAAAAGAGTAAAATATGACTTAAGCACTTTTTCCTTATTGCCACAGATATGTAATTGTGCAATTTTTCGTATTGTACAATAATATCGCCAATGTGTATGTCATATTCGAAGGTAACACAATATACACATTGGCAAATATCAAAAGACTTCTGATTTTTATTGTGCAATCAAGGGAATTGTGTAATGTGGTGGCAACATTTTTCAATGTCAGGAATATTGGGCAATATTTTCTTTGCAATAATATTGCAAAGTATTTAAATTAACATATAAAAAGTACTGGCGTATAAAAGACTTAAAAATAACTTATTGCAAAAATCAATCTTAATAGGATAAATTGAACTTGAACACCAAGATCAAAATTATTATTTAAATCTTGTGATAAAACGGAATTAACGTTCACTTAAATGTGTGTTAAAGTACACATATCATATCATTGAAGTAGTAAGTGCCATCAGCATCGTCATAATAATACAATTTAGGCGAGAACTCTTTCAGCCTTTTCCTGCTTCATTATCAAAATGTTGGTTCCAATTTATAAAAGCAAGTTTTCTTAACTGTGTTGTATAAACATCAAATGAGATTTTTTGTTCCATAATTTTTTTTAACTTCTTGAGTTTCAGATAAAGACTCACAACATTTAGAATTTTTTGCACGAAATATTTCATGTTGGAGAAAAAATTGCTTTATATAAGCATATTTTTTAACATTATTCTATTTTATTGAAATCTTAAAAATATAGCCAAAAATATCGCCAAGGAGTTCAAATATCGCCAAGTAAATCGCCAATCGCCATTTCAAAATTTTCATCGCCAAAACCAAATTTTTGTCGCCACGTTTGGCGAGATATCGCCATATCTGACAACACTGAATATACCAGGCGAATACGCAGAGTTGCAAATTAAGACCGCCTTGCATTTCATTGACCCAGAATAGTTTTGCTCCACCGACAATTCTGAAAAAAATAAGTTAGTTATGGTATATATATATATTTTTTTGAATACCCTCTTTCTAAATCAAAAACGCGTTTGACGAAAATAGTTATGGATTCTGAGATATTAAGCATTTATTTTGCTCCATATCCACTATTTTTAGGTTTACTAAGTATTGTTTTGCTGTACACGCTACAGTTTGGAGATTGCGTTAAATTCTTCATACAAAAACGTACAAAGTAAAGCTAACTCTTTTTGTTTGCTTCATTTCTATAAGAAATGACAAAGAAAGAAAGTGCCGTAAGAAAAATTCAACGGCGACTTTTAAGCAAAAACATCATCAGCCAGATGCAGCTGCCGATTACGTATGTATGTACATGCTTTAATATAAGCACTAAAATAAACTAAAAGAAACCTTAATTATGCATATTTGAGTATAACAGAAATAATTTAATTTCATTCTTTGGCTGAGTTTACATCTGGCATTTCATGTGTGTCATGTGCTCAAAAAAAAGCGTAACCACTAAATACTAATGAAAAACAGTTTGATTCAGACACGTATTTATTAAGTTAAACAGCTTCATACATAACTGATAGACAATTTTATAGAATCCAACATGATTGGAAACTGTTTAAATCAATAAATACATGTCTGAATCAAACAGTTTTTCATTAGTAATTAGTGGTTACGCTTTTTTGGGCACATTATGGATACAGTGAAAGAAAAGAAGTGGATGCGAAAAATATTCTATGATCACCAATCCTTTTCGCAATATTCAATGTGTTTTATGTTACAAAACTTTTAAGGAAAGAAATGAATATATATTTAAAAGACATTGTGACTTTTTTGGAGCATCTTCACTAAACTGCACTTTCTATTTAAAGCCCGGTACGGAATTTCAGGTTTGTAAATTTACATTTATTTCTACACGGAAAAATAATCGTGTAGCCTTTTGTGTAGAATTATGTTTGCATATGCACAAATTCGTTTATTTATGAATTTACAACGCACAAAAACACTAACCCTGGAGTTAATGTCGACGTCGTCGACGGCGTCAAATGTCAAAAAAAAAGTTGAATCGTATGAAATTGTATGAGAGCAGTTAATCTCAACGGGTTGCAACGCCGTAAAAGTTCAATCTGTTTCAACTGTTTCGGCCGTCAACGACGTCGACATTAACTCCACTATAAAAATTAATTACAATTTGATGAAAATTAGAAATGTCAAAAATTCCGTCACCAAAACAATTGTTTGAACATTAATTTCTGTATCAGTTGACTGAAAAAAGTCTCCACTTATATTTATAACATTCCTAAAATAGGCAACAAATTTAAAAATTCAGGCTTAAAGCCCGGTACGGAGTTCATACGGAATTTCAGGTTCTCATACAAACTGTATTAAAAAAAAAAATACGGAAATTCAGGTTGGTAAATTTCATAAAGAAATTTCCATTTGCTAGTACGGACTTTCAAAAGAAAATTACACAAAATTTTTTAAATTTATTGCCTATCTTAGGGATTTATAAATATAAGTGGAGACTTTTTTCAGTCAACTGATACAAAAATTCAAGCAATTGTTTGGTTGCGGAATTTTTGATATTTGTAATTTTCATCAAATTGTAAACTCAAAAATTAAAAAGCAAACATAGTTCTACACAAGAGGCTACACGATTTCTTTATGAAATTTAAAAACCTGAATGAATGAACTCCGTACCAGGCTTAAATCCCAGTACGGAGTTCTTACGGAATTTCAAATAGCTCAGCTGGATTTCCGGTACTACCTTGTAAATGTGCCTTGGCTTATCCTAATTTGAATACATTCATAAGTCCTAGTTTACACTATGCAAGTCTTATTGCTAAGCTGATTAGTTTGAGGGAGAGAGACAGAGAGACGAGGGGAACAGTAACATTTCTTTTCCCCTCGTCTCTCTCTCCTAACAACCTAAACAGCTTAGCAATAAGACTTGCATAGTGTAAACTAGGACTAAATGCTTTAAACCATATTCGTATACAGATATTTAAAGGTCAATAGAATATAGTAAGGAAAGAAACACAAAGAAAAACTCTTAAAATTGGCATTAAGCTAAACGAGAATAAATGTCAAGTACTCTACAAACAATGAAGACAAAGTAAAAAAGAAAAAAATAACGGTAGTCTTCGTTAACCAAACCAGCTGGCAGCCATATTTTCAAGAGAAAGTAAAAAAGAAACGGCGGAAAATCAGTAGTAATGAAACAGACCTCAAAGATAACGGTCAGATAAACGGAGAAAGATATGTATAATAAATTCTGCTTCACCCACAACCAAAGTAAAACAAAGCAGATGTAAACTTTTATCAGTTGCTGTTGCTGCTTAAGTTGGATTTTATATTTTGGTTGAGAAAGGATATGACACATTCAAACACACAAAGATACACACCAAGTAATACAGAAAAAACGGAGACATAGTTTTGTGTTAATGAAAAAAGTGCAAGTGGAAAAAGTAATTTTTATACAGTACAAAAATATAAAATAATATTAAATAACAGAGGATTAAAATTTATCTACTGTGACACTTTTTTTTTGTTCGTTAAAAGAAAATTTCAGTTTCCTAAAGAATAATGAAAAAAATGGAATTTAAGTGAAGAAGTGTGTACATTTTCATGTTGGTACTATAATAATATACATACGTACATATGTACATACATACATACATCTATAAGTATGTGTATGTATGCATTTTCTTTTTATAAAAGCCAACTGAAGCGAAAACTTACATACAACGAAAAGTAATTTATTTAATAAGGATTAGGTATCTGTTTAAAACAGATATTGAAAAGAAAACCGTTTGGAAGCATTTTTTTTTAAATTCGAATAATACTTTGTCAATATACAACATAGGTATATTCAATATGAATATAATGAACTCCTTCGGCGTTGGTGATGGTGGTAAGTTTTAATCCAACAGAAATTATTCTTATGTACTCGTACTTACATACATATGTACGTCTGCACATCCATAAAACATTACATATTTACAAATATACATACATTACATACATATATACAAATCACATCCATGCATATGTAGGTATATATGTACTTTTGATTATATACATATGTGTATGTACATATACATACATATATATGAAACATAAATATGCATATACTATCGGCCTTATGTATAATCAAAAACTGGCAGGAAGTTAGCATAAGTGACAAAATTGAACTTCGTGTTGACGAGTTCCCATATACAATTTGACATTAAAAATCGGCGTATACTGTAGTTTTAACACACGATTACATCCTACAATGATTTTTAGTGTAAAATTGTATTGCAAAACACGTTAAGACCATGTTAAATTTTGCCACTTATGCTAACTTCATGCCAGTTTTTGATTATACATAAGGCCCTATGTGCATAGTTTTTATGTAAATACATTTTCGTTATAAAAACAAAAAAATTTTACTATTCATTTTATCCCTATATAAACCTGTATACATGTGTGTGTAAGTATGTACATATGTACATATGTACATTGTAAGGCTTCTGCGTGTATGTATAACAACATTTACGAATTTAATACGTAACGGTTTTTAATGTCAAGCATATGGTTGACTGTCATGAAACAATAAAAAAACAAAACATAAATAACGGTCAATAATAAGAACTAAGGTTGAATTGGTGCCAGCAGAAAATTTGAAGTATAAAAAGCAAGAGCACATATTTACATATACATATGCATTTATGTACATACATACATATGTATGTGTATACATATGCTGCATATAACTATACATACAAATAAAATTAAACCAAAACAAAAGATGTAAAAAAATGTCAGCTGTTTGAACCCGCTCTTTTCCTCTTCATAATCTTATGTACATACATAAAACATTTTAGGGGTGCCAAGCACAAAAAAAAAATTTAAATTTTCGCTGAAAATTTACAATAAAGCGCCGACATTTCATATAAATCAACATTGATAGTCACCACTTAACAATTCCTAGTGATGAGTATCAATATACTATACCATTTTGCACATGCTGCGATGCAATACCATTTGCACAAGACTGTGAATTGGGCTAATGTAAAGGGTGTTTTTTATTGAGGTATAGAACTTTAAGTTGGCATCACTTTTTTAACTGGCGGCCATTTTGTCAGCTGTCAAGTGATTAATATTTAGTTTGGTTTGCCATTTCATCATGAACAGGTTGACAAAAGAACAACGCTTGCAAATCGTGCAAATTTATTTCGAAAATAATGGTTCAGTTCGCGAAGTTTACCGCAAGCTCCGTCCATTTTATGGTCGACATAATCGTCCATCAGAGCAATTAATTCGGTTAACCATGGATCGTTTTCGCACTACGTTTACTCTATGTGATAATACGCATCCGCAGAGACGTCGAACAGTGCGCACCGAAGAAACAATTGCCGCTGTAGAGCAAAGTGTTGAAGAGGACCGAATGAATCGATTCGCCACCGTGCACAGCAATTGGAGCTTTGTCCATCAACTTTATGGAAGATTTTGAAGATTTTGAATGTGGATGAGTTGTGGTTCCAACAAGACGATGAGCGCATAATTTCGCGGAATGGACCTGTCAATTGGCCACCAAGATCGTGTGATTTGACACCATTGGATTATTTTCTTTGGGGATATGTGAAGTCGCTCGTCTACGCCAACAAACCAGAAACGTTAGGGGACTTGGAAGCCAACATTCGTGGCGTTATTGCCAACATACGGACCCATATGCTCGAAAAAGTGGTTGCAAATTGTACCTGTAGAATTGGCTTTATTCGAGCCAGCCGCGGCGGCCACATGCCCGAAATCATATTTAAACATTAATGGCATAAAATTATCCTTCCAATAAAGCCAAATTGATGGACATTAAAACGATTTTCTTGTGTTTTATTTCAATTCGAAGTTCTATACCTCTAAAAAAAAACACCCTTTATTAATTTTAATCGATAAAAATAATTTAAAATAACGTTTTTGAATCATTAGATCACATCAATTAATTAAGATTTATTTCGAAAGATTTTTATAATTTATTCGTTTTGTTATGTTTAAACATAAACATAAACATAAACGGTCACAACTCAAAATGATCAAAGTGGTTTTGTTTTTTTATAAACCAGTTATTTGAACAAATCTCTAAACATCGCAACAATTTCTTTTGCAATACAGTCTTATTGAAGTTATGCTTGTTTTTATGTTAATTACTTGCGTTATTTGTACAGTATGAACAGTTGTTTGCAACTACTTTCATCTGAAATTTGTTGAGTTGTAACTGTTTATGATTTAGTGTGCGATATGTTTATGCTTCGACTGTGGATTTCATGACTATGAGAAAGTTAGACAATTATTGATCTTTTACATGGCAGATAATAAGATGTGCTGACTACTTTTTTATGTTTATTTATTTATTGTGTTTCCAAAAATGAACTAACAATAAGTACTCAAATTTTAATTCTAGATATAATTATTAGGCCCAACCAGTGTCCGACATAAACTTAGTAATAGTAATTAATAATAAATAAATTTTGTATTAAGCACAAGTATATTTTCAAGAAGTTTCATCTGGAGCGTTGCTTGTTAGAGCCCAAGAGTCCCTCCTTTTTTAAGTGGATGTGTCCAGTAAAGTTCAAGATATTACGATCAAGGGCATTAGGATGGTACTCGACTTTTCTTCTCTACGTTGGAAGCTGAAGCAGTACCCCATTGCTGAATTCCGTGGCACCACATAGGTTTCAAAAGCGACTTGTATATTAAAAGTTTACCATCTAGGCAGAGGGTTGAATTTCTTCCAATAAGCCAATGTGTTTTAGTTAATTTAAGTCTAATTTGTGTTAGCTTTAAGTCAATGTGGTGTTTCCATGTTATCGGCCGATCAAGGTGTATACCAAGGTACTCGTATTTCAACTGTGAGCAAGTAACTCTTCGTAGGGTATATGTTACCTGCACACACTTTGGTTCGTTTACTTTTATATTCCACAAGTTCAGCAATAATTCCAGTTGGGTAATATGTAGCGATAGGGTTTTTGCGCATACTACGGCAGGGGGTGTATAATCGGCAAATGTAGATGTGTGGATCAGTGATGCGAAGTGTGGCACAATTGGGTCATTTGTGGCACTTTTGGGTGTTTGATTGCACTGTGGTACCTTCTAAGCTATTTTGGCCCTATCACCTCAAAGTTCATCCCTGTTTCAAACACTAATTTTATTTTTCGAGATTTATTTTATTTAAACTGGTTACCGAAATTTGCATCAGATCATGTTTTAAGTGGGAGAGCCAATGGTAATGTGCCAATAGACAATATGAAACAAATAAATAATAAATATACGGCAATGTCGGAAGTTCCAGGATTTTAAAAGTTCAAATATTTAAGTATAAGTAAATTTTGGAAAAAGATTTCTACAATGAAAAATCGTTTAGATAAACATTTGTATACAAATTTAAAGAAAATTGTTCAAGCAATTCTTCAGAGATTCATGTTAAGACATTTTTGTATATCACTCTTTTTTATCACTGCTCTATCAGCAAATAAAAATTGTTTCGTGCCATAAATTTCATGAAATTTTATTTACAAAATGCTTAATGCAAATTATGTAATACATATAAAAAAATATTTTCATTACTTCAACAAAGAATACTTCTAAAATATTTAAATTTGTGTCGCTAATGTTTGCTTTTGTTTTAAACAAAATAAAACGCATGTATTGTATTACTATTACATACTTTTGTTTTTATATAAATATAATAAAAAAATTAAAAATTTTAAAAACCCCGGAATTATCTAGAAAATATGTGACATCTTCTAAACGTCTGGACCGATTTTCTTCAAACATGGTTAAGAACCATCTCGATCAAGTCACCTTTCCAACAGAGAAAACTAAATCAGTCAACTAAACGGTCCAGCCGTTTGGGCTGTACGTGGACACGGACAGACACACAGATGCACAGACACACACTACAAACTTATAACACCCCTCTTTTTGGTCGCGGGTTAAAAAGATTGTAATCAAATACAACAAAAATTGTTTTGGCCCTATCAAAGGTATTTTGGCCCTTTTAAATCGTTAATTTGGCCCTAAACCAAAAAGCTAAAAATGCATCACTGGTGTGGATATTACTGCTCAGAGGCATATCACATATTAATATTTGTTTTTGGCTTGACTTGGACGCTTTTGAAACTTTTTAAGATTTTCACCTGCTGTTTATTTATGTTAACGAAACTTTTAGTAAGTCGCATTATCTATAGTATATATTAGTCAATCATGTGAAAATGTATATCTTATTTGAACAACTTTATAACTAAACAGAATACATTCCTTTTTTCCACCTTTCTAATTTCTAATTTCTCGAATTAATTCCTGTCGTTGTGTTTCCACACATCGAAAAATGTCGAAAATGACAAACGTTGCCACTAGTACATACTATTGCACTGTCACAAAATCCCATAGAGTCAAACCTAAGTTAGAGCGTCAAGCGTTGCGTTATCACCATTGTATTTGTATGTATGTATTTTAAAATAATATTTTATACTTTTAAATGTACTGAAAATACGTACTCTGCTACTAATGCAACGATTGACGCTCTAATTTAGGTTGGACTCATAGTGTGTACTCGGTATAAGTATTGATTGAAGTATCTAGCTAATTTTTATTTTAGTTTTGGCAGTTGTGCAATCATATATTTAAGTTCAATGTTTTAAATACCTAAAGTCATGTTTAATATTATAAAAATCTTTTTATAATCTAAAGAATACACAAAAGAACTACGAGCAATAGTTGAAAAAAATCCGAAATAATGTGCAATAGTATGAAAAATAGCTAAACTGTTAAAGCACAAGACTAATATGAATTTACATAATAAAGCAAAGTAAAATTTTGGATTATCATATCTCGCTCGTTAAATGTAGTGAACGGTGACAATGTTTGAACAAAATAAACTAAGTTGGCATCACTGCCACCAATATCGCCAGAAAAAAAATGTAATGGCGTCTTTATTCTCAATCTGTTGCTCTCTTTGTGATAAGGGTTAAAAGTTTTTATTGTTTAGTATTTCTCGATTCAAGGGAGTTTATCAACACGTTCTTTTATTTGTTGTGAAAGTCAAGGTTTTGTGTATTTGAATTTTTCCTCCCTAATGACTGTGGCAGTGATTTTGAGTTTTGTATTTTTGTATTATTGTTCTTGGTTCTGTGTTATTTTTTTTTCAAGTTAAATTTTCCATTTCTGGGTTCAGACACACATATTTATTTGTAGCCTTAATCACTATTATTTAAAACGCAAATTATATAAAATTGGATGTGATTTTTTTTTCATCGGAAATGTAATGTATCTACTTTAAAGATATGTACATATGTATATACATACGTACATATGTATGTACTTATGTACTAGATACATATGTATGTAGGTAGGCTTGTTTTGATTATATAGATGTATCTAAGTTAAAGCCGGGTTTACATCTGTGTCCCATGTGCCCAAAAAAAAACGTAACCACTAATTACTAATTACCAGGGAAACCAGAAATATGCTCTAAAAAAATTATTTTATGCGCATTCAATATGCACTAAAAACTTGAAAATATGCACAAAAAACTCAAAAAATATCCTCTGAAAATAAAATAAATTGGTTTATTTGAAATGAAAATATATTTTTAATTAAAAAATTCAACATTTGCATATAAAATAAGCAAAAAAACTAACAAAGAATAACTGCCGTATTAAAAACAATAATCTGGGTTTGAAGTGGACGTTGAAACAAAATTGCCATATATATTTTGATTAAAGCAAATAATACATATTATTTTTTTTGGATAATCTCGTAAAAATTTAACTTCAAGTTCAAAAGAGATCACGATATCAGAATTAAGACTTTGGAACTATATTTTCGATAAATAAGACAAGATTTGCATGTATAATATTTATTGCAATAAACAACAATCTAGGTCAATATAGATTTTCAAATAAAATCGTTGCATGCCACATCTAAATAAACTTTTCTATATTGACAATGTTCCTTCAACGTCTACTCGGGGTAGAGTCTGTCATAAATAGAAAAACCGAATTTTGCATTGAAACTAACGTCCGTAATAACTACGAAAATGTATACACTACACGGAACATTAGAAATGAGATTTAGATGGCGAAAAATAAAAATTTTGTGCTTAAGCTTGTAAGCAAATTAAAATAAAAACTTTTATTTATTTTATTTTATTTATTTAATTTCAAAATATGCCCTAAAAGCGTAAATTATGCTCTAAAAATTAGAAAATATGCTAAAAAAATATGCGTATTAGAGTGATAAATGCAAAAACATGCTTTAAAGGGTAAAATATGCAAAAATATGCTTTAAAGGGCAAAATATGCAAAAATATGCACTAACAAATCGATGCCAAAATTAATAAAAAGTTCTGAAACGGATAAATATCTTGTCCCCGCGTGAATACGTCGCACAAGAAAAAACATGCAATTGCATATTTGCGGTTTCCCTGCTAATTATCAATCATGTTGTATTCTATAAAATTGTCTATTAGTTATGTATGAAACTGTTTAACTTAATAAATACGTGTCTGAATCAAACAGTTTTTCATCAGTAATTAGTGGTTACGCTTTTTCCATGCTTGTGTGGCATTTGGCAAACAGATGTAAACCCGGCCTAAAGCAGGTCGTACACGACATGTTTTTTACGTCTGACATTTCAAATTTTCAACTCAGATGTAATTCTGCATGTCTGTCAAAATTGTTGTTTTACAGACGGTTTATAATATTTGGTCACAAACGTGCATGTACAAATACGTCTGACATTGTCTGTGTTTGTTTTCTGTTTGCTTTTGCACAAACCTATGTCGGCCTCTATTTCAAAATGGAGTGTTGCCGGCACAAAAATGTTTCTTTACGCCGTAAAAACTTCAGTCATTTTAAGGAATTTTTCTTTAAATTCGAAGAATCATGTTAGAATATAAAAATGCAACTCAATTTTATTGCATTATTGTTATTTAATAGTTAAAAAAACATAAATATATAGGTGTTGTAATATATGAACTTCAGCCGGCTAATCCTTCCGTCAATAGCGGAACGCCGCTAAATGTTTCCTCACGGCATAGATTTTTGCCGACATATTTTGCATAACAAAAACAACTGATGTCAGAGGCTTTGTCAGAAGAAAATAGAACACGCTCTAATTGAAATTTTGTCAGAAGACTTTGCGTCTGACTTTTACAGAAGCAAAGTTTTAAAGGTACCACACGACATGTACATGTTTTACACTGGGAAATTTGACAAGTCAGACGCAAAAAACATGTCGTCTACGGGGGGCTTAAATGGCTAACTTCGCCGCTTTTAATTTGAATGTCCCTCAGATGTCAACACACATTTTTCTGTAAGTTTTTCGACATCCCAAATATGAATTTTTCAAAGTGAATTGCGACGAGTCTACTTTATATGAATCAAGGCGAATCCATATCAGGTGGTCTCAACTTGAACGAAATGCCCCACAACGAAAAATATCGGAAATTAGAAACATTGCCACTATTACACACCATTATATGAATATGCCTTGATAATCAGGTAGAATATTCAACAGATAAAGTGTATGTGTGTTAGAGTTCGACCGATTAATCGGCTTCGGCTTCGGCCTTCGGCCAAAAATTGGTAATCGGCCAACATTCGGCCTACGGCAAAAAACGGCCGATTAGCCGAAGCCGAATATTTTTCATTCCAAGCTTGAAAAATAACATTATTTTTGGTCGTTGCTCGCCGACAGTTTCTATTGTGTTTAACGTTTTGAAAGGGTTGCTTTGAAATACAACCCAGTTGCTTTCTATTTTCTTTTACTTGGACGTTCTTGTGAGTGATCATATGAAAAAGCAATCTAGAAATTGCAAAATAGTTTTATTTTTCTTTTTATGTATCCAATAGATATTACAGTGATCTCAAAAAAGCAAACTTTTTTCTTAATTCATATAAAACAAGTATCATTTTTAAAATTTAAAACATTCGGCTTCGGCTTCGGTTTTGGCCGAAGTTTAGGATTTTAGCCGAAGTTCGGCTTCGGCTTCGGCCAAAAAAACGCCTTCGGTCGATCTCTAATGTGTGTGCATTTGGACTGGCTTCAGCGGGTCGACGTATGAGTATTCTACAATTAAAGTATTACAACATTCATACGCCCTCAATAAACCAACAAGTATATGTCAATAAGGCAAAAGTGCTTAACGTTTTTGTCACAGATTTATTGTGTTATTTGATTTCTAATGAATTTTTGATCAAATAATAATTTCTAAATCAGGCTCAAGTTCAGTATGTTTTTACTTTGTTTATCCTTACTAATATTATAAATATGAAAGTGAGTTTGTTTGTCTGCTACGCTTTCACGGCGAAACCGGTTTTGAAAATTCTTTCACCAATGGAAAGCTGCATTATCTGCGTCAAAGATAGTATAATTTTTTCCCGTTCGGAATAGGTTTTTATATTTGGTGCGGATTTTTGTCGTAAAACAAATTTAGGGAAATTTTGGTTTCGGGTTTGATTTGGTTTAACCAGTGGTTAGTTAACGAGTCGCGCGTAAATGCTAAATTTTATTATAAAAATCTATTTTCTTGATGTGCACAGAAAAAAATATCATCAAAATGCAACCAGCAAAACAAATTGTTCATAATTAATTTAAATTGAAATGTATATTTAGTTAATATAAAAAATTAAGTTGTTGATACGACAGAAACACAGAAATTTTTTTCAATAAACTAAACTAACCAAATTTTATGTTATACATGGCGCAAAAACTCAAAAATTGTTGAATGTTTTTTTTTTATTAAAAACGTCAACTAAAGATTTTGAAGCTGCTTATGGTTGATATAACAAATTTAAATTTTTCTAATCTATTAAATTACTCAACAAAATTATTTGTTAAATTATATCATAACGGAATACGCACATGTAGAAG
This sequence comes from Tachina lurida, assembly GCA_944452675.1. Taxonomy (NCBI): domain Eukaryota; kingdom Metazoa; phylum Arthropoda; class Insecta; order Diptera; family Tachinidae; genus Tachina; species Tachina lurida. The sequence continues at coordinate 155,052,024 of OX101755.1, read as the reverse complement.
AACTCGCATTTTGTGTGTATTCATTATTTTCTTATCTAATAACGATTTGCTTTTTTAGCTGAGTGGTAAGTACGTCAGTCTATTAGTCAAGAGATCGCCGGTTCGATTCATCCCAAACAACTTAAAAATTTAACACAAAACCAATTTCTAGGAAAAAATAAAAAAACAAAGAAACAACACATTCAAATTTGAAAAACAAATTCATTAAAAATTTTTGTTTTCTGTTAACAACTCAATTGTGAATAACACAATCATTTTAATTGGAAATAATTGACTTGATTTTGTTTTCTTATGTTACAAATGCGTGTTTGTATTTACAAAAATCATTGTAGGTGCCTTTTTAAATAGCATTTTAATTGTATTCACAAATAAATTACTTGTATTTACAAATCTTTTTTTTTCTGTGTGTTTAAAAAAAGGCAAGAAAAGTACCCATATCTGGGTACAGACATTTATTGTTACCATCAGATATTTAACATGAATTTTCAAATAAATGGAACATGGGAAATGGTTTTATTGTATAAAGTGGCGAAAAATTAATTCCAAAATTTAAAGTGGCTGCCATTTTGTTCACCGAAAAAATTTTGCTTCATAAGTCCAATGAAACAATTTCATTAAAATTTTTTCACAAATCTAATGATAATTTCACAAATCCAATGAAAATTTCATGAATATTGTGAAAGAATTTCATTGAAATTGCTTCGTTGGTATTCTGGTTTCGTAAAAATATTTTATTGAATTTATGACAACAATATTTTCTAATTATTAAGAAACCCCTTTATATTTAATTTATTTCATTATTTTCATGAAATTATTTTACTGTTTCGATGAAGTTATAGCACTGCATTAATTACACTGTTAAATAAATTTGATGAAATTTTCAATAAAATAATTTTGACGAAACTGGTTTCATTAATCCAACGAAGCGTGACGCTGGTTAAATTTTAATGCATTTTTCATTAGTTTAATGTCGAAATTCATAGAATTTATGCCGAAAATTCTTTAAGTGTTATAAATGAAAAGAGAAAGCTCTGTTTGCGTAAAAAGTTAATTTGAAAATGTAAAATTTATGATATTAATTGGAAAAAATTACATCGCCCAAATGGACGCCTCTCCAGTTAATTCACAACCTCTTTCAGTCAAGCTATCTGGACGGTCAGTCAAAATCTAAAAAAAATGGGACATCACTCGATCTGGAAATTAGTATTTATATTAAGCCTTTTTTCTTCATGCCTTTTTGGCGTTTAATGCTGAGAATATGAAAAAGATAAATGTCAAAGATAAATGTCAAAAATCCCCTCGAAATTTCATTTCGTGCCTTTTGCTTTACCATGCTTTACCCCTCTCGCCAGTAAACGAAAAAAAGCCTGCCCGCACAGGCAATCAGAAAAGAAATATTGCAAATTGCGTATTACACATAGTGCAAAACCTTTTTAAACATAATAGTTCCCAAAGTAATTTTCCTTTTTAATTAAAAAAAATTCCTTTTTTCAACAAATGAAAAAAACAAGTTTATTTATTTAGCGTAGCGCCGGTATCCACTAATAAATAAATATGTATTATATCTTAACATATCTTATATTCATTTATTTAATATTCATTTATTTAAAAATAAGCATAAGAAAACTTTTTGTTTAAACCAGGGGTCGAATCGTTACATCCGTGAACGTACAAGTCGTCACGTAAAAACACCATTTTCGGATTATGACATACGTGAACGTACTAAAATCCCATTCAGCTTATACGATTAACGTATCACTTAATTTCTTTTCGTACGATTGTCGATACGATCACGGATGTGACGATTTCAGCCCAGACTTAAATGCAAAAAATTTAAGCATGAACTTAATGCGACAAATACATACATACATATGTACAAGGTATGGCAAAAGTAATCACCCTATTAGAAAGCGCTATAACTTTTGAAAATGGCGCCAAATGTGAATTCGGTTTTGAGTTGTGAAAAAAATAATCGACAAGCCATGAATCGGCGGAATCATAAAAAAATCACAGCAAAAGAACATCGGGGATTACCTGTTCAGATTTTCATATAACCATTAATTTCAATTAAAATTATAAACTTCCAAAATCTCAAACGGATGATAGCATATTTCAAACGTATAATCTTGTTTTTGTTGTGAACGTTCGTGTGGTCTTGTGCATGTTGCATCAATTAGTTGTGAATAAAATGGCATTAAATAGTGATAAAATTCAATTACTTTTACATTTGCAATGACAAGTTAAGAATGAAGAGATAAGGAGAAAAATAATAAATTTTCTAATTATAGATGTTGAACTGAAAGAAAGATTAATTGCTTGCGTTAAGAAGGAGGTGAAACAACTGATGGAAGAAGCGGTAACAAAGAAATACATACACGAGGAAAGCAGTTCGATTACATCGTTATGTAGTGCTGTGGAAGCCTGTCTCAGTCATGGTTTACGCAGACGGGCCCTGGGTCTCTTCAAAACATCATCTACGACCGCCCTGATACAGAAAATAGCCAAAACCTGCCCGGAGGCAGACTATGTGAGTCGACGTTTACTGGAAATTGAGATGGTCGCTGAGAGTACAACAGTGGCTGGCAAACGTTCTTCCTCAAGCAGCGATAGTATTATCAAACCAAAACTGCTGAGCAAAGGCAGCAGCAATTCGGTTACAACGATTAATACTGTTTCCATAAGTTCACCCTCAGTTGGGTCGGTGGTCAAGTGAGTACTATGAGTTTAAGTAGAGATTTTGGCCTAGTGATAGGAAAATTCAATAAAAAATAAATGCTACTTATGCTCAACAGGTACTTGTGGATACGTGTGGCTTTGTACGAGAAACGTTTGGCAAAGATTATAGAGCATTTAGTTACCAATGCTATTAATTACTATGATCGAGATGCGCTGGTCGCAGATCCCGACTATGGTTCCATACTGAGTTCGTTGCTGGTGGGTCCCTGTGCTTTAGAATTCACCAGGGCCAAAACAGTAGATCACTACTGGTCGGATCCGCCAGCTGATGAATTGGTAGCTATCAAATTGTTAGATATCAAACTTATTAACTACATTATTTATGTTATTATTGACTTATTACAGTTACAAAGACATCGCATAAGTTCGGGTAATCGCACTCCGCCAACATGTCATCGTCCTATAATTAACTTCAAGCGCAGCTTACACACTAGTTCCGAAGATACTAGCAGCGGTTCCTTCAAGGCCAGCTCACCAGCCAGTGTAGCCAAAGATTACGTTGAATCACTTCATCAAAACTCACGCACAACCCTTTTGTACGGCAAAAATAATGTCCTCGTATTACCGGTAATTTTTTATTTTCTATTAATTTAAAAGTTTTTATATTATTGACATGATTATTTTTCACTCCCTTGTAGAAAGATGTTGTTGAGCCAATGCCCGGCTATTTGAGTTTACATCAAACCGTACAGTCATTGACTATTAAATGGACACCAAATCAACTGATGAACGGGTATATAGAGAGCGATGGCAGCGACATGAACTCCTATTGGACGTATGCGCTCAATATCAATGTAGATGATATTGTGTATGTACATTGCCACCAAAATCGTGGGGAAGATACAGGTGGCACAATAATACTGGTTGGTCAGGATGGAGTACAGAGGCCACCCATACATTTTCCCGAAGGCGGCCACTTGCAGTCATTTTTGAGTTGCTTAGAAACTGGTCTTTTGCCGCATGGTCAATTAGATCCACCGTTGTGGTCCCAAAGAGGCATTGGTAAAATGTTCCCTTGGCCCAAGAGTGTAAGACGTCGTATTTTGCCTTCGGTAATGGAATCTGCCGATGAAACACCGATAGATTATGTCTTCCGAGTTGTTAGCAAAAGTCAGCATGAAGAGTTTCGTGAGTTTTACTTTCTTTTACTAAATATTTTAGAGGGAAAATATTTTATGTCGTTCAATCGTAGTGGCTACACATCCTATTCTGGAATTAGGTCGCACCAGTCCAAGACGTAAACACTTGGGAAGTTGTTCCACAACGGGCAGTAGTGACTGCTCTAGCAAAAGTCTTTCAATGGATCAAAGTACTACGGAACCGCCACTGGTAAGTTGTGAGGCAAACACATTGAACGATTTCTCCACTTGTATTTCTTTTATAAAGAAAAGTAACACTTAAGCAATGAATGTCTACTACTATTACCTTCTTTTAGGAAAGGGATAGTGACGGAGAATATAGGTGGCGAAGGAAGAGATAGAAAAAACTATATTCTTTTACAATTCTGCTTTTTATAAGTTTTTAATAAGGCAGTATTGCAGCGCCTCTGGTTTTAATGAGGCGTACTACATTTTCGAAGCTGTGTTTAGGGCGCTCTAATGATTAGGATTAGTATCCTCTGAAGTTGGTATAGTTAAGTGACCAGTGCCTATGCCTTCATTACTTAAATTTTCCTACAACAACTGACACAAAGAGACACTAATGCACATCAGAAAAACACGTGGTATTTAATTACTTTCTCGGTGACCGGGTTCGAACCCTAAGACCTGCGGTAGCTAACGCCACCCTCAATGACACCTAACCATGTATCTGTCTGGGTTAATTCGAGTTTCTAGTTATTGAAACGGAATTTTTAATAGATAATTAGTGCAGCGCATACATGCTGAAGTTTCGCCAGGGCAACTATCCACATATAGTAAATATGTAGCAGGGAAAGTTCTTTTATAACATGTGTGTTAGTCTAAGATTTAAGATTTCTGATAAAAACTTTTGATCCGAGAGCTTGAGTATCGTTATTAGTCTGCTTCGTGACTGATACCTAAAGTCATTAATTCCTATTATTTTTTAATCGGTTCATATATGTACCCTGTTAAACTGGTGATTCAAGATATTTTCAAACTAGTTCCACATACCTCTGTAGACATGGAACTTGTTCCTCCAAAGAGGGCCCACTCAATATTTTTCAATTTTCTATTTTGCAAGAAAACGATATGTGTACACACAGTGTTAATATTTACTCTCGGTAAAAATCTTTCGTATTTTGCCTACTCTATCGCAAAAAATATATATATATTTGGGATATCAGAATATAAATATATGCAAAACCGTTGAACAGGTTTTTGCCTCTACTGTAGAGTTTTTCTTTTCCCGGACTTTTTCATTTCCCGGGAAAGCGGGAAAGATTTTTCGGTTTCCCGGGAAATCCCGGGAATTCCCGCCCAATACAAAACAATACAAAATATTTTTAAATTTAATTTATTTCAAAATAACATATTATAATTCATGAGATCGATTAAATAATAACGCTTTATACACACGTTAGTCAAAAAAGAAACCTTTTCCGTTCTTTATATAATACCAATACATAGATACCAATATTATAAAAAAGTAATTATAAGAGTATTATTAAAAAAAATATTACAAAATATCCCCCTTATGAAAAAATCATTGTTAAACTTAAAGTTGGTTTAACAAACGAATTTTGTATGGCATGCTTTAACTTTAACAATCATTTTTGCATAAGGACATATCTCTTTGGAAATAGGACTTTAGTACAGAATAAGCTGTTAATGCTGTTAACCGTACTATTTAGCAAAGAGAACCTGTAATTATTTGTAATTTTCTTTTATTTCCTTGCTCATTTCTGTATTTTAGTTTTATAATTAAATTTTGAACGTCGCGTTCTGCTTTTTCCAAATAAAGGCATCTAAGCTCAGAACGCATGTGTGCCAGATGTAAACTCGGCCTTAGATGTTGTAAAGCTTTAGCTATTGCGATATTGCCATCACCTTATTATTACACCATCGCGTTCATAAAGTGAATAATGAAACTCATCAAGGAATGTGTACATACAAATTACGTTGCCATAACAAAATCAAAAAATCCCGGGAATTCCCGCATAAATTTCCCGGGATTTCTTTCCCGGAAAATGTGCGGGATCCCGTATGAAAAACACTACTCTACTGAGAACTTGCAAATTTTGAGTTGATTCTTTTTAGAGGAACAAGTACGATACGATTTGATTGATCACTTTTAGAGGAACAAGTATGGTATGCACATATCGCTCATTTACTTTTGCAATCAGATAACTCAAAAAAATTAGATTTTTGAGTTAATAATGCAGAATTAATCCTCATATCGTTATTTACATTTACCTAATTTACATTAAGCATTTATTCATGAAATTAGTTGCAGGCGAATTTTTTAATTTGTCAATATGAAGCCTGGAAAATAAAATCATGACAAATTTTTTTTCCAAAAATGCTTTAGAGATTCATGCTACGTTATTTTTTATATATCACTTCCTTCAATAGCGTTGCTTTTTGCAAATCAAAGAAGTTTCGTGCAAGAAAATCTCTGGAAATTTTATAAAAAATGCATAATGTAAATTAGCTAACTGGGTAAAAAATTTTATACAAATGTCTTGTATATTGAATTCCTCAGAGATAACAGTTTCTTTTTACATTTTCGTTGTGACCTTTTTCAAGCAAATGAGCGATATGTTTAGTAACCAGTTACACATTTTTCGGTTTCAAAACTAATGTCAAATAAAATACACATAAAGCTATGACTTTAACATCTCTGATCAAAAAAGTTGAGAATTCGATCGCTAAGGAAATGTGGCTGTCTTCTTCTGGTTTAAGGCAGGCCAAAGCTTCAATACAGCCATTTACATATAATGGCATCCTGAACCTTAACAGGAATAATTTATGGCTTGTTACTGGTTTTCTTTCTGGTCACTTTGGACTGAACTATCCTCTGTGAAGGATCACCTTTGTGTCATTTACGCTAGGAAGATGACGAGACGACGACGCACATTCTTTGTAAGTGTATCGTATTATGTGCGAGTAGAAGGCGTGGTTTTCATTCTGAGTTTCTGTGTTCAGATGATATTAGGCGGGCTTCTCCAATATCTGTACTGACTTTCATAAGGAGAGTCGTACAGAGATTGTTTAATCAAATTCACAGATCTATGATACAAAAGATCCGTCAGGTGTTGCAGTGCCGGTCTTTGGACCAGATCTTCCTCCTATTATACTATATTATATTCTATGACTCCGATGCAACTTTTATTTTATTATTATAATGCTTGGATCTTGCCATTACGTATGAAATACGATGTCATTTGAATTACCGCCTATAGATTGGTTGCAACAGTCGATACTTTTGAGGTAATTATCTCGGCGATAACTTGACAAATGTTGTTTTAAATGCTCCAAGATTAGATTAGATTATCCGCATAGACACGGTCGCATGATCTTGATGGCCAATTGAGTTCGCAAAAACGTTCCGGAAATTACCCATGCAATAAAGAAAGAAATTGGTCATGTTGTGTGGCACCGTCTTGTTAAAACACCATACCGTCCAGTTCACAGTCTTCAATTGTCGGTATCGCTAGCAACCATACATTGCGATGGTGCACAGGCCTGAGCACATCTCTCCAAATTTCTTTATAATCTTGCAAATTCCTTGCACATTCGACCTGTATGACGACCATAATAAACCCGTAATGCTTGAAAAGTGGCCACCACTTTTCATTCACTGATTTTAACTATTTTTACGCGCTATTCCGTTGTTAACGACCCATATTCGCAAATAGCAAATCTTTCATTAAACAAATCGCACTTCAGATGACATATAATTAACAGCCAAAATGGTGGTTTTGAAACCACTAAATGGATGACCCTGTATAAGCATTGTTCCATCTATTTTCCCATATTAACCTTAATTGGGAATAAGAGGAGAACACACACTATAACAACGCAAAAATTGGCGATCACGATTTTAGCGAAAGGGAACAGATGTCACCCGAACTTTTATTCCCGATAGTGGTGAATATGTAATCATAAATTGATGGCATGAGTAGGGGTTATTTCTTGAGTGGCGGCCTAATTAAAAAAAGAGAAATTAGATCTTGGCGAAATTGTCGTTTTCATCAAACCATCGAAATACATGAACATTTAGAGTGAAAGGCAAAGCTTTGATTTATTTTAAAAACTATTTTAATACAAAATATTCTCTCTTAGATCCAGGCGAGTCAAACGGCAAGTATAGAGCTTGTTTGCTCGACAATGAGACGTCAGATAATATCGAGAGCTTTTTATGGCTGGTTGGCATACTGCAGACATTTATCTACTGTACGAACACATTTATCGGGCTTGGTAAATGGACGAATAACACCAGACCGTAAGTCACAAAAAAATTTCTATCTCTAACTAAAATATTATTAAAATATAATGAATTCTACATTAAAATCTTGTCAGTGGCTGCAAATGAATCCGGTTTAACAAGGGATAAGTGGGAGGCTTTACACGAAAATGGTATAATCATGAGTCAGGAGGAGTTATATCGTTTGGTATATTTTGGTGGCGTAGTTCATGATTTACGCAAAGAAGTCTGGCCATACTTGTTGGGTCATTATAGGTAATAGCATATAATATTTAATTTAATTTAAAATCTGTATGTAACTCTTCTTCAAATCAGTTTTGGTTCTACAATTGAGGAGAGACAAAAATTGGATGGAACTAGTAAACATTGTTATGAAACTGTTATGAGTGAATGGTTGGCTGTGGAGGCGATAGTACGCCAAAGAGAAAAAGAGAAGAACGCCAAGGCATTAGCGAAAATTTCGGCAGAAAATAAAAGAAATGCAACTGATAATATTATTAAGAACGTAAGCCGGCTAACTGAATTAGGAAATGGCGATGTGGACAATGATGTCTTCGATGATCAAGACTTTTCTGATATATCTGATCCTGGTATGGACTTTGATGACGATATTATAATGGATATACAGGAAGAAAAAGATTCGGGCAACTGTGAAGATGAAGAAGATCCCTTCGATGGAAATGAAGAGGAACATTTGAAAAAGGAAAGTTTGAAAGAGACAATAATGGAAGATGCGGAAACAAATCAATTAACTTCGGAAATAGAAGATAAAATTAATCCCGCTTTAAAGGAAGCAAGTAAAACTTCCACTAATCCGAAAGCTAACGATGAATATGTGAACTTGAGTGATAATGAAATAAATGAAAATCTACCGAATAAAAAACACAAAGTAGATGTTCCAGAGGATGAACATGTTACAAGGGAGCAAGGTAAAGTAACATTGGAATTGGAGGAAAATGACCCGCTTTCATTACAAGAGCATTGCTTTGCTGAGACTGAACCTGAACACGATGCAGGATTAACGCCAGAGCAGGGCAGCAGTAAATTATTGTTGAGTGTAAAAAGCTCTCCGTCTACGTCTTCTTATGAAACGGTGGGCAATGAATTTGCAGAAATTTTAGAAATGTTCCATGACAATGGAATACCTCTTGAAGAAAATGCCGGTGAAATCGCTGAAGTTTTTATAGAAAATAGACAAGAAGAGAAGGAAGAGGTAAAGGGAGAAGAAGGGGAAGAAGAACAAGCAATAAAAGCTTTAGAGCTTACCCAAGCTGACGAGAGTAATGATATAAATGAGAACCGTGAAAACGAAAATAATGTACGTAAATATCATAGCGTTGAGGATGTCAGAGACTTGAGTAAGGTCACACATGCTGTGATAATCACAGAAGCCGCCTCAAACGATGCTTTAGAATGTGCTGATGAGCCCACCGAAGATACATCACGCAAAACAAGTTTAATGTCACCCTGGAATGAAGACATAACAGTAGTGGCTTCCTTGGATGCTCTGCAGGAACCTAAATCAGCCTGTGTCTCGCCAGCAAGTTCAAATGGAGGTGTCTACAGTGTAAGTTAAATAAATATACATATGTATGTTAAGCCAGTGTGGGAAACTTAACTTAACACATTTTTCTTTTTTTTACAGTGTGAATTTTTAGAAAACTTCGCTTTAAACTTACACCGAATTGAAAAGGATGTTCAACGATGTGATCGTAACTACTGGTATTTTGCTAATGAAAATTTGGACAAGCTGAGAAATATCATAACCACGTAAGTATTTACATACGCAGAAAAAATTATTCCCAAAAAATGTTCAATCAAATGCTTGTTTGACATAAAATTTAGTTTCAGTAAATATTTTGTACTGTTGGAGTAAATTGTTTGTTGCAAAAAAACTGTATAGAGAAGAAATATGCCACGACGTTTGTTGGCCACTTTTCGGCATTTACATGCATACAACACGATAAATCAAAATAAAAAACAACAAGAGCACCCCAGAACGTTGTACCTATCGACAAGCAAAATAAACACCAATACATTTAAATAACGAAATTCTCTCAGCGAAACTCTGCTAAATTCAAATTTTATACAAAACTCGGAATTTACAAAATTAATTGTAAGACCGCATTAACATAAAATATTTATTGATTCAATGAATTTGGTTACTGAAAATTAAATTTTGTTTTTTCTGTGTACACATGTATGTACTTTTGTATGTATGCATGAATACGCATAATAATATTTTTGTTGACTGTTTGACGGCACACTGCGATTGATTATACAGCAAATATTAATGCTTGATTTGAAATTGATGATGATTTGAAATCGATCTCTGTTTCTCACAGGACAATAGGTTGAAAATGTTTTTACAATTATTGGAGAATAAGAAATACCGAATAATTATTTATTAAGAACTTTTATTTGTTTTGTTGGTTGAGCACTGTCTTATGAATTTAGACCAATTATAATAAAGAATAAAACAACTTAAAGCTCTTAATACATTATTTGAGAAAAAGCCATAAAATAGTTTTTAACAATTTATAATTTTTTTTTAAATATTTTTCGAATTTTTTATGTGTTCATTTATTGTGGATGTTACGAAAAGTGTGACTACGAAATATTTACAACAATAGCCAGTTAGGCTACTCTGGTTAGCTTCTCGTTTCTTTACTTTCTGGGTAAAGTTTAATAAAATGAGGGCCAACTACACAGAAAAAATTAACATATAAATAATTGATGAAATCAGCTCCAAGTAGTTCCAATTCTAGTGAAACTTCAATGACTTTAACACATGGCTGTAAGCAACAACAACAGCCTGAGAAAGTGGTTAACCTTTGGAACTAATTCTGCCTTTTATGTTTGGGAGTTAAAGAATTTTGTTATAACGTTCTCTATTAGAGTAGTTTTGAATATGAATCCAACTTGTACTCGTAACAAAATTTTAATTTCTCTTTATATATACTTAGATACGTATGGGAGCATTTGGATGTGGGTTATATGCAGGGTATGTGTGATTTAGTGGCACCCATATTGGTCATATTCGACGATGAAGCCCTCACATATGGATGTTTTTGTAAACTTATGGAACGAATGATCGAAAACTTTCCCAACGGTGGTGCTATGGATATGCATTTCGCCAATATGCGGTAAGTGAAGACATTATGTCAGACATGTACATATTTAATAATGATTTAACGAATTAGGTCCCTTATACAAATTTTGGACTCGGAAATGTATGATCTTATGGACTCAAATGGCGATTATACACACTTTTACTTCTGTTATCGTTGGTTTTTGTTGGATTTCAAACGTGAACTAGTGTACGATGATGTTTTCTCCACTTGGGAAGTCATTTGGGCTGCCAAACATGTCGCTTCGGGACATTTTGTATTATTTTTGGCATTGGCTTTATTAGAAACTTACAGAGACATTATTTTATCGAATAGTATGGACTTTACAGATGTTATCAAGTTTTTTAATGGTAAGTTTTTTTTTGTTAATTCTTTTGCTGTAATGCTTCATATGCTTAAAGTGATATTTTATTTTGTATAATTAACAGAAATGGCTGAACGTCATAATGCCCAATCGATTTTGCAGTTGTCACGTAGTTTAGTATTGCAATTGCAGACAATAATTGAAAACAAATAAATAAATGTTAAAAAAGCCACAAAAAATATCTAAAGTACTCATAAAATTTATAAAAATACACAATCTATGTAGATGCAACAATTAAATAGAAAACAAAAATTATGGTAGAATTAGTAGATTCATATCGTGAGTTGACGGAGCAGTTGACAAAATCTGTAGCATAAATATAACATGTTGCTGTTTATTTAATATGTATCGTAGCGTATGTGAGGTAGAAATCTACAGAAAATAGATTTATACGTCAACTTCTCTCTTACATACATGCACACACATGTATAAAGCAAAGAGAAATACAATAACAGCTGACACGTTTGCTGGAACTCTCACGTTTTTACTAACTAACATCCAGAATTAAACGATACCACCACTTCAAAAGTGACACGATACGAATCGACTAATTCTACCATTACGTAAAACATTAGTCTCAACTCAAGCGAATTAAATGAATACAAATTAGTGAATAACTCTCACTCACTCTCTCTATCTCTCTCACGTAGTAGCAGGCATATCACGTTATATGAAATCAATTCACATCACTTAATAACTATTTAACCGACAGCAGCTGTAAGAAATGTTAAAAAGTAACACAAGTTGCTTAAACCACAAAAATTAGTTTTCAAGTCGAGCAAAGAGTTGGGATTGGATTTATTTGATGAAACTTGGAAACGTTATACATACATATGTATAAGTGAAAACATATTTTAATGATCTAAAGTTACCTGAGGAACTTCTTCACTCTTAAATATCTAGTTCAGATGTATGTACATGGATATAATTAATATATATTGTATAACACTAGCCAACAATATTTTTCGAAAGAATTTATTACATTATATTTGATTCTCATTTCATTTTCGATGGCCAGAATTATAGACGTTAGATTTGAATTTTCCAACTAAGAAAGTATTCCAAATGCAAACTTTACTTTCTTTCTGGGAAAGGTGGTGTTGTTGCAGCACAGAACGAATACGTATATAAAACTGATTCTGAACTGATACCAATGAGCCCCATGAGACCATACATTATACACACATATGTATATAGACGGTAGAAATAATAAATATACATATTTATTCCTTTAACTCCCACTGGAGCATAGGGCTTGGTGTATGTGAAAAATGTGACACACTAGGAAAAAAGTTTCGCGAACACTGTTGCAATTTTTTTTAACTCTGTGCTGATCTATGTTTGATAAATTTAACTTTCATCATCGTGGAAGCTTAAATTCACAAAAAGCGCATAAATACGACATGAAAAATATTATGCAGGTAGTTTTTTTTTAACAAAATGTCTTCTAATAAAATATTTAATAACTCAGGCAATTTCTGTCAGATTTTTTTAACACAAACCTGCGTTTTACTCGCAATCAATTATGTTTTATAAATAAAGTTATGAACAGTATAGTTGCTGTACAAAAATATTGCGTAAAAACGAATCCAAAGTAGAAAAATTACGAAAAAACTGAAAAATAGCATTTGGTAAAAAAAAATACCAACATATATGTGAAATTTACTGAAATAAACCAAACATTGTTCGAAAGGCCTTAGTCTGTTCTTTCTAAATCCGTTTATGAATTTAGCTGGAGGTTGATAAGTATATACGGCTAAGAAAAACCGGATTTTTTTAAACCCATAATTCAAAATGTTGGGGGAGTTTGAAAAATTATTATACTCGACAATATCTACGAGAAAAATAGTAACACATCCCAGCTATTTCGACTTCATTCATATTTGTCACACACTTTATTTGATCTTTATTCATTTTTATAATTGCAGTGCTAATTAGAAAGAAAAAAATCAGTTATCAGAAATATTTGTTTTCTTTTTTATCATAGAAAGTACAAAGTTTAATCGAAAATTTTTAATATAAATTATTCAACTATTTTATATACGAAAATAAATTGTTGCAAGCAAGAAATCTATTGGTTTCATAGTAGAAGATTAGCAGTTGCATCTTAATAATTCTCCTCTTCACAATTTACATTCAGACCGTTCTATTGGCGGCCAAGTTGAGAATTATTTGGACTTTCTCTTATTGTGAGCACATAAATATGTTTGTTAAAACCACACTGCAGGCTATAATTCGTTGCCTCCTAACAAAAATATGTCACACTAAAAACTGAAATTACCAAGAAATGTTGCCAAAAATTTACGCGCGATGTTTGGTAGATCATAATATTTTTTTTTAATTTTGAATTAATTTGCTTCCCGGTATCAACAGTTTAGAGTAGTAGTTAAGTTTAAGAAGAAAATTAAAAAAATTGCTTAAATGCTTTTGTACAGCTTATGAAGCTAAACTTTTTAAAAAAATTTCAATAAGAAAAGATTACAATTAGTCAATAATAAAAAAATTAAATAAAAATGTAAGATCTGTTTATTTAAAAAAAATTATATAAAAAAATATTCCTAAATGAAATTGTGCTCTTTAAGCGAATTTTGTTCTTAAAATATGTACAAATGTATGTACACAAACATACATACGTAAATATAATAAATATTATTTGAAGGAAAGTTGCAAACCAGGCATTTCACAAGGGCAAATTCAAGTGGAATCCATGTTAAGTGGTCGTAACCGATCAGGTGACTATTTTCGTCGCTTATAATTTCAATATACATATGTACATTGGATGTCATTCAACACACATTTTTCAGTAAATTATTTTAATATTAAAAGTATAAATTTCTCTAAGCAAATCGAGCCAAGTATGTATGTATATATTATATGAATTATTTGCCTTGGTCATGTTGAGCAAAGCAAGCCAAGTTCACATAATGTATACAGAGCTTTTTTTAACAAACACAACAAAACACGCGAAGCGATTAGCTTATCTGCGGAAAGCACCCGGGGTCTATGGCGGGAATTGAACACACGACTTCTGGACTGAGAGGCTAGCATCGCTACCACTCATCCACAGGGGCATCCAAAAGCTCAATTCGCTTTGAAAAATTTATACTTTTCAACGCAAATTCATATAAGGTATACGCAGTTGAATTCGTTTTGAGAAATTTATACTTTCAATGTAAAAAAAATTTACTGAAAAATGTGTGTTGACATCCAACGTACATATATTCAAATTACATGCCTGATTCTTTGCGACAACCTAGTATGGATTCGCCTTGGTACTTTTGATGTAAAAAAATGCACTTAAAAAATTTGTATTTGACATCTAACGCATATTCAAATTACAAACGACGAAAATAGTCACCTGAAAGTTTGAGACCACCTAATTTAGATTCGCCATAGCATATTCATAGATTCGCCTCAATTCGCTTTGAAAAATTCATACTTGGAATGACCTGTTCAGAATACCTGCTTTAGTAGATTCATTTTGATTTTTAACACATTTTCTATTTTTCTTATACATAAATATAAAACATAAAATAAATTTTTATAAATGCAATAACATCAAAAGCAGCATAACTTTATATTATTTTACTTTTGTTAAACAATTCAATTATCAATTCAGTACAGAGTACGTTACTTTTGTTGACTAGTGTAATTATTAAAGCTTTGTAAAGATGAATAGTTGTGAAAATAAAGCAGGCAGCTAATAATCGATAATGTAAGGATAGAAAATAAAAATTATATAAAAAATATATACATACATATAGAAATAAATCTATAAAAATATATACATATATACATACATACATATATTATTGTTATTGTTTGTTACATGATGGTGTACCTTTCTACTTTTATAAACATACATACATACATAATTATATGTAAAAAAAAAAAAATATTGTGTAGCATGTATATGAATATACACTCATACTTAAATACATATATACATATGTACATACATATATAACTGCATTATGAAATAAATGTGGAATCTGTTGCTTTTTTTACCAAGTTGAATAAAAATTATTCACCAATATACATAAATACATATAAAGTAATAAAAAAGAACTAACACATAATATATTAAAAAATGTTCGGTTAATTATTTACAAATATGCATATACATACATACATACACACACACGTACACACAGACATGCATATATGTACCTACATATATAAAATTAATCAATTATGAACGAAGTTACAATATACATAAATATAAGAATATATTATATACACATGTATTTATATACTGAAAAATATATATATTTATATATACAAAAATTTTTGTTTATGATTTTTATATACAACTATGAAAAGTTTTTTTTTATATAGAAAAAAAAAAATTGTAAAACGTAAAAAAAAATTCTATTCATAGACTTTTCATTGAATTTAACCTAGGAACGCTTTTCCATTTATCTAAGAAAATGGCAAAGCTATTTGTATTTTATGAAATATTTTATATATGATGTACCTATACATATTTAAATTTAATTGAATTAGATTGAATTTTGATCAGGAATAATTTCTGAATGGGGCTTATTAACTTCAGTATTTTCAATTTTTGTAACAAGAATGAAATATTTGCCCCAGCTAAAGACTAGTTTAATTTTTTGCAAATCACATTAATTAATAAAAATATATCATTCTATAAGAATTGAAAGTACTGAACTTAAGCCCGATTAAGAAATTATTCCTGATTAATATTTTATATATCTTATTTTATTGTATTTTGTAAAATATTTTATACTCAACAGTTTGATTTTTATTTCGAGTGCATAATGCTATACATTTTTATTTAACTAAAAGAATTTATTAAGAGCCTAAATGAAAATAAAATTTTAGATCCATGCTTAGTTACTGAATTAATTTCTATCAAGTGTGCAATTATTTTCAAATACATATTTAAATACATCGTACGGTCCTTTTCAAAATCTATAATTCAAAAATAATTGCCTTTCACAGTGTATGATTAATTTTTAACAGGCACCATTTAACAGAAAATTGTCGGTTAAGATACTAATTGTATGAAAAATATTTAAAAACTAAAAGGAATATTCACCTTTATCGGGAATAAAAGTTAACGTGAACAGTGTTCCCAGTGATCGCCAATGTTTGCGTTGCTGTTGTGCCAGTATACCATTTTCTAATTTTGTTCACCATTTTTTTGTCCACGGAAATATTTCACGTGAACAGAATGTTCGCCTTTTATTCCTGATAAGGGTGATTGGGTTTGTAAAAATTTTTAAAATAGAAAATAGAAAATATATATAAAGCGGCCCACCCACTTGCAATATAATTGTGCAATTTTTCGTATTGTACAATATCAAAATATCAAAAGACTTCTGCTTTTATTTTTATTGTACAATCATGACAATTGTGTAATGTGGTGGCCACCTTGTTCAATGCTGTTTACTTTTTCACTGTCAGGAAAATTGGGCAATATTTTCTTTGAATGGGTCAAAAGGGCAATAATATGTACAATAACATATGCAATAATATTGTATAATGGATAGGCCGCTTAATATAGACAAAGTAATGCATTAAACTCATTCACCTGAGCAAGCTACCTTGTTGGATACAATACACATGTTTATACAAATTTTGTTTTGTAAACCAAAATGATTTTTTCTGAATATGGCAGATATATGTATATCGTCATGTGAGAACTTAAGTGTCCAATATCCAATAGTTTATAATGGCGTATTGTACACTTAAGTTCTCACATGACGATATGTATATATTAAACAAAAAGTACGGAAAATAGGTATAAAAGTAGTCTATTTGGTTTTGGAGAGAAAAAGCGTAAATATACTTTTCAGATTATGGAACTTTCTTCCAAGAATGTACCAACTAGTCTGCCGTTAATATTTAAAAACTGTGCGAAAATTGCCTTTTGAAACATTTTTTAATGCTATGCCAAATGTCTGAGGGAATTTTGGAATTTTCCATTGCTTGTCGAGTACAATTTGAGATTTTTTCCGACATCAAACATGCCGGCAATAAACGTTCATTGGGTATACACATATGTACATATGTATGTTCATACATTGGAATGTGTATAATTTTTTGTTAATTTCTAGTGAAACAAACTTTCTTGAAAAAAGTTTAAAACAATTTAAAATTTTATAATTTAAAAAATTTATTTGCTGTTGGCTAAAAAACGCTTCAATAGACTTCAACCACAATTCAAAAAGTTTTATAAAAACTCCAATGTTTATATAAAAAACTATCAATAAATTGTTTAGAATTACAAAACTACAATCCCAGTAGCCTTATAAACTTTTTCAAAAACAACAGATAATATTATTTAGCGAGGCAAATTCATATAAGATGAACTCAGCTAAATTCGCCTTAAAAAAAATAAAATAAAAAATAAATAAAAATACTTTTGATGTCTAAAAATTTATAGAAAAATATGTTTTATTATCTAACGTATATTCAAGTTACAAGCGGCGAAAATATTAAACCTGAGCAGTATAAATAAAGTATACCCCTAGTATAAATTTGCCTTGATTATTTCGTTTTTCTACTAACCAAGGCGAATACAAATTAGGTGGTCTCAACTGTTAAGGTGACTATTTTCGCCGCTTGTAATTCGAATATACGTTCAATGTCAAAAGAAATTTTTTAAAGTGAATTCAGCTGACTATACGTTATTTTTTTTATATTTTTTTTATTACTATTCACTGGTTTTTTTTTAACAATATACAAAACGTCAAATTTACAAAAACTGTACTGCTAAACTAAAAACTATTTATAAATTTAATTTAATATTATATGTATTATTATAGATACATGAAGCAATTAAGAGTTTCACTAGTTCTAAAATAGTTAAAAAAAATTTCAATAAATTTAATTTGAATTTTTGTTGCAGTAAATATATAATATAATTTAGTATTTTAAATTATACAGCAGATATACAAACAAGCATATATGTATATTTATTTGCAAAAAGAGAAGTAGAAAAAGTATTCAATACACATACATTGCTAATAAAATATATTTCCCAGATATTATTTAATTTATTCACATCCTTCCCCCCACCCCCCCCCCCAAAAAAAAAGCATAAGCACACAATTGATTATGTAAGTAAATAAATTATTATAAGCATACATACAGATTATTTATATTTACATGTATGTATGCCATATGCAAATACGAAAACTAAACAATTAAATAAAATCGAATAAAATTGATATGTTTGGAAAATATATGTTATTGTTTATATAGATAAAAAGAAAATGTCGTATTATTTTCCCATGATAAAGCCAAAATTAAATTCGTACTGAGAGATGGAAGGTGGATGCATGTGAAAGATATGGTAATAACAACAATGTTATACTTTTTGCAACAATAAATGGTTGAGAGAAACAAACTTATACCCACAACATTAAAAAAAAACTCTTT
Organism: Tachina lurida; assembly: GCA_944452675.1. NCBI lineage: Eukaryota > Metazoa > Arthropoda > Insecta > Diptera > Tachinidae > Tachina > Tachina lurida. The sequence continues at coordinate 155,032,992 of OX101755.1, read as the reverse complement.
TCTTAACACCCGACCAAAAATGGGTTGTTATAACACATTTGGCCAAATCGTCGCAGACGATATTGTCTTCGACGATTAATGTACGACATGTCATCTGTCGATTAGGTTTTCTAATCGACAATTTAAAGGAAATCGCCATTCATGACTATCTGAGCGACAATGTCACACGTTTTGTCTTCAATAAACCCGAGTTGATGACATTCTGAGCGACAGTGTCATACGTTTTGTCTTCAATAAGACTTTGTTGACGACAATCTGAGCGACATTGTCACTCATCTAGGCTTGTGTGACCTCGCCGCCATTTGTATGAAAATTTTGTCGACGATTTGTATGGAGCTGTCTTCAATATGTCTTCTACGACCATTGTCTTGTACACGTCGTCAAAGATGTCTTAAAGACATGGCCAACTGGGAAGTTTGCAGTGTGTGTCTGTGTGTCTGTGTCTCTGTGTGTATGTACGAGTCCACGTAGAGACCAAACTAGTTCTAAGCTATGGTTGAAAAAAAAAATCGGTCCAGCCGTTTAGAAGATATCACATCTTTTCTAGATATATTCTGTTGATCTGTATGTCTTTAACGCCGTAGCTCTCAAACGGCTAATCTCATTTTAATTTTAGTTTCTTTCTTCTAGTCTCTATACTTAAATAAAATCGGTTCAGCCATTTGGAAATTATCAGCATCAACTGCGTCGGGGGTTTTAAAATTTTTTAATTTTTGTTATTGTTCATATAATTTCATGTATTTTAAATGGTTCATGCTTATTTTATTTATTTCTGAAAGCAAAATTGACCCACAAAAAAAATAATTATTATATATATTTCCATTATCTAGATATTATACAGACAGACATATTTCTTCAATCGAGCACTTTAATTAAAAAAAAATTAATTGAAAATTCTTTATAGTGCATTTACACTGTCTCGAAATCTAGTACTTTCGGGATTTCGATTTTTTTCCAGATTTCCCATACAAAACCAAATCTAATTTTTCAGTAGATTTGTAGGAAATCTAATAAATATTCAATGTTTTTATTTATTCTTTACTAGCCTGTGCAACAAAAGGTGAGTGAATTAGCTACGGTCTGCTTTAAAAAAAGTGTCTGAATTGGCTACATTTCAGTTGTTTGGTTGTAGTTTTGGAAACAATTCAGTTCATGGGTTTCGGTTTGGAGAAAAAATCTTGATAAAAATAAAAAAAGTTGGTGTTAACGGTATAGATATCCATAAAGATTTCAATCAAAATATGCTAGATTTTGTGCTGATGTAAATGCTCTATTAATTAATTCTGTGGCAATAAGTCATATTTAACTGTTTTCCAAGAGAGCACTTTTAAGCGTTCAAGTCGATTTCCTGAAATTTCTGTGGCAAAAAGGAAAAAGTGTTTAAGTCTAGATAATTGATTAATTAATGAAGTCACCTCCATATTCGAAAGTACCCCTGGTAAAAATGTCAATAAATTTGGGTGTTTTTTCAGGAAGTTATAGCACTATGACTTGCGAGTTATATTTTTTAGACTAATAATCTCAGTTGGAATAAAAGCTTACTTTGGTATATGTCAACTTAAGGGCCATTATTACAACTTAAAGTTAGTTAAAATTAGTATTCTATCGGACGTATAAAAAGTTTTTTATCAGTACAATTTTAGCTAACCTAAATTGAGCGCTTGGTAAGTTAAATTAAATTTATAATAATGAATAGCGTTTTATACGTACGACAAAATCCTACTTTTAACTAAGTTTAAGTTGTAATAATGGCATTAAATGTATTACTTATAGTGTGTATAACGATGTTTGATTAAAAAAATAAAGGTTAACAGAGAATTTTCCAATTGAACTGTGAAATAAATAAATTTCTGAAAATCGAGATAGTCACTTTTTCCTTATTGCCACAGATTTATTTCTTTTACAGTTGAATTGTGAAATTCTCCGTTAACCTTTATTTTTTAAGCAAATATCGTTCTATACGCTATAAGTAATACATTTAAGATAAAGTATAACAAAGTATAACATAAGTTAGGCTATTATTCCAAATGAGATGAACGGACTGTCCCACGATGTCACCAGAAATCGTTTGATCGACAATTTGTATTGCAAACAACAACAAATTTTCAAATGTTATTGTTGTTTGCAATACAAGTTGGCGATCGAACGAATTCTGGTGACATCGTGGTACAGGCCGTAATAGTCTAAAAAAGATAAGTCGCAAGTCATAGTGCTATAACTTCCTGAGGTATTACTAATTAAAAATCAGCTTATCTCGACTTAAGCACTTTTTCCTTTTTGCCACAGAATTAAATTTTTAAACAAAAATGTAATTGATTTAATTTTAATTAATTAATTTAATTTTTAATTTCAATTTAATTGATTGAATAAAATTTTTAATATGTATTTTTTTGTTGTAATAAAAGGTCTTAATTGAAGAACAGTTTTTCTGTGCAGATATTTTGGTAAAGGTTTTTGAACTTTTGTAAATTATGGCTAATAAAGGTCAAGTACGCCCCGAACACGCAAAAATCTTTAGTCAGCTGCCTCCAAGCCCAGGGAAAGTCTCCGATTACATGATGCTCAGAACAGACTGATATATAGTTAATTATACCAGCGAGTAGATAAGCGCCAATTTGTCGGTATTGTAGAGAAGTGACTTCGACAGATAGTTATAGAATTAGGAGGGTGGGTATATTCTATTACCGAATGACTCCTTGCAATAAAGGAGTGATATGTATGCAAATAAATAAAATAAAAGCATATTTTATAATAATAATAATATGTGCTACCTGTAACCACTGTGCAACAAGTAGATAAAGAGCATAGAATAATAATAAAAGCATAAGTATGCTTTACGTTGACACTATCTAGCAAAGATTTAATATTATAGTACCCAAAAATTTTGCTACTTTGTGTGCTCATTTTGAAATACTTATGAAATAGAAAAAAATATAATACTGGAGGATTCATGAATGACGTCCATAAACATAAACAAACTGGATATACTCACAAAACGGCACCAATACTAATATTATTGAGTCTTTGACTAAAGCGTTTCACAAAAAAAAAACCAGACCATATGCCCAAGGCATAACCTACCCAAAGGGAAAAGCAATAATCCCTTTGCCAACCTACTTTCAACAAAAAAACAAAAACATTTAGAGAGCAAACCCAAGCAGAGTCTGCGTTAAATCATGCACAAAATGAAAATGAGAGTTAAAAGCGAAAGGAAATGTGCTAAATAAAAGGAAAAACTTCAAAACAGAGTTAACAATACGGTAACTTTACAAACATTTATAACAGTTGCTGGCGAGAGTTGAAACCGTTAAGACGTACATGCAAAATATATTAAAAAAAATTTAACCATATTAAGTTCCCAATACTGAAAGTTTTGATTGTCTGTGTATTTTTGTGTGTGTTGCAAGTGTGCATGGAGACCAGTATTAATTAAAATATATTAAAAATATAATAAAAAATTACATTCTAATAGAGGAAAACTAAATATACTTCCAAAGACTTTATCTGATTAGAACAAAATAGTCATGAAAATGATACAAACCAATAATCCAGGTAACGAAAACATTTTTAACATTTCCCCTCCTCTTATGCTGCCCTTTTTCCTGAAGATCCATGTAAAGTATAAGTGCTAGTAACACGATGTTTGCTGTTAGCATACTCGTACCTTAACTACAAACATGCATATGTATGTAAATATATATATATATATATATATATATATATACTCGTACGTATGTGTGTATTTAGTATAACATTGAAAATGAAAGTAAAGTTTTTTTTTGTAACCCAGGCATAAAGTTTTTGCTTGCTTTTCTTTACTCATGTATACTATTTAATAACCTTTTCCCTCATAAAGTTTTAATAGCAGCTCACACATTGTTTTACATCAACTCGTATGTATTAACAGCTTTGGCATGGGTACGGGGTGAACTTCGAAGTTATAAAAATATTGTGTGAATTGGCCTTTTAAAAGGCCTCATTCAGTATAGTATGTTTTCATTATGCGCAAAACAAATTTCCTAATATACTCGTATTACAAGTGTTTTGAGTGCACGAATTTTCGAAATTAATTTTCACTTTTAATAAATGACCCAATGTTGCATTACTGATCATCGAACAAATCGTTTTGAATAGTTTTATGATAATTTTGCTTACATAAAAAATTAAAAAAATTCAGCGACTTTGACTCGCACACGAAAAATTTACTCAAAGAACGTCATAACTCAAAAAAACAACAAGTTTGCCAGAAAATGCATTTGAAGTTTGCAATTAACACAAAACTTAATGGAAAAATTAAGTTTTATTTCGCTTTCAAGAGTTTACCTCCCACAGTTTCCAAGATATAGCAAGTTGTCAAAAGTACTTAGTTAAAATAACATTAACTGATAGAAAACCCTTTAATTTTAACTTTTTAAATTTCAGTGCTAATTGATGTACTTTGCATAAAATTACACCAACTTTGAAAATTTCAATTTTCTATACATAATTGTCTGTATATTACATTAGGATTTCAATATTTTTCGTTGCTCGCTTTAGAAAACCCTTTAATTTTTAACTGTCATATATTTGTTGTTGTAAGAAATGCACTATTAAGCTCTTTGGCTACACGCAACTTTAGCGGATTAAGTGAAATTAGTCTTCCCCTTGAAAGGCAGTTTTATATGCAGTAAAATTGCGACTCAAAAAAAGGCCGGCTTAGTTCAGGCCTGGCAATTTTTAACACTGTTATTATAAACGAATATACATAATTCAAATCATTATCATTGTGGTGAAGTTTGTGTTCCGAATTTAAGGCTGTCCATCGTATATAAATTTATATATAAGCATACATACAATCACATGTGAATGTAAATTAGAATCAGTGTTGCCAAAAATTTTTAAACAATAGCCCAATTCACAATCTTGTGCAAATGGTCTTGCGTCGTAAAATAGTTAGTATATTGATATACATCACTAAGGCCCTGTTTGTCTAAATGCGAACGAACGTTTCTATCGAATATTAGTATTGGAAACAAAAACAAAAACAAATTTAAGTTTTTTGTTTTTGTTTTTAATATAAATGTTCGAAAGAAACGGTCGTTCGCATTTAGACAAACAGGCCCTAAGAATTGTTAAGTGGTGAGTATCAATATACTAACTATTTTGCACATGCTACGATGCAAGACCATTTGCCCAAGATTGTGAATTGGACTATTATGTATATGAAAAATATTGTGAAGAAATTTTTTAATATTTACTGTCATATTCATAAAAAACATTTTAGATTTATTAAGCACCTACTTGACATATTTCTATGGGAAATTTTTCAAATAAACCTGTAATAAACCTAAAATATATTTTTATGAACTAGACCGTTAAAATATAGTACAAAAAATATTTGCTAAACTGTAATAAGAAAACGTTTGAGTTTGTGTGAGAAGCTATGAATTTTGTTTTTTTAATGGGATAAAAAATTAATTAAAAAGAGTTCACAGTCGTTAAGCAGCTCTGGGTCGGAGAACATCTCTCGCGTCATCGTAATTATTTCTTAAGTGCGGTCAGGCTTGTGTCTGTTGTTTGGCCTTCGAGAGTTTTTCGTCCCGCTCGCACTGGTTGACTGATCTGCCACGGATAACCGTAAAATCTTGCAGTTTTTTGTGGAATTTCTTTCACAACCACGTTGCTACTTCCTATGTGAAGGCATAGGTCGTACAGTCAATCACAAAACTTTTTTTTGAATAATAACATCTTGGGCATATGGTCTAGTTACTCCGCCCATATTCGTGCAACACCATACTATGCAAATTTACTTTGTATAGTATGTTTCAATAAATAAATAAATAAAAAAAAATAATGTTAAAGTTAAGCCCTCATTAGTATTTACTCACTGTTGCTGTTCTGTGCTGTGCAGTTATTTTGCTAAATTTTAAAAGTTACTTTTTCTGTAACAATTTATCAGCTGTTTCCGAAAAGCTAAGAAAATTGTTGAGTTTTGCTTATTATGTTTCAATATCATTTTATATTTTTCATTTCATATAATTTTGTAAGAATTAAATATTTTAAATTGTAAAAGCACAAGCACAGTCTATTTCAAAATATTTTCATGTAATTTGAGCTCACTTACATTTTTGATTTTTTTTTTTAACCGAAGAGAATGGAACAGAAAAGCTAAAGAATTGTATAAGATTTCTGTAAAGATAAAAAAAAGAAGAATCAGCTGATTCGTAACAGAACAGAAAGTAAATACTAATGCACTAATTCTGTTCGACGATTGTATCGTCTTGTCTATGGACATAAAAAAGAAGCAGTTTTGATTCTTTAAAACAATTATTATATATTGTCTATGCTAGAAGGTTCGTGTATTCATACAAAATTTAATAGACTATACATCGTCCATTTTTAAATTTTTTATAAAAATATTAAATTGACTATAATTCGTCCATTTCGTATGTAAAAAATTAAATGGACTATATACGTCGTCTTGTTTTCATGGAAAAAATTTAATAAACTATACATCATCCATTTTTCATGCAAACAAATTTTTTATGAAAAAAATTTAATGGACTATACATTGTCTTTTTTTAATTTTTTATGAAAAAATTTAATCGACTATAAATCGTCCATTTCGTATGCAAAAAATTAAAAAGACTTTACATCGTCTATTTTTTATGCAAAAAATTAAATGGACTGACTATAAATACAAAATTTAATAGACTATACATCGTCCATTTTTAAATTTTTTATAAAAATATTAAATTGACTATAATTCGTCCATTTCGTATGCAAGAAATTAAAAAGACTTTACATCGTCTATTTTTTATGCAAAAAATTAAATGGACTGACTATAAATACAAAATTTAATAGACTATACATCGTCCATTTTTAAATTTTTTATAAATATATTAAATTGACTATAATTCGTCCATTTCGTTTGTAAAAAATTAAATGGACTATATATGTCGTCTTGTTTTCATGCCAAAAATTTAATAGACTATACATCATCCCTTTTTCATGCAAAAAGATTTTTTATGAAAAAAATTTAATGGACTTTACATCGTCTTTTTTTATTTTTATGAAAAAATTTAATCGACTATAAATCGTCCATTTCGTATGCAAAAAATTAAAAAGACTATACATCGTCTATTTTTTATGCAAAAAATTTAATGGACTGACTATACATACAAAATTTAATAGACTATACATCGTCCATTTTTAAATTTTTTATAAATATATTAAATTGACTATAATTCGTCCATTTCGTATGTAAAAATTTAAATGGACTATATACATCGTCTTGTTTTCATGCCAAAAATTTAATAGACTATACATCATCCCTTTTTCATGCAAAAAGATTTTTTATGAAAAAAATTTAATGGACTTTACATCGTCTTTTTTTATTTTTATGAAAAAATTTAATCGACTATAAATCGTCCATTTCGTATGCAAAAAATTAAAAAGACTATACATCGTCTATTTTTTATGCAAAAAATTAAAAGGACTGACTATACATACAAAATTTCATAGACTATAGTCTATTTTTAAATTTTTTATAAAAATATTAAATTGACTATAATTCGGCCATTTCGTACGTAAAAAATTAAACGGACTATATACGTCATCTTGTTTTCATGCAAAATATTTAATAGACTATACATCATCCATTTTTCATGCAAGAAATTTTTTATGAAAAAAATTTAATGGACTATACATCGTCTTTTTTTTATTTTTTATGAAAAAATTTAATCGACTATAAATCGTCCATTTCGTATGCAAAAAATTAAAAAGACTATACATCGTCTATTTTTTATGCAAAAAATTTAATGGACTGACTATGCATACAAAATTTGATAGACTATACATCGTCCATTTTTAAATTTTTTATAAAAATATTAAATTGACTATAATTCGTCCATTTCGTGTCTAAAAAATTAAATGGACTATATACGTCGTCTTGTTTTCATGCAAAAAATTTAATAGACTATACATCATCCATTTTTCATACAAAAAAATTTTTTATGAAAAAAATTTAATGGACTATACATCGTCTTTTTTTAAATTTTTTTATGAAAAAATTTAATCGACTGTAAATCGTCCATTTCGTATGCAAAAAATTAAATAGACTATACATCGTCTATTTTTAAATTTTTTATGCAAAAAACTAAATAGACTGACTATATATACAAAATTTAATAGACTATATATCGTGCATTTTTAAATTTTTTATAAAAATATTAAATTGACTATAATTCGTCCATTTCGTGTCTAAAAAATTAAATGGACTATATACGTCGTCTTGTTTTCATGCAAAATAATTTAATAGACTATACATCATCCATTTTTCATGAAAAAACATTTTTTATGAAAAAAATCTAATGGACTATACATCGTCTTTTTTTAAATTTTTTATGAAAAAATTTAATCGACTGTAAATCGTCCATTTTGTATGGAAAAAATTAAATAGACTGTACATCGTCTATTTTTTATGCAAAAAATTAAATGGACTGACTATACATACAGAATTTTAAGGACTATACATCGTCCGTTCTTAAATTTGTTATAAAAATATTAAATTGACTATAATTCGTCCATTTCGTACGTAAAAAATTAAATGGACTATATACGTCGTCTTGTTTTCATGCAAAAAAATTTAATAGACTATACATCATCCATTTTTCATGGAAAAAAAATTTTATGAAAAAAATTTAATGGACTATGCATCGTCATGTTTTAATTTTTTATGAAAAAATTTAATCGACTGTAAATCGCATTTCGTATGCAAAAAATTAAATAGACTATACATCGTCTATTTTTTATGCAAAAAACTAAATGGACTGACTATACATACAAAATTTAATAGACTATACATCGTCCATTATTAAATTTTTTATGAAAAAATTTAATTGACTATAAATCGTCCATTTCGTATGCAAAAAATTAAATGAATTATATACGTCGTCTTGCTTTCATGCAAAAAATTTAATAGACTATACATCATCCATTTTTCATGCAAAAAAATTTTTTATGAAAAAAATCTAATGGACTATATATACATCGTAAATTTTTTTAATTTTTTATAAAAAAATTTAATCGACTATAAATCGTCCATTTCGTATGCAAAAAATTAAAAAGACTATACATCGTCTATTTTTTATGCAAAAAACTAAATGACTGACTGAACATATAAAATTTAATAGACTATACATCGTCTATTTTTAAATTTTTTATAAAAATATTAAATTGAATATAATTCGTCCATTTCGTATATAAAAAATTAAATGGACTATATACGTCGTTTTGTTTTCATGCAAAAAATTTAATAGACTATACATTATCAAATTTTCATGCAAAAAAATTTTTTAGGAAAAAAGTTTAATGGACTATACATCGTCTTTTTTTAATTTTTTATGAAAAAATTTAATCGACTGTAAATCGTCCATTTTGTATGGAAAAAATTAGATAGACTGTACATCGTCTATTTTTTATGCAAAAAATTAAATGGACTGACTATACATACAAAATTTAATAGACTATATATCGTGCAATTTTAAATTGTTTATAAAAATATTAAATTGACTATAATTCGTCCATTTCGTGTCTAAAAAATTAAATGGACTATATACGTTGTCTTGTTTTCATGCAAAAAATTTAATAGACTATACATCATCAATTTTTCATGCAAAAAATTTTTTATGAAAAAAATTTAATGGACTATACATAGTCTTTTTTTAAATTTTTTATGAAAAAATTTAATCGACTGTAAATCGTCCATTTTGTATGGAAAAAATTAAATATACTGTACATCGTCTATTTTTTATGCAAAAAATTAAATGGACTGACTATACATACAAAATTTAATAGACTATATATCGTGCATTTTTAAATTTTTTATGAAAAAATTTAATTGACTATAAATCGTCCATTTCGTATGCAAAAAATTAAATGAATTATATACGTCGTCTTGCTTTCATGCAAAAAATTTAATGGACTGACTATACATACAACATTTAATAGACTATACATCGTCCATTTTTAAATTTTTTATAAATATATTAAATTGACTATAATTCGTCCATTTCGTACGTAAAAAATTAAATGGACTATATACGTCGTCTTGTTTTCATGCAAAAATTTAATAGACTATACATCATCCATTTTTCATGCAAAAAATTTTTTTATGAAAAAAATTTAATCTTTTTTTTAAATATTTTATGAAAAAATTTAATAGACTATAAATCGTCCATTTCATATGCAAAAAATTAAAAAGACTATACATCGTCTATTTTTCATGCAAAGAACTAAATGGACTGACTATACATATAAAATTTAATAGACTATACATCGTCCATTTTTAAATTTTTTTATAAAAATATTAAATTGACTATAATTCGTCCATTTTGTATGTAAAAATTAAATGGACTATATACGTCGTCTTGCTTTCATGCAAAAAATTTAATAGACTATACATCATCCATTTTTCATGCAAAAAATTTTTTTATGAAAAAAATTTAATCTTTTTTTTAAATATTTTATGAAAAAATTTAATAGACTATAAATCGTCCATTTCATATGCAAAAAATTAAAAAGACTATACATCGTCTATTTTTCATGCAAAAAATTAAATGGACTGACTATACATACAAAATTTAATATACTATACATCGTCCATTTTTAAATTTTTTATAAAAATATTAAATTGACTATATATTGTCCATTTCGTTTATGATTTTGTTCCAAACATTATATCCAACACATAATTTTTCATATTGTATAATACTTTAATTGAATTTTTATGTTTTAAGAACATGGCAATAATATTTACATTTTTCGTTATCAAAGACAACAACCAGTTTTGAAGAACATAATTTAGAGAATTCAAAAACTACAACTCAAAAGTATTTTCAAACAAAAGCGTCCTGAATCTTCTTACTGAATTAGGGCATAATTCTGCTTTTAGTCATTACATGTTAAGTGTAGACCGCAAGTTACGATGTAAGGTTTGAAAATTTAACCGCATGTCTATAAAAATGCTAAGAATTTTTTAATATGATAGATAGTTTACTTTGAAATGTTAGTTATTCCTGTAAACTGTTTTAGTTCCACACCATCTTTAACATATTGATAAAGACATTTTGCCATTCCTTTATAATATTTTGAATTGTGTGGTCTAGACTTGCTGGTTGTAGATAAAAAAAGTTAAAAGGATGGAATGGAAAATATACAACATAAAAAAATGTAAATTAAATATGTAAAATTGTTCAACTTTGTAAGCAGACGAAGAAAAAAAATTAGAGCATGACTTTATCACCATTTTAACGCTTTGCATTAAATTTCTTTTAATTGATACAACAAATTTTGTGTCAACAAATATGTGGGTGTTTGTTTACAAATAATTGTTATGAATTTTTATTCGGTCTCTATGGTAAGCAGACAGACCGACAGTCATACAGACAGGCAAACGACACTTAGGTAATCGATTATATTTTATTTGCTTGAATTGTAAATTTACTTTCATTCCGTTTTATGTCGTTGTATGTTGGATGTATGAGCACTTCCACACATAATTGCTTTTATGTCAAGAAATAATAATTTGGAACTGTGACATTTAAATTTCAATTTGACATAGTTGAAGTTCAATGAAACAGTGGGCGTCTTATGCATAAAAATTAATTAAAAAAAAAATTCAGATTTACCAAAAGAAAATTAATATACACTGAAAGAATTTTCGGCATAAATTCTATGAATTTCGAGATTAATCTAATAAAAAATTCATTAAAATTTAACCAACGCCACGCTTCGTTGGATTAATTAAACCAGTTTCGTTAAAATTATTTTATTGAAAACTTCTTCAAATTTAATTAATGCAGTGCTATAACTTCATCGAAACAATAAAATAATTTAATGAAAAAAATGAAATAACTTAGATATAAAGGGGTTAGTTTTCTTAATAATTAGAAAATATTGTTGTCATAAATCCAATAAAATATTCTTACGAAACCAGAATACCAACGAAGCAATTCCAATGAAATTCTTTCATAATATTCATGAAATTTTCATTGGATTTGTGAAATTATCATTAGATTTGTGAAAAAAATTCAATGAAATTGTTTCATTGGACTTATGAAGCAAAATTCTTTCGATGTACAAATGCAACAAGTCAAATTTAATTTGAGTTTAAATTGTACCTAACTAGAGAGATAAAGTTTTCATTCATTTTTTTTATTCAATAATTCATTTAAACTGAAAAATATGTATTTTTTAGCATAATTTGTTAAAACGTTTTTTTTTAATAATTTGTTTTTTTAAAGTTTCACACTTTTGACTTTTCTTAAGTTGCTCAAAGGTTTATTGGCCTTTTGTAAGAAAGAGGAAACAAAAAGAAGAAACATGAACAAATGAGCATAATATAATATTTAAGTTCTTTTATTACTAATTGTAATCAAATTACATGCATTAGAAATACGCCAAAATTTTTCTAAATTTCTGCTGTAAGAAAAATTAATTGGATGAGTGAAAACAATTTTTCTTTTACAATTAAAAATAATTTAAAATATTATTTAGTCTATTAACAGCTGTCTTTGACGTTTAAATATTTTATTCGAACTTAATTTCAACTAATTTGTAAAACACAAAAAAAAAACTCATTCTGGAAAATTTCTTGTTTTTAAAAATAATTAAAAACATTTTATATACGTTCACTTGTGAATACTAAACAAAATTATAAAAAATACGCAATTAAATTTTATCTTATTGCGGCTTTAGTGCTAGGAGTTCTGCCTGTTTTTGCCACTAACCTTATTCCAAGGCCTAAAGAGCAAGGAGCTTGTAAATATATAAGCTCTAATCTTTTAGCTTGTAACCACACAAGTATGTATATTGGTCTTATCACGTGTAACATCATGTGTTATTCACATAAATCATGTCAATTATTTCGTAATAAATTATTAGAAAACATACCAAGTTCATAGTATTTATGTATTTGTCTGCTTTTGCATTTAAGTACAGTGGTATCCCGGCTTAACAAAATAATAAAGAGAAAATATTGTGCGCTTTGGTAAACGAATTTTCTAGCAAACTGCACAGAAAAATTTAAATTGTTCACAATAAATACAATATCGACCGACCCCTTCACTAAGAACAAAATTAGAAATCAAAATGAAAAATATAACATCAATACATATTTTTTTAATTAAACATTTATCAAAATAATTTCAAGTTTCAGCTAAACTTTTTTCTGGTTTTTGGCGATTTTTGTTTTAGTTTTGGCGCTTTTTCTTAGTTTTGGTGCTTTTTTCGTTTTGGCGATTTTTTTGTTTTTGGCGTTTTTTAGTTTTGTAAATTTTTTCGTTTTGGCGATTTTTTTGGTTTTTGGCGATTTATTTTAGTTTAAGAGATTTTTTGGGATTTTTAGTTTTGAGATTTTGTAGCTGTAGTGTTTTTGAAAATTTCAATAGTTTGCCTCTTACGGTTCCCAAAATACACCAAGTTGTCAAAATTACATAGTCAAAATAACATTAATTGATAGAATACCCTTAAATATTGATTTTTTAAATTTCAGTGTTAATTGGTATAGTGTACATAAAATACACTAAGGTCGAGTTTACATCTGTATTAATTAATAAATACGTGTCCGAATAAAACAGGTTTTCTTTAGAAGTTAGTGGTTACCCTTTTTTTGTGGGCACATTTGCACACTTGTAAACTCGGCCTATCTTTGGAAATTTCAAAGAAATTCACTGCCTGGCTCACGATGTCCACAAGAAATTTTCTTTCGCTTATTTACATTGAAAACAAAAACAAAGTTTATTATTTTGTTTTTTGTTTTCAATATAAATAGGAAAATTTGTTTTTGTTTTCAATATAAATAAGTGAACGAAAATTTCTTGTCGACACCGTGAACCAGGCTGTCAAATTTTGGAATTTGTTGAGGCGTATGATGAATTTGTAACTTCTAAACAAAAATATTTACAATACGTCATTTGTGCTTGTTGTCAGAAAAATACACTCGTGCACTGACACGATGCGATACTGTCGCGAAAAAACCCTCAAACTTCGTTCTTCTTTGGTTTGTTCTTCGCTCAACCAACGACCGTTTTTGTTCGATCGCTCGGCTCATGTGTTCACTCGAGACCCTTTATTTCGTAAAATTTCGGCAAACGGTCTTTTGAGTGTGTTGCGAGTGTGGAGAAGTAAACATTTACATACATGAAGATTAATTTTGTTTTTGTTGTACACATATCTGTCTTTTATTTTACATTTACACTTCGTTGACAAATACTTTGATTTACAGATATTTTTATTGTTATTTATTATTATCTTCTCCCTTCCTCTTTAATGCTTTGCCTGTGACGAAATATCCATGGCAACAACATAAAGCAAACGCAACAACAAAAATAAATAAATTTTTTGCGAAAACTTTTCTTTTTTTGCTCACTTACTGACCCTCAGTAGATGAGCAACGAACGATTCTGTCCGTATCATGCGGTCAGTAAGAGGCCGTTTCGTGTGTTACGCTCAACCCATAATCCATAATGAAACGAAAAAGAGGGTTGTTGTTCAGACACTGAGTGACTCCGTCTCATTTTGTTATGTCTTTCGAGTGAGAAGACCGCACAGAGAAATTTGGTTGAGCATATTTTGCGAGCTCTGGTAATATTTGCATATTTTTTTCTCATAACTCAATAAATAGATTTTTCGAGTTTATAATGTACAATTAATCCTCAACACACTGTTTATATTGTGTAAAAATTCCACACAAATCTTTCATTTTATATTAAGTTGCGTAGAAATTGAGAATTTGAAGCTTGTTTTCTATAAAACGTTGTTGTAGCTTATTATCTACAGGTGTTATTTAATATATTGAGCCTTATTTTCGATTTTATCGTAAGCGACATGTTATCGAAAATAGACTTTTTTATTGAAATTAAAATTTTAAGGGCCTACCCATAATTTAGAGCAGAGGTTCTCACAAGCTCTTTCTTCGGGGACCCCTTCAGAAATTTTAATAGTAGCATGGCCTACCGCAATGCGAAATATACGTTTTACATTTATTATACAAAAGCCATATTACTAAATCTTATTAATATTAACTTTTGAGGAATCATAACAATATTTGTATAGCTCTTCGCGGACCCCTTGGAATATTCATACGGACCCCCATTTGAGAACCGTTGATTTAGAGGTATCAAAATGCCAAAATCGTTGATGACTTTTAAGATACGGACTATAAAATTTTATCGCAAGCGATAATTTACGTACAAAAATATATTTGAATATTTAAAAAAAAACTTCTCCTGAAAACTTTAATTTTTGTCGCTTACGATAAAATCGATATGTACATACATATGTATGTATGTATCTATTAGGGCGGCTCGATTTAAAAATCGCTGAAATTACAAATAACATCGTATTCTAGGGATCGAAATAAGAAACTTTGCCGAAGGAACCATACCTCTAAAATGTATTTTGATGTCCCGACTTTTGATCCGAAGGGTCAAATTTTGAAAAATCTCACTTTGACAAATTTAGAGTTCCTCAATCGAGTTAAAATGTATGACCGACTCCCACTAATTTTGGAGGGCCGACCCACCTATGCCAGTGGTATACACCCTGGAACCACCCGTGGGGGGTTCGTCATATAAACATTTAAAAAAATCATAATTTTAGTGCGTATGAGTGATACTGATGAAGAATAATATATTACTCATACGTATTTTTTTATACCCTTTACCAAAAAATGGAAAAGGGTATATAATATATATAATATATACCCTTTTCCATTTTCGACAACGATTCGAATTGCTGTTTATCAATGTTGTTTGATGATAGCAAATAAAAGCGAGACTGTGCTATTAAGAAAACTCTAATTTTCTAAATTTCACTCGATTGAGGAACTCTAAATGGGTCAAAGTGAGATTTTTCAAAATTTGACCCTTTGGATAAAAAGTCGGAATATCAAAATACATTTTAGAGGTATGGTTCCTTCAGCAAAATTTCCTATTTTGATCCCTAGAATACGAGTTTCCTTGTAATTTGAGCAATTTTTTTGCCTCCATACAAATCGACCCGCCCTAGTATCTATGTATGTATAAAACAAAAAAGGCTAATTGAGTGTATTACAACGTTTGGTGGCCTCAGCTGGTATTAAATTAAATATTTTTGAAATTAATTTTAAATTTGATTGATATGAGGGGAAAAATGTAACTTGTACTTAAAAATGCATAAAGAAAGGCAAAAAAGCTAAACGGTTCAGATTATTCAAAGAAGTTGTTGTCTATAAAATGCACAATTGCACATCTTAACTTTACTACTCAAAATTGTTGGGCAAACTTATTAGGCTTTTGTGTGTTTGTGTAGTTTCTTTACGATAGTGTAAAAATGCACAGTTGGCACAGTTTACAATACTTTTGAGGACCCTTAATATGTTTTTAATATCGCATCGCAGTAGTAAGAGTTCAGAGCTGGCAAATGTTTCCATAGCCAGAAATGGCCAGTTTTTGACAAGCAGTAGCTCAACAGGATGCACAGTGGGATTTTGATGTGATAACCCCTATTATTTGGTCACACAATTTAAAACACCTAATGATGCTGGTTTGCGCAAAAATGTTTTCTGAAATGTGCATTTATGGTTTTTAGTAAAATTGGAATTTAATTTTTCTTAATTTTGTAAATATAATGTTTGGGGCGAACTTTCAATGATCTAGTTTCACTCCTCGTTTTTGTATGAAGCCCTTCCACTGTCCGATGTGCAAAATACACCACTTGTGAAAGTTAAAAACATCTTATAACATCTCTTTGTAACTAGATTCATTGCTATTACATTATTTTTGACTTAAGCGCCACTGTGCAATGGCTTATTCCCTATATGTTGGCGTATGGTTGTTGAATTTTTAATATAAGAAGTTAAATAACTCATACGGCTAAAAACAAATGATGTACGAAACTCGATGGCGAAACTCGAATTTTCGATATTTTATAGGAAAAGCAGAAAAACTAAAGTATTTACATGCAGAAATAATTTTGTAAGTTGCCATAAGTCCTTCATTTTTGTCTGTAACGCACTAAGATCTTCAAGGAGGATGCAATTGTACGTTGTGTAATAGAAAATGTTAAAAACTCAATTTCGAAAAAAATTGAGATACGCCCTTTTTATATTAAGCCATCGATATGTATTTCCTTACGGAGAGTATTAAAAAATGAACTGTGCCCCAAAAAATGTAATTAGTAGACGTTACGAAAAGCAGGATGTGATAAAGAAGAGGCTGTTCATAGCAAAATATGATGTAACAAAAATAGCTTTTTACAATTTTTTCTGGATTTTGGTCAAAACATTTATAAATATCCTAAGGCGCCATCGCCATCGGTAGTAGTATTAACCGCACGTTGTTTGATCAACAGCCAAACTCGTAAAGTTTGAAGAACAAAAAAAAAACATATGCCAACAGCTTACACTATTGTAAAGTGTACAACACAAGCATCTCATAACACATCTATCTATTATGTATGCGCATATGTAAGTAAGAGTGCATGTATGTATGTATGTGTGTATGTATGTATGTGTGTATGTGTGTAACATATGTTAATATAGAAAGTTTTATTAAAGGACACAAGCAATGACCTGAACAAATAAGCATAAAAATAAATAAATTAATTCCCATTTCTATTTTTTGTTATGTTATATTTGCTTAGAGATAAAAAATCGTTCAACAAAAATTAAAAAAAAAATTAATAAAAAAAGGAACAACAAAAATGATGGATTAGTGGAGTGGATAAGCATGTGAACTGTCTTCTATTGTACTGAAATTGATACATACATATGTATTTATTGCTTAATTCAAATTTCAAAAGGAATAATTTCTTAATCGGGCTCTAGTTAAGTACTTTCAATTCTTATAGAACAAAATTTTTAATGTGTAAACATCTATACGGTAGGGGGTAAAAATCTTTTTCACAGTACAATCACAAATTTTGAGTAAGATTATCAAAGCGTTATCAAATCGGTGTGAGGTATGTATGAGTGTGTTAGTGTAATCATACGGACAACAGTTAACAGCTGCATAGAAATACACTCAACCGAATTTTAAAGCCTACCTTCAGGAGCAATGTTAATTTTAATAGAAATTGCTTGTGAAGTGTAATAGTGTTGCCAGTGGGGATAATTTTGTTAAAAAGTTGAAAAATATAAAATAAATAAAATAAATATAAACTTTTAAATAAAAAAGCGTTTTAAGTGTCAAATATTTGTTTGAAAGATATATAGCAGCGTTTATAAGGAATTTATAATATTATATTATAACATATCTTCATTACGTACTGTTGCCTTACACTGAAGCTGCTGCACGACAATTGGGTAACAATCTCCATCTCATGCCAATTATTACGGTTGGAGATTTTAATACAAATTTTTCAAACCCACAGTCACAAGCTTTATTAAAATTTTTACTTGACGTTTTCCCCTTGCGTATGAGCAATTCTCCACAAACCCCCATAACTAATAATTCCACTACTATAGATGCAGTTTTCCATAGATTTTTAAATACACTAAAGTAAAAAATTTATATATCTTATTTTAGTTACCATAAGCCAATATTAAAAAAAAATTTCATTACTAGATGTTTGCATATCTCGCCTGTGATCGGACTCACAATTATTTTTTTTTTATTAATTAATGTGATTTTCTAAAGACGACAAGAAAATGACATTAATTAACAAAAATATTATGGTGTGACCTGTACGAAATGTTTTGTCGCATACTTTTAAGAATCTTATTGTCCAACAGTGTTGATGAAACATACATATATGTACGCTTTAAAAGCTCATTTTCTCTTTATATGCCAAAAGTTCCCCGAACACCACCACGCCAACATCGAACACATAACAATATCACAGCGGCAACGCTGAATCTTTTATCTTCAAAGTTAAGACAGCTTTTGATTTTTTTTTTTTTATATAAAGAGAAGTAACACTCAGGCAATTAATGCCTACTACTATTACTAGGTGTTACCTTCTTTAGGAAAGGGATAGTGATAGAGAAGACAGGTGGTGAAGGGAGAGATAGAGGAACGCTTCATTCTTTTACAACTCTGCTTTTTGCACGTTTTTTGATAATGGAGTGTTGCAGCGCCATCTGGTGTCAAATGAGGCGTATTAAATTTTTGAAGCTGTGTTTTGTAGCCATTTTATTGATTATTTTACTTCGCCGATGATTTTGCTACACAACGAAGGAGGGCGCTCCGATGTTACATTAGGACTAGTATCTTCTGAAGTCGGTATAGTTAAGTGACCAGTGACTATGCCTTCATCACTTGAACTTTCCTACAACAACTGATACAAAGGGACACTAATGCACATCAGAAAAATGCGTGGTGTTGTTATTCAATGACTGTTGGATACAGGGATTGAACCCAGGACCTTCGATTTTGTAGTCAACGTGCTAACTACTTCAGCCAACGCCACTCTGCCGAGCAGAGTTAGGACAATCACATGAGATGTATATATGCACAGAAAGTTCAATTCCATTTTGAATTTCTGCGTTGCGGTCTAATATTTTCGGAAGACATATCTACAGAAAAATACCTTTTAAGCCATATGTGGTTTGTCAATATTGGAAGACAATAAGATACTTCAAGGTGTACGATAAATGATTTTGTGGTCTATATATCTGTGGAAAAAAGGAAAAAGTGCTTAAGTCGAAATAAGCTGATTTTGAGTTAATGGTACGCCTGTAATCTGCATATTCAAAAGTACCCCTGTTCAAAATCTTAATTAATTTGTCTAATTTTTCAGGAAGTTATAGCAAAATTACTTGCGACTTATCTTTCTTAGACTTCTAATCTCATTTGGAATAATAGCCTTATTAAGGTTATACTTTGGTATATTTCAACTTAAATGTATTATTTACATTGTGTAGAACGATGTTTGCTTAAAACATAAATGTTAACAGAGAATTTCCCAATTTAACTGTAAAAGAAATAAATTTCTGAAAATCGACTTGAACGCTCTCCTACAAAACAGTAAAATATGACTTAAGCACTTTTTCTTTATTGCCACAGATATGTATATAACGGGTGTTCCAATAAGAAGTTTCATTTCGAATAGCCCACCATTTTAACGATTGTCATGACTCAAGCTGTCACATCACAAGTTTAAACTACTTCATTAATAAAAATGAAACTATTTCGCTTCAACAATGTTTTGAAATTATTAAAACTCACTACAAAAATGGAGAACGTTTCACAGTTCGCAAAACTAAAACATTTTTGAGCAGTCGCGAAGCATCTTTTCGGCCAGCAATTGTGAAACCTGTAGAAAAAATTTGAGCTGTTGGGACAAGTTCGTGATGGAGAAATTGAAAGTCACGCACATCGCTCAAGAATAACTGAGTATACTGCTGTTGCACCCCATAGTGCTGAGGAAAACCCAAGTTTGTCTATCCTAGGAATTGGGAGTTCCACAAACGATTTTGTGTGGCGGTAATTGGGAGATATTGATGTGAACGACGTTTATTTTCAACAAAGCTCTAGGTGTCACACAAGACACCGTTTGAATTAAAATTTTCCGGACTGTATAGTTTCTCGACTGGGGGATTGCAATTGGCAAACGAGATCTTGTGATTTAACAGCGTTTTCTTTGAAGCTACGTGAGAGATAAGGGTCTATACTAACGATCCGTTCAGCCACTAACGATTTAAGACCTTAAATATGGAGTTCGTGCAGTTATCGAAAACATACAGCCGCATTATATGGGCATTGGTGATGAAAAGGATGCAGTCTTGCAAGCGCAGCCGCAAGTGTGAAGATCAAAATTACTTAAACAGCCGATAATTTCGCTTAAAAATATTTATTTTTTACAAATTATTTATTGATTGAGCTGTGCTTTGGAAGTAAATTTATTTTCAAAAGTTTATTCAAAAGTCCTTTAAATGTTTTAAATGGTTGGCGCTTATACTTTAATTTCCGAGTAATCATGCAGTCAGTAGCTTCTTATAATTAAAAAACATTAGCTCCAAAATATAAAATCATTTCCTAAATATTTGTTTTCAAAGAATTTTTTTCAGCCATTTGTTGGTTGCAAGGTTTCCGTTTTACGAAAAACTTTTCTGGAACTAAATTAATAATTCATAATGCCAGAAAAAAGTTGCTTGTATTTTGTTTTATTCTAAGCATCATATGTACATACATATGTATGTATGTTAATTATTTTGCAATAAAATCTTCTTTATGCCAAACATTTTCCAAACAACTGCAAAAAGGGAAACAATTTGATATATAAATTACTTTCTTTGTTGAAATTTCAAACGGAAAAGATTTTTTTTTCTCTGATTGCATAAACTTGCTTAATTTCAATGTTTTGCCTTGTGGCTTTGCAATTCTTTGGAATTAATATTTCTTTTCCCTTTCTGTTTGTTATTTGATGTTAAATGTGATGAAGAAAGTTAAATAAGAATAAAATTTCTTAGCATTTTACCCTAATTGCGAAGGGTTTTTATTTCATAAACTGCGATTTCATTACAAAATCATTATTAATGGTTTTTTGTGTGATTTAGTGAGAAATGCTAAGGGGGAAGAACATCAATGTATTTGAAATACATTTACATGCATAAATTTTTTTACGAAAAATTTTAAACTAACTATATCGTGCCATAACCGCCAAAAAACCTTAAGCGACATAATTTTCGATTATTTGCGATCGTAAATAGTCGATTTTCGTCAAAATAACGAAGTTCGAAAATGTGTCGCTTAAGCTATTTTAGCGGTTATGGCTCGATATTACAAACTCATTTTAAATTTAATGAATATGGTAGCAAATGGTAGCAATTGTTATATAACAAACATATTTTTAAATATGTCTTAATTTCGCTGCAATCTCAAATAATTTCCACTTATTGGTATTTTCTTTAAAATAGTTGAAGGCCTTAAAGCAATTTTTTAAACACAAAAATTTTTTTAAATAATACGAGTACATACATAGATGCATATATTTATTTATTTCTTGTGTCTTCAAATATGAACTTACAATAAGTATTCAAATCCTGGGTCTAGATATAATTATTAGGCCCGACCAGTGTCTGACATAAACTTAGTGATAGTACACTGAAAGAATTTTCTTCATAAATTCTATGAATTCCGACATAAATCTAATGAAAAAATTCATTAAAATTCAACCAAGGTCACGCTTTGTTGGATTAATGAAACCAGTTTCGTCAAAATTATTTTATTGAAAACTTCATCAATATGTATTTAACAGTGTAATTAATGCAATGATATAACTTCTTAATAATAAGAAAATATAGTTGTCATAAATCCAATGAAATATTCTTACGAAACCAGACTACCAACAAAGCAATTCCAACGAAATTGTTTCACAATATTCATGAAATTTTAATTGGATTTGTGGAAAAAAATCGAATGAAATTGTTTCATTGAACTTATGAAGCAAAATTCTTTCGGTGTAGTAAATAATACTCGTATATAAATGTACGTAAGCACAAAACAAACAAAAAACACAACAAATGCTGGCATATTTTTGTCTTATGGGGTTCATTCTTTTGAATTAAATATTAACATTTTTGTACTTTGCGCCAAATAGTGTAATAAAATATAAATGACTTCCAGCAGCTGCTGAAGGTGACAAGGTCAACAACACATTCTATGGTTTTTTATAACATTTATTTAGCACGACTGTACGCTTAATCTCCGTAGAAAATTTGAATAAATTTCCAGGAAATAAAACCATTTGTAATTTTGTTAGAAATAAAAGAAAAAATGTGCAAGTAAAGTATTTCTAATTTTTTTTATTTTTGGACATTTATTTTGTTTTTTTTTTTATATATTTAAAAAACCAGGGACTTCAATTGCTTGTTGCTTGGGTTAAAAACTTTGATTTACATACGAACTTCACTTTCCCGGGAATAATGCTCATTTTTCCCCATTCTCGGGAAGTTGAAAGTGCGGCAAATCGTAAACCACTTTGCACTTTAAAAATTTTCGTTTTTTACTAGTTAGACTATACTTTTTATTTCATTTGTTTCCTTCTTTGTTATTGTTGCATTTCTTGTGTAGCAAATTTTAGTATTTTCTATTTTAAAATTTTGTTCTTGCTTTGCTAAATATTGTTAGT
This sequence comes from Tachina lurida, assembly GCA_944452675.1. Taxonomy (NCBI): domain Eukaryota; kingdom Metazoa; phylum Arthropoda; class Insecta; order Diptera; family Tachinidae; genus Tachina; species Tachina lurida. The sequence goes on along the minus strand of OX101755.1, from coordinate 155,009,898 downwards.
ACAAATTAATAATTAGTCCTTCTAATGCCGAGTACACATCTGGCACCACAAATTATTAAATGGAAAACTATTTGATTCGGACACGTATTTATTGAGTTAAACAGTTTCATACATAACTAATAGACAATTTTATAAAATCCAACATGATTGGAAATTGTTTAAATGGATAAATACATGTATGAATTAAACAGTTTTTCATTAGTAATTAGAGGTTACGCTTTTTTGGGCACAAGAGTGCCAGATGTGTGTAGTCGGCATAAGTTATGCTATAAACACAATTGGGACGAACGACGAATTTCGTTCACGTTGACGAATTCGTCGATAAGAATTCGCTGAGTAAATTCGTCGTATAAAGCACAATAGCGACGAATTTACTCACCGAATTCTGCTGTCATAATTGATAAAGTTGGTTATTGTGTATGCAAAGAGAGAGAGAATTTTTCGTCGTTCGTCGGCGTACAAAATATAAATAAACCTATCTCAGAGTTCGTCACACACGACGAATTTCGTTCTACGGTGGTGTTGTGTTCATTTTCATATGCGCAAATGTGTTTTATTTTTTATGACGAAAGTTCGCACCGAAATATTCGTCGTTCGTCCCAGTTGTGTTTATGAAAGCATTATGCTGAAAAAAATTAAACAAAAAATATTCTTTACTTTAGTTAAAAAAAAAATCAATTTTTTTATTATATTGATTTTCGAAAAATATTTTTCCTCCAATAATTGTGAAAAACGAAAACTTTTGAGCTAAAAAGTGGTCTGTATGCGCTATTAGGGTTCAGATTGCATTCATATGTTCATATTAAACAAATTTTTTTTCGGAATAGAAACTCTATAGGAAACATAAAAAAAATCCTTCTCTCCTTAAGCTGGACAATATAAATTGACTTAATCCTTTTTTTTAGGAATTTTAAGGCGTATATATTAAAACAATAAAATAAATTTAAATTCTTAAATGAGCTTGGCACGTTTCATCACTTCATCTTTCCATAATGATATTTTATAACTGAGCATTTAATTTTTCAAGGAGTTTATCATCACCTGGAAATAAGTAAAGCTGTAAAAACTCTATCAATATGCTTAGAAGGATAATAAAATGTTTTCATACTCTTATGAGAACATTTGTGTACGTACGTACTAGAGATGGGCGCGTGTCGTGTTTTCTTAGTGACACGAACACGCACGACCCAACACTAAGTGTTCGTTAAAAAAAATATGATATCGTGCGTGCTCGGGTCGTTTCGTGTTTAGCAAAATGAAACGAAAAGCACGAAATGATTTTAGACGCAAAATATGTATGAAAGAAAAAAATTTAATATTCTGTATCGTCAAACACACAACACCAGCATATTTGTTGATATTGTATGGGCCTCTGAAGCTTAAAGTTTTGTATACACCCAGAGAAAAAACAGCTTAAACTCAATAAAACCTACATTGAATTAATAAGAAACATTAACGAAAGTATAGTCATGTTGAAATTTCTTATTTCAATATGGAAAAATATTAATTTACAGTATTAATTTATTAATTTTATTTATTTTAAGTATCTCAATATACACTTTCTGTTACGTTGAAAATTATTGCATTAATGTGACGCGTTCTTATTTTTAAGTTGCAGCTTTTCTCTTAGTGTAGTATTAGCAGATGGTATCAGCTGACAGTGCTAACTTCTTGCCGTATTTTGAAAAGCGACTCTTGAAAAAAATCAATTAAATTTTCCAATAACATTTCGTGAGTGTTGTGCAGTATCGTGTTGAAAAAATTTTTCGCGTGCGTGCTTCGTACGTGTTGAGCGTCTTGGTATTCGTGTTCGTGTTGTGTTGGAAAAATACGACACGCGCCTATCTTTAGTATGTACGGATAAATATATGTACATACATACATATATTATATGTTTATATGTACATTTGCATTTATTTAAAACGCTTTGGCTGTCATTATTAATATCGTGGAAACCATTTTGAAAGACTTTTCTTTAATAAAGTGGAATTAAATTTTATGCTTGAGTGTTTGCTTTGACAGCTTTTAGTTCTTGATTAAGTAAGTCATCCATTTTATTTCTTTGCCAGCCTTGTTATAGTCCAAGCCAGTGCTAACAAAGGTCAAAGTTCATGCATGAGATTGCTTCTGCTGTTTTTTTTATTGCAATATATTTTCCATTGATTTAAAACAAAGGGAAGAGGATAAGAACAAATGATGATGGCAAAGGATGCGTCACAAATGGCAGAAGTGTGCAAACACGTAAAAACACTTTTCATTGCATTTAAACACATGTTCTTGTCAACGTTTCCCGTTGTGTGCTAAAAGTAAAATATGTATGTATGTATGCATGTATGTATATGTAAATACGTTTTATGCTACTTTTCCTTTTTTATATGGATTTGAAATGCACGTATCCCTGTGTTCTAAACAAGCATTCTAAATGCAATTAGATACTGCATATGTATGGCTCTATTTTTTATCTACAGCTTGTGTACAAAAATAACACTATGATACAAAAAAAAAAAAAAAATATTCAGGGATTCTAATGTACCAATTCGATTTTGTTGGAGTCCATGGATGACGAAAATACCGTTGGTTTTTTTATGTCACTTCATAAAGTGATTTTATAACGGTAAATGTAGTGAAAAACGGGGTTTCAGTTTTAAACAGGTGTAACTTCTTTGTTTCCTAACGGATTTCTTTTAACTTTCCGTTGGTGTAAAGGACCGAATATTATCTTTCAACCAAGATATATTTTTTGAAAATCGACCCACAAATGGCTAAGTTACAGTCGTTGAAGTGTAGAAAAAACCCATTGAAAAAGTATTCTTTTGTTTTCCTCAGGCCATAAGTTGCTTATGAGTTACAAAAGAATACTTTTTTAATGGGTTTTTTCTACACTTCAACGACTGTAACTTAGCCATTTGTGGGTCGATTTTCAAAAAATATATCTTGGTTGAAAGATAATATTCGATCCTTTACACCAACGGAAAGTTAAAAGAAATCCGTTAGGAAACAAAGAAGTTACACCTGTTTAAAACTGAAACCCCGTTTTTCACTACATTTACCGTTATAAAATCACTTTATGAAGTGACCTAAAAAAACCAACGGTATTTTCGTCATCCATGGACTCCAACAAAATCGAATTGGTACATTAGAATCCCTGAATATTTTTTTTTTTTTTTTGTATCACAGTGTAATTAGTTTTCCTGTTGAATTTTAATACTCGTACTTCTTGCATGTATTAAGTCCATTTAATTAACTATAAGAGAGGAAGAAATTTTGTTTGCAAAATAGGCGACTATTTATTTTTATTCAAAATTAAAGCTAAAACTGTGAATTTATACGTTGCTATTTCAACAAAAATTTTTCATTGTTGCTTTTTCGCTTAGCGCTCCAGTCTTATGTTAGGAACACAACAGGGACAAACGACGAATTTCGTCCAATACAGGGAATTCACCGGTAAAAATTAGCTGCGTAAATTCCTCGTATGAAGCACAATAGCCAGTGATGCAGCAAAAAATTAATTAAAAACGCACTAAAAAGCGTTAAATGCAATAAGTATGTTTGTATGCAGATACATACGAGCACCAGAGAACAGCAATGAGTAGTGAAAAAGTGGTGAGTAGAGTTGAATCACGACTTATAATTTCTTGTACTTATGCGCACTCATACTTATTGCAATGCTGTCTATGAATCATATTAATTCGAAAATTTGAAGTGCGCATCGAACTCCTACTTAGCAACATGTATGACGTTGTTGATTTCGACTCTCCTTAACTCAATGGCTATGGACGATGCAAAATAAGTATGATTCACAATGCGAACTTCGCATACGAACATTAAAGTTCTCATTTTTTAATATTTTTTTTGCTGGAATTATTTACTATTATTGTATACTACTTGCAAACTGTTTAATGACTGAAGTCTTAAATAAACATACATGCATGAGTTGAGTGAGCTGAATCAATGTGAGTAGCATAAGTATTTTCCTGAAATTAGAAATCAACTTCAGGCAGAGCTGGCCACTGAGAGAAACACGAGAGAAACGTATTCGCGCATCTGAATTCATTTGTATAAGAAGCCGATTGATTTTCGGCACTCTGGTGCTACTTTGGTCAAATATGAACGGTGTGTGTGTGTGTGGTATGAGTATGATGTCGACGTCCCATTCATATTTAATTCAACCTATACTTTTGAAGCAATGTCTGGTGAGTGAGCGCAAATGAGAATAGTTGAGTTTAAATGAGTTTATATTTAAAATTTCATGAGCCAGTAAGAATAGCGAAAAAACGATTCATTGCCGAGCACTGATACATACATATTGTTACTTTAATATAGAAAGGCTCTAACTCATTATTTTTTGGAAATCTAGATTTTTTGCACTTTTCGATACATTAGATGTTTTTCTATCGAAATATATATAAAACTCGATATAAAAATATATATAAAAAATCAGTTGAATTCAAAAGATATTTGTATGAAATTTATACACCGATATGAGAATTAATTGCATATTTTGATTTATCCTTGAATTTCTAGTTGCAAAAAAAAATGCGGAATTCGTATTCACACTAAGAGCACTAAAATCAATAGTGGAAAAGCATAACATCAGTGTCTTTTGTAAAAACGCACCAAGTTCAAAAAGTGCGCACTGTTATGAATCAAAAAGCTTTGATTTTGTGAGAAAGACACTAATGAGACAAAAAGACATTAACGACGAAAAAAATAACAGCCGTTATAAAAAAATGATTTGTTCTAATTCGCCGGCGAATGGCGAACTTCGTCCAACTTGTGAATATTTTCATACAGACAAATACGTTCTATTTTCGGTGACGAGTATTCGCGAAAAAAAAATTAGAACGTTGTGCTTCCAGCATTACTTAGTTTATGGGGTGGGGTATTTATGGTTGCCACAATTTAAATGCCCATAAATTAAAATCTCAACTGAATTGCAAGAAACTTTTTATATGGTTGATAGATACTCGTAAACAAACTAAATTTGCATAATAATCTTTTCTTCGATCCGCAAGATTTCACAATTAAAACAAAAACTGCGCACAAAATTATACACTTGCAAAGAACTAAACTTATGGCCATTTATTTTGAACAATTAGCACTAAAATAACAATAAGCCATTTAAAAAAGCTTAAGCATTGTGGCTTTTATGTTTTACAACTTTTGAATATATTTTATTATTAAAAGTTTCTTATTCACAAGCATGGCCAAGCGAATGAAAAGTCTTTATTCCATATTCAATTGTTAGTGGTAATACAGGCAAGGCTGGCAACAACTTGTGTGCTGGTACTTTTATTTAACAAACAAACCTATTATTTTACATAAAATGATTGAAATTCAATGCACGAAGGCATTCCGACAAAAATAAAATTAAATACTTAAACTAAAAAAGTATTTTCATTAGACCATTTAAATCAAATATCTTGTAATATGACTTGTTTTGCAAGTCATATTGCTTACTTCGCAATATATTCTACAACTAGAGTTGGAAGAATCTTCTTTAAAAAAAGATACGTCAATTTTTTTTACGTTTTTCGTTAAACAAAATGTAAATAAGGCTTAAAATTATGTGGAAAATTTGGGCAATACTTTGTAGATTGAATAAAAGAAATCTAAAAAATTTCTTATTTTTACCATCTATTGCACGAATAATTTCCTAAAATATTTGCTGCAAGAAAAGCCACTCGAGTGTAGTGTGGGAATTTTGTGTTAAAGGAAGCAGCAGCCTTTTTTGCTCTTTTGCTTGCATCTAGTTATACAATAAAAAAATAAGTTGATGTTCTTAAGGTCGAGTTAAATGTGGCATATACGACGAGTTGTATTTGACGGGAAAAGTATGAATAATGAATGAATATTAAGCAATGTAAAATTGTTTTAATTTTAAATAAACATTCATTGAGTGTACTTCAAATGAAATGAAAAACAATTATTTAAATTGTTTTAATTTAATTTATTTAATAAACAATATATGAGTGAAATCATATAAAAAATAAAAAATGCATACATACATATCGTTGGTCTCAACTAGAAAGGCCCCAACTCAAATAATTGTAACTTTACAGGGGAAGGTAAAAACATAATAGAAACTGTACAACTGCTTGTAAAAGCGTTATTTTTTACACAAATGCAAAAAATTTTGTGACGAGGTATATTTGTGTCAAATCGAGTTCGAATCACTGAAAAACTTAATTTCGTAAAAATACAAGTTAGGGCCTTTCTACTTGAGACCATCGATATACATATTTACTTGGTTTGCCTCTACCTAATTATTAGATGCGGCCTTTGCCAAAATGATTAAAAAGTATTAGAAAATATGTCAATTTTAATTAACCGCAATTATTGTGGAAATATTTTATTGAAATTATAGACGTATTAGGTTTTCTTTTAAATTTAGTGCCGAAGAGCGTTTACAAGTTATATTTCCACAAATGCATATATTAGTTCAATTTTGATTTAGATTTCTGAAGCATATATTTTAAGCTAATTGGAGCTTCAAAGTTGCCAGAAAAAAAGTTAGGAAGGACCACTTTTTGACTTGGTAATTAAGTTTTAATGATTTTTAAGTTCTATTTAATTACGAAATTGTGTTTCACTTAAATGCTCAACCTTGGGTATTTAAATTTTATTTAAGTTAAACGAGCATAGCAATTGTTTTTTGTGATAGTGTGTGTATACAAACATTTGGAAGATATCTTATCTAGAAGATATATATACAATATCTTATTTTTATCATTTAGAAGAAAATTATCAAAGCAATACTTTTTTGATATTAAAATATTTTATTAGAGAGTTTACGGATACAACAGGGATTATCGGGTGCGGTGAGTACCAAAGGGGGCAGGGACAATGCTAGTTCCAGCTACAGTATGGTATTGGTTTAATAACGACGATTTAAAGAACGGTTTGACCGCCTGTGATATTTTTTTAGTTTGTAATTTTACATTTTTTAATTTATTAAATTTTGTGTTTGTGATTCGTACCCTTTACACATACAAATCAGTGATATTTTTGAAAATGTAAAATTGTTAATAAAAGTATTATTCATCCTGTGTAAGTTGACTATTATAAAAAAATAAGGTTGCAATATTGCTTATGTGTAATTTATTTTACTTTTGTATGTTTGCGGTTGCCAGATTTTAATAAAGAATCCCTGGTTGGAAAATACCAACGAAACGTAGGATTTAAAAATGAATAAGTAATCTTTTATTTACATTGAAGAAGACCCAAATGACCTTGAAAGCCCGAAAATTAAATAGGAAAAAGGAAAATAGGAATTTTACATAAATAAAGAAGGTCGCTTTAGTAACAAAACTTTACTAAAATATTTTCCTTTTAGTACAAATTTTTGAATGAACAGTTTAAAATGTATTGACTATTTATTTTTTCCTTCAAATTAAAATGTTGCATTTTGTTCAGCCTGGTGTTTTATCACATGCGCAATAAATAAACTTATAATATCAATATGTTTTTAACTAGAAGATAAAAAAATTATTTAATTTAAAATAAGAACAATCAGAAAATGTTCAAAATATTAGCTCAAGAAATTCCTTTTTATGCTAAACATATGATGACCCATGTGATGATAAATTTAATTTAGTTGACCAGAAAAAACATTGCTTTAAAATTAAATTAATAGTAATTTTAATTCAGGGAGTGACTTTCCGATATCATATATTTTGCTTCCTTCAGATAATTTAGCAAAATTGTTAAATTGTACTTTAGGAGATAGTCTATCGTTATAAATAATTTATCTTCCTAAAGATAATCTGGCAATATCATATATAATTCTATTAGATGATTATCTAGCAAATACCGCAGTTTTATCTTCTAGAAGTATTGCATTCGTATCTCTTCGAAGTATCGCCCTGGCCGCACAACCTCTCCCGAAGGGGGAAAATTCCGCAATACAAATAATATTTTTCTTCCAAGCAATACGATTTCGAATCCTTTTCGTATTACTTTGCTTATAGGGCATATAAAATGTACATGAACATCATGTGATCGTATTAGAAAGAATTTCGTTTAATTTTCATAAACATATATCATATACAATACATAGTTTCATATCATGGAATAAATAAATAGAAAAATGCTTTCTGATGCTCTTTCAATTCTTATTTATGTTAAACAGCTGTTGTTTGAAATGCTGTCCATGACATTTGGAAAATGTTTAGTGCTGCCATACCATCAACGTAATTTAATAAGAACTTCAATTAAGCGCGCAAAAAAATTAAATCGTATTTAATTATAATTTAAATTTAAATAAAAAAAATAAGCTAAATACGTACTTAAATATTGAGCTAAAAACTAGCTGCCTTATTTATAAAAATTATTAAGACTTTATAAATGCTTTTTAAGAAAAATTTTTTATGAAAATTTGTTTTAAAAAACCCTTTACAAAGCCTTAATAAGTTTTATAAATAAGCCTGTAAGGGTTTATGCTGCCGATGAAGCTAAATAAACATGAAATGGCTACATAGCTTAAAGTAATGCGCCTACTTAACACCAGAGGCGCTGCAAGGCTGCTGCAAAAATTAATAAAACGCACAATAGCAGAGTTGTAAGACAACTTAGATGGCACAATGTTGCCACATTAAAATTTTTGATACGCATTGTGAAGTATATTGAAATAATAAAATAACAAAATTTTTATACCCTTTATATATATATAGGTTTGTCATTCCGTGTGTAATTTCCATAATATTCATATGCGACCCATAAAATGTATATATTCTGGGTCCTTATGAATAGGGAAGACGAATAAGCGATGTCCGTCTGTCCGTCCATCCGTCCGTCCGTCCGTCTGGTGTACGTGAAATCGGTTTTCCGAAGCTCCCAGAAAAGCTGAGACTTCGTTCTTGGACTGGTGTATAGAAATGGTCCAACTTAGATTGGTATTGAAAATCAGCAAAATCGAGCAGACGGTTTCAGAGCTGGAAAACTGACACTTGATTTTGCCATATAAAAGTAACTATATAACTTGAAAATTTATTTGCTGGTGGTCCAGCGATGTCTATATGCATTTCATTGTTGCTGTAACAAATCGTCAGTAGACTTCAACCACAAATCTTGAACAGTCACAAACCTCTTATCTTATGTACAGACTTTCAAAAACTATTTGAGAATTCACAAATAATAATATTTTTGAAAATCACAAAAGAAAAATAAGCATAGTAGGCTTAGAAACTTATACAAAACCCAGCAAATAATTTATATTCGATATGAATCCATTCTATTTTTCTACACCTTTGCTGGACCACCAGCAAATAAATTTTCAAATTAAAATACTTTTGACAATATGTCGATTAATAAATTTCTTAAATGTAACTATATAACACAAATTTTTTAATTTTTTTGTTATATAAACTTATTTTATATTTCAGTACGATTAAAATTTGTATTAAAAATATGAAACAAATTAAAAAAATCAAAAAGGCGTTTCCAGGGTTGGGAACTTTAACTTTTTTGTGATATAAAAATAACCTACTAAAACTAATTTTTCCCTTTTAGCTATAAATTTAAAATATCTTAAATTCTTAAAAGAAAAAGATTGGCGTAAAAAATCAGAAAAATTTTAAATTATGATTCCAGGGTTGGGAAACGTACACTTTTTGTGATATACAAAATTAACTATGTATAATATTTTTTTTTATATTTTTATTTATAAATATATTTTATGTTTTGGAAAGAAAAGTTGGGTATAGAAAATTTGAAAAATAAAAACCACAGGTCCACAGCTGGAAAATTTAACCTTTTTAGGGTTCCGTACACCACGCTGTCCGTCTGTCTATTACAGGGTATTTTCTCGAGAACCGTAAGAGGTACGGACCTGAAATTTGGACCTTTAGCCGCTACAACAACAAATACATGAGAGTTAAAAATTAAAGGGTGTTCCAAAACGAGCAACGAAAAATGTTAAAATCACATATAATATACATACAATTGTATTTATATACACTTGAAATTTGTAAGGTTAGTGTATTTTTATACAGACTACAACAATTAACACTAAAATCGCCAGAATGGAAAAAATCGCCAAATTAAAAAAATATCGCCAAAATGAAAAAATCGCCAAAAATGAAAAAAAAACGCCATATTAAAAAATGCTCAAAGCGCAACGTACGGAACACTTCGTGCGCGAGTCAAAGTCGCACTTTACTGAATTTTTATACTTTTAAATTTGTGACCTGGGGCCCGTTTCTCAAAACTACAAATTACAAATCTACAAATAATATATACACAAAACAACAACACTCCTACAAATTTTATTGTTGTTTTGTGTGTATTTTATTTGTAGATTTGTAATTTGTAGTTTTGAGAAACGGGCCCCTGGTAATAAATTTGATTTACAAGCAAGCGAAAATAAAAAAGATTTCCAGCCCATATTAAGGTATTAAAATTGAAAAAAACTTTGCAATATTAAGATTTATTTTTATTACTTCAGTAATATTATTTTCCAATGACGAGAAAGAATTAAAAAAATATGGCTTCTGTTAGACGGCACTTACTAGACACTTCAAATCTTTTAGAACTACGGCCTCTACTGTGAGTATATGTTTATTTTATTTTAAGTAATAATAACTTTTAACCAACAGTTTGCTGCAAAATTTAATTTTTATTTGTTTAATTTTGCCTTAAAAGCTATGTAGCAACTAAAAATTTGTGCTTGCCAATATTATAGCAATTTGGCAAGGGAAATCTGTTACATACGTCATAACATTTTGGCAACTAACAACGATTGCCACATATCATCGAGCCATTGGTTTTGGCGAGTGGGCTTGTTGAATACTAATTTTGCCACATGTTAAAAATAGAAAAATAACAATGCTATTAAACTATACATATACTTAGTATACTGAAAACACATATTTTTTTTTACAATCCTTAATTATATAACATATAACAGTTTATATATGTATGTATGTGCATCATTTCAGGATGTTTATCTAGGTATTTCTGACTGGTAGGGGTAAAAATATATATTGTTTCTATAAAGTTTTTAAAGTATACTTTTAGTTGTGTTCATGCTTACACAATTAGAAATTAAAAATAACTTTTGTTATCATTAAACTTCTAATGACATCAACACGTAACGACGACATTTGTTGTCTTGACAAAAAAGCAAATACTATATGAACAATCACATGCTTAACATGTAAAATAAACACATTCGTATAATTATAATTATAAATATATATATATATATATATATATATATATATATATATATATATATATATATATATATATATATATATATATATGCATATAATGCCAGAGAAACACGAGCAAATGAAACCAGCTACAGATAATTAGTGTAAATGAAACTTACCAAAGCCAGTGTTCTCAGTTTTGGGGAGTTCTTCTCCAAAAAGGAAAAATCCTTTTTTTTTGGGATTGGGCACACAAATGTTGTATTAATCCCCTCAATTTGCTAAGGATACATGGATTAAAAAATATAGTTATTTTTTTCTTAGTTGATAGATAATAATTAAAATATGGCAAGTGTGTGAATGTTTATGAAAAAAATATTGCATACGGTTAACCTTTCATCCCTTTCCCTAGAAATTCCTAATAGCTTCAAGCTCAAAGCGCCGGAAAATCCTTTGAACTTTTTGGAGTTCATAATAATTTTTTTTTTCTTAACTTCAACATCGATATCTCTCGTATCATTATACCATTTGGGGTCAAATTAAAAGTACTTCACGTAACTTTTCTTAAAATTAAGTAAAATTTTTTCAAAATTTTTCTTCAACGATATCTTGTTAACGAATGAAGTTCATTTCTCTGTTGTAGTCTTTTTTGAATGCCAATTTAATTTGTTATTTCTCCAGCTGCTGGCAACATTAACAACTAAACATGGTTCCTCATACATTCTTTCATCTGAATATTATGCAAATTTTGAGCACATACAATTTATATATTTATTTATATGTATGTGTATGTGTAAGCGGGCAAAGTACTTTGTAGTTCATAAGTAGTGAAAACTGATGCCACAAGAAGGAAAGTGCAGTTGCGTTCGTCTACTGCAAATGAAATGCATTTAAGTCAAGGAAATATCATTTGGGTTTAAGAGACAATGTGCATACAATGTGTAAAGACACAATTGCTTGTCTTGGCAGCTGCAGTAGGTACAAGGAATGAAGGATATTGTGCAGTCATTTAAAATTAAATAGCTAAAAGAAATAACTGAAAACATAAGTATTAACTACCAGTTGGCGTCAGTTTAATATTAAAGGACAAATATTGTATGCAAAGTCTTGCAGAGTTAAGTAATTAGAGCAGGGTTATACAACTCTGTAAGTTACAATGCTAAGTTGTATTACAAAAATATGTTCTTTATTTGCTTTTTCTCAGAATATTCAATAATTAAAAAGGAGCAAAATATTCTATTTAAATCGCACAAGAATTGAACAGTATGTAGACAATAACAGAGGTGGGAGTTTATTATGGTATAGCATATAGATATTAACAGAGGTGGGAGTTTATTATTTACTTAGACGCAATATACACTTTGCCTTTTCTGCTTGCATGTGTAGGCAGGCTTTTTGAGTTCGTCGGTGAGAGGTGTTGAGAAGCATGCGGAGTAAAACAAAAGGCACGAAATGAAAATTCGAGGGGATTTTTGACATATCTCTTTGTTTTTTCGTCTTTTCAGCACTAAGAGTGTATACAAGCGTCTAAAAGTCATGAAGAAAAAAGTCTTAATGCAAATATGCCTGACTTTTCGTAGGGGGTTTAAAAGAAAATTGTCGAAAGAAGGCAGGCTAAAAAGGCATAATGTGAATAGGCTCTTAGGTTTTAGATTCTTGAAAAATTTTGTCAAAGTTTTAATACGAGTAGTTATGTTCATAAAAACTAGTTTTTAGATAATAAAATGGAAAAAAATATTATGTACATATATAAATATTGTAGTCTTTCAAACTACGAATTTCGAAGCAACATCACGTATGATCTGTGCTTACAATCACAAGAAATTGAAAATTTTCCAATACTTGGGGGATCTGTGACATGTTCTAGTTAACTAAGAAACCTTAAAATGAACGCACATCAGATATATGTAAGTATGTAGCCAAGCTATTTTTAGTTGAATTTATTTAACAAGTATGTTTTTGTTGCGTGCAGAAATAAAGGGTGTACCAAAATTAGCGCAAGATTTTAAATAAATCGAAAACACAGTTTTTATTTAGGCTTTTGATGGTTTATAGAATAACACTACGGTCAAATGGCTTCCACCAAGGCTTTGCATGCTCATACCTACTCGTTTGTCGAAATTTTCCATGACCATTTTCCATAAATGTGGCTGATATTTGTTGATGCAGCGTTGAGTTTCCTCCTTTAATGCACGATGAGTTGTAGGCTTGTTGATTTCTAATAATTCCATAAAAATAAATAGAATGGTGCTAAACCACACATCGAAATGAGAGTACACGAGCTGAAAATGTCTAATGAGAAAAATTCAATTTTTTTACGGGCTTTATGGCATGTGGTACCGTCTTTTTTAAATTAAATATTGGCCTCATCAGTATCATAAAATTTGTCAGAAAGAACATGATAAGATATGCACCGATATCGAGCAATCCCTGTCTACGACGCCGAATTGAGGTTGCTGAGTTGTCAACAACACTCTGACACACTTCTTCGGTATTTAAATTTTAACGGCTTGTTTTTGGACGATTATTACCCTGAATTTTTCAATTATTCTCGTTACAGTTGGCGAAGTCACAACACTATTCCTACCACATTTTATATGAAATTTTCGAATTGCGGGCGCCAAGCTTAAATATATTTTTTTTTTAAATATTGTTCAATAATGAAGACAGGTTGTTCTATCGTGCAATGCACCTGTTTTACTAACCCTAAACCGTCAGCTGTCGAATTTGGTTTTGCATTGCCAACACTTTGCTGCACAAATGGCGATTTCTTGCGTTAATTTTGGGACATCCTTCAAATAGTCAGAAAATCAATTGCGTCATCCGCTTTGAAATTCATGTTTATTTATTGACGTTTCAATAAAATATTAATTGTTTCTTCCAAATACATTGAAATTGAATATTGAGGGGTTAGCTAGTTGCTATGCCCATTTTTCGGTTGCTAATGAATTTCTAATTTCAAAGAATTTCTAAGAACGACTAGAGATATTATTTTAAACATCCATTGAAACAAATTAGACCTTCAAGTTTTATCATAATTGCAACATGAGCGTTCACATTGCAAAAGTTCTTCTGAAATCAATGCAAAGCTGCTTCAAAGCATCAATATTCACATACGAGTATGTATGTATTTGTTTTTTGCTATTCCCTTTTACCTTTACAGCAGGCGTCTTAATACCAATAATTGAAGTGATAAGGCACAAAAATTTATCGTTTGAAAATGTGTTGCAAATCTTCATGCAGCTTAATATTATTGCACTATTATTATAATCACTTTATCTCCGGGCTCATTTCTACTTAATGACCATCAGTATTAAACTCAATAATTTCCAAACGAGACGACATCCGGCATTGCGGGTTGTCTACTAAGAACACGCAGCTACAAACACACTCACAGCGACGAACCGACATATCTCCATACATGCATTCATAAATAAATCCATATACACCCAGCGGGAACTAGAAGGAGTAAGGATGCCTTCTAGAAGGCTTCCGTATGCCTTTTTTTGCATGTAGAAGGCCTGCTCGCTCCATTACATACTCATATATTTTTTACACGCGTTTTCATTGTGGAGCAGGCCTTCTGTTCTTGCTTCTTTCGCCAGAGATTCTGGAAGGCCTTCAAATTAATGGATTTTGCTTTTATTTCGGTAAAAAAACAAAACAAAACATGTTACTCCTTCTCTTCTCCCTTCTCATAGAAGGGAGTGTGGAATGTGTGTCGTATCTTTTATGCGAAAGAGCCCTTTAGTAAGGCCTGCACCAAGAAGGTCTTCTGAGTTTTACCGCTGGGCATATACATATGTATGTATGTATATATGCATGTACGTATGTATTGTATGCATGTATAACTATATATGTATAAGCCAATCAATCCATGGCAAAGCAAACAAGACACGAACTTGTTGCACAGTATTTTCATTTTTGTTGAATATATATTTTTTTTTGAGAATCTCTACGGTTTCATTCAATACTGAATTATTTCTTCAGTCGCTTACATGCATACAAACACTTGTATACATAAATATTATACATTCATATTAATACGAGTATTGTAAAAAATTGTTAGGTTCTGTACAATGCGCTAGAAAGGGAAAATGAAAGGGAAGGGGTGAGTGAGAGAGACCCAGAGGAAACGGATGTATTTATGAATACGTTGTATGTCTGCTTTATTATTTCATACAGTGTTGCACATGATTTGGATATTGTACTTATTTGAGCATATGGCTTTTATAAATCTGTTATATGAGGGCAGTCTTAAGAGGTTTTTGTAAAAAAAAACTCCGCATACAATTTTTAATCACAGGAAGTCTACAATTTTTGATTGATAAAAGCTTTAGCAGAAGATTCAGCGCATCTTACCATAATCAAATTTGGTGCTATATTAGAAAATTTCATTATTAAGAAGATAAACCAATTTTTGTTTGTGAAAGAGCTGTCACTTACATTTCATTCATACAATTAAAATTTTTTTGTTATCACACAAGGTTACTCACGGACTAATCAAATGGTTGGTAAATAAATGTATTCAATAGAAATTGCTCATAAGCTAGATTTTTTGGAATGTTAATGAAAATTATGATGAAGTTTTCCAGCTTTGGAACAAACCATCTCAATTACGAGTAGTGACCTCCAACTCTCTTGTAGGCTGTTCTTATTGCCTCGTTTTATGAGCGGTTGCTGGACACCAAGCTGTTTTTGGTTGTCTACGGTGCCGACAACGTTAGGGGTTGTACTGCAGCACTTCTTTGGCAGCAGTGTATGACCAATCCATCCAAATTTCCTTTTCAGTATGTCGTACAGGATTGGTTATTGATTTCATGCTTCGGAGCAGCTCTGAGTTAGTTATGGTACTAGGCCAACAGCCATGTATGAGTGAAAACTTGCTGTCGTCGTACATACGTTTAGATAGATCTCAAGTTTCGCAAGTGTTAAATATATGTATATATATCATATATCGGTAGATTTATATATTATTAAAACAATGCATGACATGGCGGGCCTTGTTGATACTCGCACAAATCACTGGCACTCCACTGTTTGTTGTGATTGTACAGCCAAGATAGCAGAATAATTGAAAACCTTCTAAGGCCTTATTGTAGAGAATGAAGGTTCTGCCATAAACATAACCATACAAAACTGCTCTTCGAACCAAACTTACAACCAACACTGTATTTGATTATAGCCATAACCGTAACCATAGAAACCAATTGAATTTTGTTTTTTTCGCCGTAACCATAAACAGCTGTTTGCTGGTTATACATATTTGTTGTGGACCTTTTGAAATGAATAAACAAATATGAATATAAACAGCTGTTTATGGTTATAGCAGCACTAACATTTGAAGCAATTTTATTTAAGATTATGGTAATATTTATGGCTATGGAATTATGAGATGGCACGTCTGATTGAACCTTTAGACAGGTAGTGTTGCTGGTAGTTATTCTCACTTCTTTGGCTATGCGGAAGTTTTTTCGTAAACTAATTTTGGGAGCGCTTTTCTGGAGAGATTTTGGTTTGTTCTCTAGATGTTCGAATCTGTTTTGTAAGAGATAAAAATCATCGGCACTGTTCACATCGTTTAGTTTCGGAAGGGCATCCTTTGAATGTCGTGTGGTACAACAATATTTGTTGTTGACATTACATCATCCTGTAGAAGCAGAAATAAAACCTTAGCGTACCTCCATATCGATATTAACTGGCTCCGACGTTTGGGCCTTGTATATCACTTGGTTTCGGGAGTTGAAATACAGAAGTTTTATAACGTTTATGACAGTTCCCGGTAAATGAATCATATCGTATGCCCTCTCAAAGTTTATCAAAAGCAGTAGAAGAATTGTGTACATTTGCTCGCTCAATTATAATATGCCATGTTGATACGTGATCTACACATGATTTGCCTTTTGCTTGTTCTTACCTTAACGTAACGCAAATAGGTGATTGGTTAGGTCTGATTATGGCAGGGTGACGTGACGATTACTTTAACTTGGTAAAACTAATGGCACTGTTCACAAAACTACAATAGTTTCAGGGGATGCTAAACCTAATGTAACATCAGAGCGCCCTTCTTCGTCGGTATTGTGTAGCAGAATCATCGGCAAAGTAAAATAAATAATAAAATGACTATTAAAAATAGCTTTAAAATTTAATACGCCTCATTTAACAGCAGAGGCGCTGCAAGCCTGCAGAGTTGTAAAAGAATGAAGCTTTCCTCTATGTCTTCCTTTACCACCTGCCTTCACTATCACTGTCACTATCCCTTCCCTATTACCATATTCTTTTCACCTCACAGGTAGCACAAAGGGATCATTGCATTGGACCCAAGTGAGCTGGACAATAAATTTCACCCTTCCTGCTAACCTAGCCTAACCTGGTAAAACCATTCATTACCCATGTTGATGCCAGTTCAAGTCTGTTCACCTTGTCATCAATTGTGATAACACATCCACTAGTATAGTAGTGTCCTCCACGTGGCAACCCCTTGTAACGGCAATTAGCACCAGATGTTTGGCGGCTAAGGTAAGAGGCGGCCTCCTCCTCTAGGTATCATTTTAATTTTGTGATTGCGACCCTCCCGTATGGTTGACTGATATTTCCCTGTGTTGCAATTGCAGTATTGTACTGTTTTGCTGGGCAGTGAAATGCTCCTTCCATCTACAAAGTTCTGGTGTATGTTTGTTAGAACCTTTCGTTATGAATCGAATGGGGGCGGAAGTGTGTTTCTATTTCTTGAAGTTACAGATGCAATACCTTTGCGCATTTGCAAAGGATGTTTCGTCCTACCGATGTTTCTTACTTCGCTGAGGCATAAAATATTACTGTTATGAAAAGTAAGGTTCATGTCGTCTCTTTTCCGAAAATGTTAAGCTTCACTGTCCATATTTTTGCATAAATATGAGACTTCATTATTTGTTCATCTTGAGAGTAACGAAGCCATGAAGAATACTCATCGTGCAGTTTTTAATGGTCTTCTAATTCAATTTGTAGTAACTTTTGTCCATTTACTTCTAATGTCGCACTTGCGAGTGGGTTCATTGGGACACACATATGATATGTGATCTTCTTTAAGTGTCTTGCTCAGTCCATAGGTAGCAGATAGTGGAATGCTGCTATTGTGAAAAGTCTCAGAGAGTCTGCGAGTGGCACCGATCTCTGAACAAATTTTGAGAGTCTATGATACTTGGAACAACAAATCGAGCAATAGAAGCTTTCAAATAACCAATATTCCAACCGTCGGAGCCGACGTGAAATAAATTAAATTAGATCGCCTATAGTGATGATAACAACAGTTGCAGAGTCGGATGTATAATTCCAATCAAGCTACTCATCTTAATCCATCTGATTACCGAGACCTTAACAATGCCGATACCTCTACTATAGAGTGTATAGTATAAGTAACCGCTTCTTTTGTTACTTCTTTTTCATTTTAGGTAACGACTCTTACAATTGTAAGATCACCACTCCAACTGGAGCTTCTAGCTCCAATTCTAGTCCTAGCAAAATTAGTTTGCGGTCTGCAAGAATTTTAATTTATATTTAACTTCTCGTGACTTCTTTCATAAGCTGAATTAGAAGAAAAATCGTTAACTTAAAGTTTAAAATGTAAGCTGTAAGCAAAAGAAACTTTTTATCCAGCCTTCATTGCAACAACTTTCATACATTTGGATCCCCGTGGTAGCCCATTACGCCATTGTGAATTTTATGAGATTTTTTTTTTCCATTCATCAAAGGAAAACGGTTGGAGGGACTATTTTCACTGTGAGTAAAGTGAAAAGTAATTTATTGTGTTATTGACTCGTAAATGAAATTTATTTGTCTTTGCTTTTATGGGCAAGTGCTGGTAATAAAGTTTTTAGCACTCTATCAATTTTAATGAAAGCATCGCGTGCAGTTTTGAGTGTCTCTGTCCATCATTTAGTTTATTCCCTAGCGAGGAGTTTTGTAAATAAGATTGGCATTTAAACTAAAATATTTAAATAAAATATTTTTCTTATTAAGAAATAATAAAGTATTATACATATTTATTTATGTTTTGCATACTTTACAGAAACGGATTTTAAAGAGCATCTCATATCTGCTGTTAAGAAAGAGGTAAAGCAATTGATGGAAGAGGCGGTTACCAAGAAATATGTACACGAGGAAAGCACAACAGTGACTCAATTATGTGCTGCAGTGGAAGCTTGTTTGAGTCAAGGTTTGAGACGCCGTGCTTTGGGTTTGTTCAAGACCTCCTCGACCACTGCTTTGTTGCATAAAATTGCCAAACTTTGCCCAGATGCAGAGCACATTAGCAGAATGGTGCAGGAGATCGAGGCAAATGATCCAAATAAGCGCTGGTCATCCAGCAGTGAAAGTTTCAATCGACCGCCAATGATGAAGAAAGGAAGCAGCAGCTCGGTTACCAGTACAATTAGTACAAGTTGTTCCAGTGTATCATTAGCTTCGATGAAGTAAGTTTTTTTAGTTAATATTTTTTTTTAACATTTAAGTGCTAATACAATAGCATTTAATCTATTAAAAGATTTAGTTTTCATTATGGGCAAGTCTAACCGAGTATCAGATGGTCTTGAACTACATATGTCTGATAAATTTTTCTAATTATTAACGTGACAAATGATTGTCATAATATTTAATGATCCTACTTACCACTGGAGGCGCTGCAACATACTTTCGAAATAAATAAAACCCACAATAGCAGAGTTGTGAAATGAATTAAGCTTCTCTTCTCTCTCTCTCTATCTATCTATCATTTCACAATCTGTACTTGTACTATACCTTTGCTAATACAAGGTAGCAAAATGGGATCTGTTATTTGGATTCAACTGGGCTAAAAAAATTTTCCTCCAAGGAATCTGTTAAACCTTACCTAACCCAAGACCATATTAAATAAACTTAAGCAGAGTAAACTCACGTAACAATAATTTTTACTTATTTGGACTTTTAGAGGAGACCAACATTAAATAGGAATTATTTTTTTAAGGCGGACTTTTTTTCTTGTAAAAAAGCAATTTGAATCAAGTATTGATTCAATTTGAATTTTTTTTGAAAATATCACTTAAGGCCCATTCCCATATTGCGTAACGCTATTTTAGGATTTTTATACCTCCCCCTCCCACACTTTTTGTAGTGCTTTTGTTTGGTATAATCCGTGACAAATATGTGAACAGCCGCTTACCACAGGAGCCTAGCTAAGCCAAGCGGAAATTAATTTTTTTATAAGTTATTGTTTATAATTTATTTAATTTCTAGTAAAAATAAAAAATTACTTGTAATAATTTTATTTTTCACTTCAAGATATTTATGGATTCGATTGGCTTTGTACGAAAAACGTTTAGTGAAAGTCATAGAATTTCTTGTGGAAAATGCCTCAGCGTATTATGACCGCGACTCGTTAGTTGCCGACTCAGACTATGGCTGCATTCTTAGCTCACTTTTGGTGGGTCCTTGCGCCTTGGAATTTACAAAAGCCAAAACACCTGATCACTACTGGACAGATCCACATGCAGATGAATTGGTTCAGAGGCATCGCATTAGTGCGGGCAGGAGATCGTCATCGGTGTCTTCTAGACCTCCAATAATAAATTTCAAAAGAAGTTTGAACACAAGCACAGATGAAGCCAATACCGGCACATTCAAATCAATGGCTTCCTGTACGGCGGCCAAGGATTATGTTGAGTCCTTGCATCAGAATTCTCGAGCTACTCTGTTGTATGGGAAAAATAATGTTCAAGTCTTGCCGGTCAGTAAAAAAGAATATATCATATATTTCTAATCTTTTCGTGAGCATTTTCCATAATTCACCCACAGAAAGATTGCAGTGAGCCCATGTTGGGTTATTTGAGTCTACATCAGAACGTGCAGAGCTTAACCATCAAATGGACGCCCAATCAATTGATGAATGGCTATCAGGAGTCTAAAGAAGAAGCAGAGGAAGAAGTTGATAAGGAACACTACTGGACTTATGCTCTAAACATCAATGTCGACGATATAGTTTACGTGCATTGCCATCAAAACAAGGGAGAGGATAGTGGTGGCACTATAATTTTAGTAAGTCAAGATGGTTTGCAGCGGCCTCCCATTATCTTTCCCGAAGGCGGGCACATGCAACAGTTCTTAAGTTGCATAGAAACGGGACTCTTGCCGCATGGCCAACTGGATCCGCCTCTGTGGTCTCAAAGGGGCATTGGTAAGATATTTCCTTGGCCAAAAAGTGTAAGACGACGCATTTTACCCTCAGTCATGGAATCGTTTAACGAGACACCCATAGATTATGTGTTTCGCATTGTCAGTAAAAGTAAACACGAAGAATTTGGTAAATTAAGTCCAAATTTTTAAAATAAAATAGACTGATTCGAGTTTTATTTACAGCGGCTGCACATTCCATTTTGGACTTTGTACGCAGTGCACCGCGGCGTGCACAATTGAGTAGTTGTTCCACAACTGGCAGCAGCGAGTGCTCCAGTAAAAGCCTTTCTATTGATCAGTATCCCTTGGAGTCACCACTACCGCCAAATAATCAAAGTGCAAGTATTGAAATGGTCTGCTCTACAATGAGAAGGCAAATTATTTCGAGGGCATTTTACGGTTGGTTGGCCTACTGTAGGCACTTATCGACGGTGCGAACTCATCTATCAGGCTTGGTAAATGGACGCATAACCCCAGAAAGTTAGTTGCAGAAAGAGTTTTTGTGAAAATTTTTCAATTCTTAACAACTTTATTTAATTTCTTCAAGTGAAAGCTGACGAGGATGGTCTAACGGTTGAAAAATGGCAGGAATTAAACAAAACCGGTTCCACTGACAATGGCAATGAAGTGTTTCGATTGGTTTATTTTGGTGGTGTGGCCCCCGAGCTGCGGAAAGAAATCTGGCCTTATCTCTTGGGGCACTATGCATTTGGCAGCAGCCCGGAAGAACGTCAAAACTTAGATGAAACATGCAAACACTACTACGAGACTACAATGAGCGAATGGTTGGCTGTCGAGGCCATAGTGCAGCAGAAAGAAAAAGAGAAAACAGCCAGAGCAGTGGCAAAACTTAGCTCTGGCAGTAATAGTGGCCAAGAGAAAACGGTGCGTCATGTCGATATAGAGTCTGGAGATTTGGAAAATGAAGTTTTCGAAGATATTTCCGACATGTCTGATCCTGGTGATTTGGAGTTTGAGGAAGATGGGCAAGGGCAATCTCTAGAAGCAGCAGCCACTAATGTCTCAAGTTATCTATTGGTGAAACCGATACCACGCGCTATGAAAACCAGCACAGACTCGGGCAATGTTGATGATACTACTGATGATTTAAATATTGAAGAAGAGCGTGAAGAGTATAAATTTTCTATCACATCGCATCTTATGAAGGGTGGACCATCTCTTAAGAGCGAGTCCTCAGCCAAAGTGAATATAAGTGACAAAAGTACGCCTTCAACGTCATCTTATGACACCGTCGGAAATAGTTATGTGGAATTGAAAACCGATACAAACCGATCCATTCTAAGTCCTGAGTACCTGAGCGCTGATGACTTCCAAGAGCATGCAATAGATGAAGTTCCAGCCGCAGCAGAGGCAGAAGCTGTAAGCAAAGAAATAAGTTTTCCCAACACAGTCATAGTAACCAATCCTTCTGTGGATATTACGAGTTGGGAGGTGAACACTAAAATTTGTAACAAGCCCATGTCACCTCTAGATGAACAGACCAATCAAAAGGTCTTTGATGCTCTCCAAGAACCTAAATCTGCCTGCATATCGCCGGCCAGCTCAAACGGTGGCATCTATAGTGTAAGCTTATCAAAAGATTATGTGTACACCATCTCAAATTAGTCAACATCAATGGATTCGTGTTTTTAATACAATTTTTGATTTTTTTAACTTTTTTTTCCAACACATAAGCATGTACAGTTGTTGCTGGTAAACGTTGATAATAACTCTTGAAAAAATAAAATTTCAGACTGAAACGATTATACTTACATACATAATAGAAATTTGCTTTCCAATCTGAACTTATTTCTAAGAAACTATTTTGCGAAATGTCAGCTGACGAAACGCTAAAAAGCAGAAACAAATTTGTAAAATTTGGTTTTTCCATACAAAATCTAAGGCCTGGATCCCACTATTGGCGCAATGTACCGATTTTCGTCGGCTCACTGCAATAAAGTCATAAATAGTAAGCCAAAATGGCAGTATTACTCAATTAATTCTGGAATAAGTGTATATGGCTTTATTATCAATACATTGTGGGGAAATTATGTACTTATATTTCAAGTAGTTCAGAAATAAGGCAAATTTAGCTTACTACTTACTACTGACTTTATTTCAGTAAGCCGACGAAAATCGGTACATTGTACCGATAGTGGGATCCAGGCTTTACATTACATTGTACAAATTGTGCAAATCTCTTCATTATATCTATCCATGAGGCAGCAACTTTATTTAAATTGATCCAGTCAAATTAAATGTTATAATAAGACTTTCTGAGTTATTCTTGTCTTGAAATTTAACAACTTTGACGTAATTTGGTTTATAGGTTACCATTTATAACAATTATTACAAAATTTTTTTAATTGATATGAAAATTAATCTCTTTCATTTATTTTTGATTTCCTTCAGAGTGAATTACTGGAACAATTCGGCTTAAACTTGCATCGCATTGAAAAGGATGTGCAGCGCTGCGATCGAAATTATCCCTACTTTGCCAATGAAAACTTGGAAAAGCTGCGGAATGTTATATCAACGTAAGTAAAAAGTTTGATTTAAAATTATAGATCATTATAAACTAAAAGAAGAAAATATTTTGTTACGTTTCCTGCTAGTATGCAAACGTTGAACTTCGATATCTTTTAAATAAAATCTTATAAAGAAAAGTTACACTGAAAGATATCGACCTTGGGAAATTTATATTATTTTCAGTTCTATTGAAAAGTAGAAACTTACCACGGAAAATTTTCTTGTAAAAATTTCGACTTTATTGAAAATTGGAAGAAAGGAATTAAGCTTTTTTGGAAAAATTTTCAACTGCAGTTCATTGTTCGCACCATAATTCAATTTTGTGAAAATAGATGATAAGAGATATAAAAGAATATTTATTTGAGATTCGGTCTTTAATGTACTCGTATTATTAACTTTTGTTTGTTTTGTTGGTTAAACACCGTCTATATGCATTTCGAAACGTGTAAAGTTACACTGAAAGATATTAAGGAATTCAGTAAAATATCTTAAATATTAATCAGGTCACTATCGAGCAACATTTTACTTATGCAGTCTGCAGTAAATTCAGTAAAATGCAAGTTTGACTTGCACCCGAAGTGCTCCGCACTGACACTGCATATGTAATAGTACGAGGGCGGATCAATAAGTCCGTGACTTTTTGAATGAAACGCAGTTGTTTTTGCAAACCAAAAATTTATTTTTCAACATAATCTCCTTTTAACTCAACTAACTTAGTCCGACATTTCTCCAGTTTTTGTATACCTTCCAAAATATAGGATTTTTCGAGGTCCTTAAAATAGGCCATAAATTTCATCGTTGGAGCTAAATATCTTTCCACTGTGCTATTTCTTTAGGTTTGGAAAAAGGAAGTGACTAAATCTGTAGAATATGGTGGATGGGGTACCAATTCGTAGCCCAATTCATAGAGTGTTGCCATTGAAAATGCACACGTAAGCACTCGTGATTTCTCTTGATGAAAAATTACTTTTTTCTTGGCCGTATGGACTCGTTTTCTTTTTAAATCCTCATTAAATCGTTGTAATAAAATGGCATAATATTCGCAGTTTATTGTATTGTTTTTCCCTTTTGAAGGTAATCGATGTGGATTATCCCGTTTCCATCACCTTATTGGTCGACAAACTCACCTTGGCCTTCTTCGGAACAGGTTGACCCAGAAAAAACCATTGCTTATATTGATGCTTGGTCTCTGGAGTACAGTAATGGATCCACGTTTCATCCACTGTTACAAAACGCCACACAAAAATTTATTCGTATTACGGTTAAACAACTCCAAACAATCCTTTGAAGTTTTAACACGTTACGTTTATGAGAGCGAACGCGGCACCCATCTTGCAGAAAACTTTTTTAAGCCCAGCTGATCATTTAAAATCGAAACCACACTGCCATCTGAAATGCCTATGGCATCAACAAGCTCACGCACTTTTACTCTTCGATCGGCCAACACCACATTGTGGTTTTTTCAACATTATCGGGTGTAGTGACCTCAATTGGCCGTCCAGAACGTTCAGCGTCATTTGTACTTGTGCACTTTTTTTACCATTGAAATCGATGGTGCAGAGTCCTCATAGTTCGTATAATTTTCTGTATATTGTATTAGGATTTCCACTTGTTTCTTTGCTCGCTTTAAAACACCCTTTAATTATTAACTGTAGCGGTCAAAGCTCTACATATTCTGTATGTATATATGTATGTATGTATGCATGCATGTATGTTCCTCTGCTGCACGGTATATGTAAATCGAATGCGTGTGGTAATTTTGGCGATTCTCATTTAAGATATGAAGTAGTCAAAATTTAATATGGCAGCCATTAGACGCCATTCTGTGAATGCAAAAAAAGAAAAACAAAAAGTCGGCGAGCTATTAGATATGGGTATCATTCGAGAGGTATTTGAAAGTTATCTTTAAGTTTATCTTATGATTTTATATTTCGAATGACCATTTAGGATATGTAAGGGTTTTTGATTTTTTTTTAAATTTGTATTTCACAGAGAAATCAGTGCCTACTAAATACCTCATAAAATAGAACAAAATTCATAAGAAATCTCTATGGTTTTTTTTCAATAAGGAAATCTTATTAATTTCATAGAGAAAACCTTTTTGAAAAAATCAAGAAGAAATCTTGTAGTTTTTCTGAGGTTATCTTATTGATTTTTTCAATAAAAAAAATAAAAAAATTGCGTCTTTATTCTCTGTACTTATGTATTTTCATTTAAATTCTATGCCATATACATATGTATGTATGTATGTAGTATATTGTAGATGTTATTTATTTATACAACATCCATACATACACATAAGTTTATATTCTTAACTAACTTACTCACCAAGTATTGAACCAGCAAAATTCTACCTGCTAGACAAGCAGTCTACGCAATACGCTAACAAGCAGCCTGAATAACCATTGAAATTATTGTGCAAACATTCTTATACAAAAATGAAAAAGATCATGAAAAAAATTGTCTGTATGTCTATTTATAGAAACAAAATAACAAGAAACCTAATAAAATCAACAAGTTTTCCTTATTAAAAAAATCAATAAGATGCTTTACACATACTCATATAGGAACCTACTAAAATCAAGAAGAAAACCTTATTGAAAAAATCAATAAGGCAACCTAATAAAATCAAGAAGAAAACCTTTTTAAAAAACTTAATAAGGCAAGCTAATAAAATCAATAAGAAATCCCTATAGTTCACAATTTATAAGAAAACCTAATAGAATCAAGAAGTTTTTCTCTATGGATTGTTTTTTTGGTGCCAAAAATAACGGAAATTGAGTAGAAAAATTTGTGAATAATAAGATTTCTTCTTGATTTTATGTGGTTTTCTTCTTGATAAAATTAATAAGATTTAACACATAAAAACAATAAGGAATCTCTATGAAAAAATCTTCGCTTCATTCCTCTGGGATACCACTTAGCCTAAAAACGGTTCATAGAGAAAATCTTCTTGATTCTATGAGGCAGTTTTTTCTCTGTGTTGTTAATTGGTAACACTTAGAGTTCCGACACCTGTATGGTTGACTTTGGAGGCAAAGTTAAACTTATTTCAAAACAAAATATTCCAGTTTTTTGTGAATAAATAAAAATAATTTTTACTTGCAAAATTATGCTTTTCAGTTATGTTTGGGAGCATTTGGACATTGGTTACATGCAGGGTATGTGTGATTTGGTGGCTCCGCTTCTAGTCATTTTCGATGATGAATCCTTGACATACAGTTGTTTTTGCAAGTTAATGGAACGCATGATTGAGAATTTTCCAAATGGCGGAGCTATGGATATGCATTTTGCCAATATGAGGTATTGAGAGTATAAACTAAATTTTTATTGAATAATTTTTAAAATTACATCGAATTTCATTGAATTTTCAGATCCTTAATACAGATCCTTGACTCGGAAATGTACGATCTCATGGACTCAAATGGTGATTATACTCATTTCTATTTTTGTTATCGTTGGTTTTTGTTGGATTTCAAACGGGAGCTGGTCTACGACGATGTATTTTCCACCTGGGAAGTTATATGGGCCGCAAAACACATTGCGTCCGGGCATTTTGTGCTATTTTTGGCATTGGCTTTGCTGGAAACTTATCGTGATATAATTTTATCAAACAGCATGGATTTCACTGATGTCATAAAATTCTTTAATGGTAGGTAAAGTTTTTCTTTAATAAAAACGTATTTAAAAATTAAAATAAAATCTTCTTATAAGCAGAAATGGCAGAAAGACACAATGCCCAGTCTATTTTGCAGTTGGCTCGCAGTTTGGTGCTGCAGTTGCAAATGATAATTGAAAATAAGTAAATTTAAGTAAATGATACGACAATTTTTAAAACTTTAAACCAAAGCAAGTAAATTAGATTTACATTTAGTATAAATTCACAAGTAGAGGCCAAAACCAAAGAAATTCCGTACTTCCTGTGGATGTAGTTTAAATGAAAAATAAAACTCTATTTCAAACATATTTTTACTTTGTTACTTTTGTCGTGGTAGAAGCTTAATATTTTTTATAAATGTCTTCAAGCAACTAATATATATCACATAAACATAAAACGCAATCATTTTGAGAAGTATATTAAGTTTAACTATTTAAAAAAATTACATCTTATTAATTAAAAAAAAAATATATATATATATATATATATATTTATAATTATACATATATGTATAAAGAAATTGAAAGTTTCGTTAAGATCTTTTTTAAAAATCTTAAACTAATATATTTGCTGTTCTTAGCTAGAATATAAGACGACTTGCTCAATCTAGGAATGTACAATATTAGCAAAATCTTTAAGGATTCGATACAAAGGCAGCCTCTCATATCAAAATACTATACAGAACAAAGAATTTATATTAAGCCAAAGTAATTAAAAAAACCAAGTACTTTTTACAAACTTAGCAGGTAAAAAACATACATATGTATGTATCGTTACCTTAATATTGAAACGCCCTAACTCTTTATTTTTTTGAAATCGAGTTTTTTGCATTTTTCGATACATTACATGTTCTTTTAACGCGATATACAAAAACTTTCTATATTAAGTTAAAGATATACACACACCTGGGAGCTAGTCACAAATAATAACTTTGTTAAGCCTCTCAGATTATGACGATTCACAAAAACATTTTGAAGGTCTAGCAAACGGATTTACATTTATAAAAGATCTGTTTAAGTGGTTTTTGTGTTTCCCAAACCAACATATATAAAAATGTTACATTATTTGAAAGATCTTTCAAGCCGCATCCACTGCTGTATTGTACTTGATCACTTGTTTTCAAAGAAATTGCTACTACTGAAACAAATTCTATATTCTAATTCTATAATCGCTCTATTCAAAACCTATTTTCGAAGTCACAGCTTCTGCGCAAATTGTTGGTGATTTTAATGAAATCATTGTTTGTAAGCAAATGTTTATAGAGAATTTACCAACAACGTGCTTGCCACAGAACGAAGCCGATATTGATTTGTCAGCGGCGGCGCCTGAGCAAAAATATCAACGGCAATGGCTAGAAGAAATCCCGGAATTGGCTAGTGTCTGTCCGCTAATGTCAACAGAATATCTTAGTCACCATTAATGTCAGAAGCACACAGAGAAAGCAGTGCCTACGAAATATCTCATAAAATAGAGCAAAATTAATAAGAAATCCCTATGGACTGATAGACAAGCACTCTAACCAATATGCTAACAAGCAGCCTGAATAACCATTGAAATTATTGTGCAAACATTCTTATACAAAAATGAAAAAGATCATGAAAAAATTGTCCCTATGTCTATTTATAGAAACAATATAACAAGATAGCTCATAAAATCAAGAAGATTTCCTTATTAAAAAAATCAATAAGATGCTTTGCACATGCTCATATAGGAACCTACTAAAATCAAGAAAAAAACCTTATTGAAAAAATCAATAAGCAACCTAATAAAATCAAGAAGAAAAACCTTTTTAAAAAACTTAATAAGGCAAGCTAATAAGAAATCCCTATAGTCCACAATTTATAAGAAAACCTAATAGAATCAAGAAGTTTTTCTCTATGGATTGTTTTTTTGGTGCCAAAAATAGCGGAAATGGAGTAAAAAGGTTGTGAATAATAATATTTCTTCTTGTTTTATGTGGTTTTCTTCTTGATAAAATCAATAAGATTTACCACATAAAAACAATAAGGAATCTCTATGAAAAAGTCTTCGCTTCTTTCTGCTGGGATACCCCTTAGCCTAAAAACGTTTCATAGAGAAAATCTTGATTCTATGAGGCAGTTTTTTCTCTGTGCAGGCACATGTTTTTCCTTTCACTTTAAAAAGGGACATGTTTTGAAAAAAAGGGATTTGTTAAAAATAAGCAGCGGAAGCCGAAAATTTGCTGCAGGAGTCCGCAGCAGTAGACTATTCAAAAATTACCGGCGGCCGCTGTTAGCTGATACCCAGCCGATCGGTTTCCTTCAATTACTTGATGAACATAGCTTTCATATAATGTAACATATTTTGCATATTGTCTTAAAATAAAAAAACTACAAAATGCAAAGTGCAGTACAGATTATAAACGGTTATCGCTAGACCTCCAAACTCTTTTGGGAGTCTGGAAAATAAAACCCATCGTTTGTATTCGGACAAGTTGAGCCGCTCCAATCTAAAAAAATTAAAAAAATTTAATACATAAACTTACTTCAAAACATGGCTCAAAATGTTTATATATTTCCATACGTATAAATTCAGCTTCTTCTTATTAATGCTGCCCTATAACGTGAGTACCTGCCCTAATGGCTTAATTTCACTGCGCTACTAACACGGGCTGAAAAAAGCACATACTGCTTCACTTTATTGTCTTAAAGCTTAACAGCTTCACGAAACAGAATGCAACATATATCTTATAGTTTGTAGAGTAAAGTGTATTTGTTTAATTAATCTGTTGCAAAATTTATTTTTATTAACGGTATTCGGTGTTTGATGGAAATGGTCTTGCGTAAGTGTAAATCCAAAATATCGTAGCTTTTTGTTAAAATCCAACAACGAAATACAGACACAATCCATGCTACAACATTACGCATTTATACTTACGCTAGACCATTTGCATCGAACACCGAATACCACGATTGTCATTCAATAAGAACGTAATCAATAATAATTTTTTTAATATTATTTATCCCTGTTGCATTTATACTCATCACTGTATACACTTATAAGTGGCAGAATATGTATGCATACTAGAGGTGAGCGCAAGACATTAAAAAGTGCATAGCATTGTTTTTTTTCAAGAACGAATATTGTTTTTTTATTGGTAATTATAATTGAGTAAAAAAGTAATTATAGAGAACCAGGTATCAAAACACACAAAACCAGTGTACAACAGTTGAACAGACAATTAAGCCAAGTGTGCGTTATTTTTATTGCACATTTCACAGTGCACCATACTTCATTTAATGAACTCCAAATTTAAAAAAATATTAAGTAATAATAAATCTTTCTACAAATATTTCTATTCTGAAAGATATTATTTTTATTCTTTATTTTTTAAAATATTAAATTAATAAATTATAAAACTTAGAACAGCATCACATGCGAACTAATATGCTCAAAGAATCTTTGTTGTATGTTTTTTAACACTTGTCGTTTCATTTGAAACTTGTCAATCGGTATGCTATAGTGAAATATGCTTCGACACTACAATAAATAATGCCTTGCTTGGGAGATGTTGTATGCTTTTGATAAAAGTAAATAAAATTTCAAGAGTTTTTATAAAATCAAGAGCAATAAAAAGAGAATATAGTTCAATTACGTATATCATGAAGATTAAGCAAGCAAATGGTTTGTGCTCACCTCTAGTGCATACGTGCGCTACAAAAGTCTGAACATTTTCGAATCGTACATTAGTATGGACATATATTTATAAGCATTTTTGGCCAAGAAAATAAAATTTTTGAATTAGCCTTAACGAATTTAAAAACTTTTCATTCATTAAATAAAATTAAACTATTAAACAACAATTGCAATCCTTGAATTTCGAAACAAAATCAATATCCTTAAGAGACTGTATCAAGATTCCTCTTTATTCTAATACACATACATACATACATATATGTAACTATTATACATTTATCAATTTATTATACTAAATATAATTATTTTCTTGTATAAAAAGTATGATAAAATAAAAATAAATAAATGTGTCCTTGTGTACCTTATAAAACAAAAATTCGTTCGTAAGAAAATTATATGTGCCCAAATCCCAATACTGAATATTTTAAAATGAAAAAGTCTATATTGAACAATTTTTAAATTATTATGTGAAAATTTATCTTACCAATTTATTTTTTTATTTAAATAAATATAATAAACTATTTTCTTTTCGATTAAGTTTGAAAATAAACAGCAAGTCCTTTACAATTAGTAAAATTTTTAAATACATTAAAAAGAAACTAACAACATTGAAGTTTTATTTAGCAAACTATCGAGCTATAGATGAGTAACTTTTATTAATTTTTTGCTGAAATTTTTATTTATCAGAAAATTTTTAGAGCAAAAACTGATGTGACAAGTCATTACATCAATGAAAATTTTTAATTGCAAGTGAAATAATGGAGCAATTCACTAGATCAATGATAAATTTTGTTGTTCTGAACATCTTTCGGGTAGGTATGCCATAATAAGAATGATATTATTTTGTTAATTATGAACAAATATCCACATAAGATGTCCAACATTCGCCTGTGGTGAGAAACCAAAAAACAATCAATCCTACAGGAAATCCACAACAGAAAATGGTCCTTGATAGGTCGCGCTTTGCGAAAACCACCAAGGGTAACTGCCGTTACGGAGGACCTTTCCATACTTGAAAACGCCAAATGAAATTGGGACGTCTAAGAACGAACTTATTTCGGCCCTATGCCAAAGTTTTCTAAATTTGACCAACAAACATTTTTTTTAATTGATTTGTGATAAAATTAATTCAAAGTAAGTTTTCATATTTAACACTTTTAAATATTTTTTTATTGTGTAGTTCTGTCTTAGTTATATTTTCTAAAGAAATATTAATTTTTATAAAAAACAGTGAACTAATCCAGCACTAAAATTCTGTTGTAACCATAAATTTATTAATATTCTATACCAATTTTATTTAATAAAATAATTAAGTGTTACATGTGAGGACCTTTAAAGGTTTTTGTAAAATCAAACTTCATAAACTGCAAAACAAAAACTTTTTTTTCCAAAATTTAAATAGACGAAAAAAATCCCCTGACGAAGTCAACAAACAACTGACGAAAGGTTGGGAAAAACTTTGTAAAGTCGTTTTATTAATGTTAGAAATAACTTATGGTAGAATTAGTAGATTCGTATCGTGAGTTGACGGAGCAGCTGAGAAAATCTGTAGCATAAATATAACATGTTGCTGTTTATTTAATATGTATCGTAAGTGTATGTGAGGTAGAAATCTACAGAAAATAGATTTCTACGTCAACTTCTCTCGTACATACATGCACACACATGTATAAAGCAAAGAGAAATACAACAACAGCTGACACGTTTGGTGGAACTCTCACGTTTTTACTAACTAACATCCAGAATTAAACGATACCACCACTTCAAAAGTAACACGATACGAATCGACTAATTCTACCATTAGGCTTATGGAACACACACATAAACAGTATTGGCCAAATAATTTAAAATTCAAAAAACTTTACCTCTTTTAACCACAAGGCATACATATGGCTTTGTGTACCGCAAAGAACTTTGGGACTGAATTGTCACAAAGCTTTTTGCGTTTCTAAAGCAAATTTAAAACAGGTACTTTAACTGTTAATGTATTACAAGAAGCTTTTTTATAACTGCCAATAAAAGCTTTTTGTGTATCGTATTTATATGAGTCTTAAAATTACAAAGAGAAATGCTTGAAAATCGCAGAGTGGAAACGTTCGATTGAGTGTTGCCAGTTGAGGCGGTTTCAAAATTATACGGAAATTCACGAGATAATGGTTTGTGATTCAGTTCCATTTCAGAAAAAAATACATATGACAGAGTTACGAAATAACAAACATGAGAGTAGTATGCAATCAAATTCAGACTCTACTTGCTTTTGTTTTTGAAAGATAAAATCAAGAAGAAACTTATCTGTCAACGGCTAACCGCAATGGGGTTCCACTTTTTGATAACTTGTGTCAAAATGAATTTTTATTTGACGAACTAGCATTATCAATGTTGCTCGTATGTTTTCTTACGTGTGCTCTTCAAAACATTCGACAATTTCTTTAAAATATATAAATATAAAGTAACAACTTAATCCTTTTTATTATACTGATTAGTAGCGCTTTTTCCCCAACCATGTCTGTTAACTTTATACATAAACAGAAGTGAATTGCTTTAAAAAGCAATAACAGCACTGTTCGATTTATACGAGGCGTAATATGCAAGTCTCTGCGCCATTGGTTAAGGTTCAATCAGACGTGCCATAACCATAACCATAGAAAACAGCTGTTCCATCCAAACTTATGGGCAATATTGTATTTGATTATAGTTGACTCGACATAATGCCATAGGCATTTGCCATGGAAACCAATAGAGTTTTGGTTTGATTATGGCTATGGCACGTCTAATTTAAGCTTAATGGTGACGTTTTTATACTAACCTTGGAGAATGCTAAACATTTCTTCGAAACGAGTAGAAAATTGGATTTTTTTTTTATAAAATTCCGCACGTTTTGTCTTAAAATGTCTCCTCCTATTGAGCGAAAAAAAACTGCTTTTAAATTTAAAAAAATTTTTTCGTATTACTTCTTTAACCCTTAAGCTTAAAAGTTTTGACTTGCCTGTGATTCCGAGAACTTTTTGCGTACTTCTTTCATACTATGTAAGTTTGTTTAGGTAATTTTTTAACAGAGTTCCAGAGACAGTAAAGAAAATATCAATTGTTGTTGAGTAAGCCAACACCCAGTAAAAAAGACACTCCAAAAAAGTCATGAAAATGTAGAGTTTGCGATCTGGAAGTAGTGCAAATTTCGATCCGATCTAATGATTTTTACATAGGGTTGTCATTGCAAGAAGTTCTCTTTTTCGATGCCTGGTCACCGAATTGGAAGCGATTTTAAGAAAAATTTCCTTTTTTGTGTTCTATGATAATATTTTCATCTAGGAAAAATGGTTGATAGTTACTTATTTTAACAATTAGTTTCTTTTTATAGGAATTTAAACGTGAAACAGTATTTTCATGTAAATTTAAGCAAATAACTTCAAAATTTTAGACCAAAATTAGTTCATAAGTTTCTTCAAAAAAATCGATTTTTTAAAAATTCTGGTGAGTAATTTCTAAAACTATTGAGGAATTACAAGGTTATGTATAACTAAAATAAACTTCTACTTGGTTTTCTGCTAACTATCGGCAAATTAAAAATATCGATTTTTTGGAAGCAATGAAAATGTAGTTCCTTTAGAATGACTTCCAATTTTTTTTTACTGGGCAGCTACAGGCTGAGTATCATTTAAAATATTTGGGAAAGGTTTCTATTTCAACACAACATGTTTCATTGCATTAATGTTGCAGGAACATGTTTAAAAATATTCCTAATTCGTTGCAGCATGAAAAGTAAAACGAATAAAAAATATTTCAAAGAAGAACAGTGGTGAAAATAAAATTCATTCAAATAAATATTCCGAATAATGAAAATAGGCGCATGCTCGTTAGGGACACAAAATGTTGCGAACATTAAACTTGTTAGTAAACAATTTGTGTATATTGCCACAGCAAAAGCAGTTTAAAGCACTGCATCACATTGTTAACAAGCGTTTAGCGGGAAAAAAGATAAAATAGCATCCACACACATACACATACATTACTGTATTAAAAATGGTTTTCTAAAAAAAGAAAGTTATAAAAAAATTTAAGAAAAATATTAAAAAAAATTACATAGTTAAAAAAATACAAAATCAAGAATGGAAATAAAGTATGATATTTAGAAATGGCAATAATACACTGATAAGCATATATAATTAAATAAATTATGGTGCAACATAATTGTGTAGAAATTTAAGAATTATATAATTGAAAGGAGAAAAAAATATATATATAGATATATATATATGTGTGTGTGTGTGTCTTTTAAATAGCATCGCAAATTAATCAAATGTTTACATTATGACACTAGAATATAAAGAATTAAACAAATTATTGCATTTTTTTCCGGTACAAAATTATTCCAATCACATCATATCATTGGCTTTAACGGCGAATGAATCTATTGATGTGGGACTTAAGCAGCAGAGCGCTTCATTCGAGCATCCATTCTGGGATTTGCTTAATGCAGAAAACTCATCATTCCTCAACCAATACATAGATAATTCATCGCTCCTGATACCATACGTTGCCAATGCTACATTTTCGAATCATACCAGAAGCAATGCGAGACCAAGGATTAGTACGGAAATACCCATATGGCTTATACCATGCTACAGCATTATATTGATATTTGCCATTGTGGGGAATTTGCTGGTGGCCTCGACTCTGTTCCAGAATCGCCGTATGCGAACAATAACCAACGTATTTTTAGCAAATTTGGCAATTTCCGATATGCTGCTGGGTGTCCTCTGCATGCCAATCACCCTGGTCGGAACCTATCTGCGACATTTTATCTTTGGTGAATTGGTGTGTAAATTTATACAATTCGCTCAGGGTAAGTACTCGTATTTATCGGGAATTGGTACTCAACACATTTTGTAACAGGAGACACGTTTTTTTACATAACAAATTTTTGGATTGGAAATAAATCAACATGTGTAGTATGTGTATGAAATTTAAAATTTTATTTTCATAACATATGCAAACATGCAAGTGTTATATCAATTTAAATTTTGCTAATCATGCCAAGAAAACTAAGTGAAACGTGATTATCATCTACGAGTACTGCCTGTAGAACAAAATCACTTTGTATGTAGTTAACAAATGTGTGAATATTGCTAAATGGATCCAAAAACCTAAATGATTTCGAGTATAAAAACTGTTCAAAATTCATAGAAAGTGAATTAAGGCTGCTTCTTTCCAGGCATGACCAAAAATTATGCTACATCTGTAAGTAAAGGTGCTATAAGTATTAAGGAATCAGAAGCTTTTGATGTCCTTGACATGCCAAATTTACACTGATAATATTTTTTAAGTCTCAAAGGAAACATTGAATTGCCTTGGTTTTTTAAAACGGTGTAAGAGTTACTTCTCTTTCTTGGAATACAATTGTCGTGTGTAGGCCTGCGTTTCAAAGTAAATTGTTGGGCTGCTCAAACGCGCAAGGGGGGGGGGGGTGAAGAATTTCACTGGTGACACTAGGGTATCCAACTCTACTAGTTCATTGGAGCATCGATGCAATGTGAGGAGTTATTCCTTGTTCTATCGCTACTACAATGCAAAGTGTTCTAATGAAATCAGGGATCTTCTTATGCACAACAGGTGCTTCTTAGGTTAGGTTAGGTTCTACTGCTCATATACGTCATCAAAATAATGTTTGCTGTAAGAAGTGTGTGTGTGTGTGTGAGAGAGAGAGAGAGAACTTTCTATACACAAATGTACTTTGTTTACAACACATACATATTCTATGTCTACGTCACACAATCAGACAATATAACGCACCTGCGCAATGCACAATCTTGTTTTATTTTGATTCATGCCTGTGTGTTACTTGTTAGGGAGAGAGCATTGGAATGAATAAGAGAGAGACAGAGAGTTGAAGAAGTATCATAGAATATGAAAATGAGAGGAAGGTTTAGAAGATCCGCTGGCGGGCGAGCTAAAAATTCTTGCACCTGGAGTTAGCGGTTGAAAAACTTACTGCGGCTAACAAAGGAAAAGGAAAGCAGCAAGCAAATTACGACATTTTGACATCGAATAAATTTTCATACAATTAATTGTGTTTGTATGAAAATTTCGATTGATATCGAATGCCATAATTTGCCCTCAGGTCTTTCAGGTCAACCGCCTGAACAATAGTCATTATATGGGATTCCCATCCTTTTAGCATGGGTTCCAAAAAGGACGGTATCTCATAAAAGCAACTACTATTTCCCTTATCTTATATTAAGGTCCTTCTTTTGTTTATAAACGGCTATAATGTTCTTGATATGGAATACGTTGCCTCACTATGCCACTTATTTTGGGCCGTTGCCTAGAAAGCATCATTTAGGCACTTCTAGCAGGAGTTTGGAGGTATGCCGCAGGAGTTGTCAATGTCTCCGCGATGGAGCATAGGTCTGTTCTATGCTAGTTTGCCTGCTGATGAAATTCCTACATTGGTCACATGTACTCGCACCTAGTGTAGGGTTATATTGCAA
Source organism: Tachina lurida (assembly GCA_944452675.1). NCBI lineage: Eukaryota > Metazoa > Arthropoda > Insecta > Diptera > Tachinidae > Tachina > Tachina lurida. The sequence continues at coordinate 154,972,228 of OX101755.1, read as the reverse complement.
TGACCCGCCATCTTTTCGAGTTGCGATGTGCTATAGGTATACGCTCGTTAGGGATTTATGGCAGCTTATAATCGAATATCTTTCCAGATTTTGAAATTTTTTAAAAAAATTTAAGTTCTCGTACCCCGAAAACTTTGTTTTTCGCTTTATGCTAATTTTTTTTTTAATTTTAACGCGTTTTGATAGTCTTGGCGTTTTAGGGATTTTTTTTAAATTTTCGGGTTTTTTTCGTGTTGAAAATTGTTTCGTTTTTTTTGGCGATTTATCTTACCTTTAGAGTATTTTAGTTTTGGCGTTTTTTATAGTTTTTGGTGATTTTTTTTTCGTTTTTTGCCGATTTTTTTAATTTTGGGATTTTTTAGTTTTAGCGTTTTTTGAATATTTTGATAGTTTGCCTTTGAAGGTTTCCAAGATACAGCAAGTTGTCAAAATTACATGAACTAATAGAATACCCTTTAATTTTTGATTTTTTTTTTAATTTTTGTGTTAAGTGGTGTGGTCTGCGTAAAAATACACTAACTTTCAAAATTTCAAGTGCCCATATATAATCGCCTGTTATGATTTCAACACGTTTCTCTTCACGCTTAAGAACACCCTTAAATTTTACCTGTCATATGTATGTTGTTGTAGCGGCCAAAGTTTTACATATTCTATGAAAATTTCAGGACCGTAGCTCTTACGGTTGTTGAGAAAACAGCATGTGACAAACAGAAGGAGACAGGGGCATCGCAGCAAGAACCATTTATCTTCCTTTTCACCTTTGGTGTACGGAATCCAAAAAATGAACATGTTTAAATTGAAAAAAGCCATCAAATTGAAAAAATCGTTAAAATGGCCAAAAATCGTGAAACTGGAAATCCTGGGTGGCTGTGTTACCTTTTAGATTCTAAAATTCAATTGATGGCTTTTTTCATTTAAATTTAAATGTTGATTTTTTGGGTTCCGTACACCAAAGGTCAAAAGGAACCCTATTGTTTTCGCTGCGATGTCCGTCTCTTCTTCTGTATGTCGCATGCTTCTAAAATTTAGAAGCACATCGTCGGCTTAGAGTATGAACCTGCTAAATGCACTTTTTATGACACATGACATTTTAATGCCGTTCGAAAGAGAAAAAGACGCCTCATTAACTTGCTAAAATATTTATTTTAATTTAAAGGTCTATATGTCTAATAAACTTAATATATTAGGCTAATTTCTTAAGCTTTAACAATATTTTGTCTCTCCTGTAAAATTTTCTGGAAGTGAGTTAGCAGGTTTACACTCTAAGCCGATGATAACTATTTATGTTGTCTTTAAAATCTATTGCATATTTGCGGATTTGCGGGAATTGCCCCTAACATTTTTTCATCTTCAGCAAAATCGGTTGGATAGTTTCGGAGACGGCGCAATTTCCCCCTGCCCTTTTCAAGATCCTAGTTCTATAATCTATATAAGTATATAAAACAGGATGTGTGTATGTATGTAACGTATGCACTCCAAAACGGCTGGGCCGCTTTTGATGAAATTTTCGGGGAATCTTCAGAATATTCAGGCGGGTGGCAATGTGAAGTCCTCTGCGGGCGGAGGGGCGTGGCAAAATCCAATTTTCATATTGTACCACCAATGCCAAATATTAATTTTTTTTGGGGGGATGGGGAGGGGTAGCGATGCACACCGGGTTAATCTAGTATATTATAAATCTTGTGTGCCATTTCTAGACACATATGCATCTAAGTTTTGAGTTTCTTAAAAATCGCTTCCATAGTTTCGGAGAGGCAGAATTTGCCACATCTTAGTCCTATTTTTTTAAAATTGTATAGCCTTCTATCTTTGATACTAGTTTTAATTCTAAAAATATATATAGAATGTATTTCCTTTTAGACGCAGACAAGCGCTTGGATAGTTTCGGAGAGACAGATATTGCCCCTTTGCCCCTTTGCCCCTTTGCCCCTTTGACCCTTTGACCCTTTTTGATCCTATTTTTTTTTAATGAACAGTCTTCTAAGATTTGAATTTTATAAACATCTGTCCAAACAAACAAAGCTGCGTTTGCATTCGGGCAAGAGACATACGGCGGACAAATTAACTGTAGGGCAGACAGATGTGCTAGAGGACAAATACCGTATTCGCCTCAATATGGTTCTGTTTATCTTGGAGTAAGGAGCCCTAAAAACTCTTGCTTTAATAGATCTCTGCTAGAACTATCCTATGTTAGCCCACGACCTTATCCTCAGCACCTTAACGGGGCAACAAATACTCTACGCCCATTTGGAGGCTGAAATAATTTTAGAACTCTGACTCATGGGTCCGCAAGTTACCTCTTACAAACATACTAACATGCAAACTTTATCTCTTTGTAACATTAAAATAGCAAAGAAGCACAGTTGAAGTAGCAAAAAATTTTTTGTATTCTTGTTACTGAGTTTTTGTCCCACAGTGATTATTCTAGAGAAAATGTGGTTCTTTGCACGTTAATTGATCTAAACAAAACCTAAAAACTACATTAAAAGAGGAGGCGACTAATTATGGTATAATTAAGCGAGTATTCCTTCCAGACACTACATTTTTGTTTGACATTTACCACAAAAAATTATTTTTGCTGTCGAAATTAAAAAGAAAACATCTATGTATACACCATACGCGTACATACATCCACAAATGACTACTGTTAAAAAAGTTACTTTTCTATTATAAATACGTACATACATACATATGTACATATGTATATAATTTACAATTTTAATGACTGCATATTATAAAGACAATCAAACATAATTACTAGTAGTATAGTATTGTCAGACAAGACTAAACAAAAATAAACATGTTTGAACATTATTAGTGGAATTTAGAAAAATAACATGCAAGGCAAATGACGCCTTACTTTTAGGTGAATCCAAAAGAGGAGGTCGTCACCGCCAGAAATTGTCCATAATATCCACGAAATTATGGGCCTTATCGTAATAGACATATTTCGCCTGCGACTACGACATTTCAGTACTACACAGAGAAAACAGTGCCTACTAAATACCTCATAAAATAGAACAAAATTAATAAGAAATCTCTATATTTTTTTCTCAATCAGGAAATATTATTAATTTCATAGAGAAAACCTTTTTGAAAAAATCAAGAAGAAATCTTCTAGTTTTTACTAGGTTTTCTTCTTGTTTTTATTAGGAGACCTAATAAAAAAAATTGCGTCTTTATTCTCTGTATTTATGTGTTTTTTAAATTCTATACCATATACATATGTATGTAGTATATTGTAGATGTTATTTATTTATACATACATACATACATACACATTATGTTATATTCTTAACTAACTTACTCACCAAGTATTGAACCAGCAAACTCTACCTGATAGACAAACACTCTACCCAATATGCTAACAAGCAGCCTGAATAACCATTAAAATTATTGTGCAAACATTTTTATACAAAAATGAAAAAGATCATGAAAAAAATTGTCTCTATGTCTGTCTATTTATAGATATGAAATAACAAGACACCTCATAAAATCAAGAAGATTTCCTTATTAAAAAAATCAATAAGATGCATTACACATACTCATATAGGAACCTACTAAAATCAAGAAGAAACCCTTATTGAAAAAATCAATAAGGCAACCTTATAAAATCAAGAAAAAAACCTTTTTAAAAAAATCAAGAAGGCAACCTAATAAAATCAATAAGAAATCCCTATAGTTAACAATTTATAAGAAAACCTAATAGAATCAAGAAGGTTTTCTCTATGGATTGTTTTTTTGGTGCCAAAAAATAACGGAAATTGAGTAAAAAAAGTTGTGAATAATAAGATTTCTTCTTGATTTTATGTGGTTTTCTTCTTGATAAAATTAATAAGATTTACCACATAAGAACAATAAGGAATCTCTATGAAAAAATCTTCGCTTCTTTCTGATGGGATACCCCTTAGCCTAAAACGTTTTATAGAGAAAATCTTCTTGATTCTATGAGGCAGTTTTTTTCTGTGTAGATTTAAGGTAAAACTTTTCGTTATTCTTTAATCCCTTACAAACAAGAAATAAAAGTTCTCAAATATTGTAAATTTTTTGATATGTCATAGACAGGAGTGCAGGTGCTACAAAAATATGCCGATAAAAAGAAGAAAATTAGTTGATATGAATATAACGATAGTAGAGTTTTTCATTCGAGATTTCGCGCGAAAAGATTCCTCAAATGCCGGAAATCCCATGGAATGGATTATATTATTTGAAATAGTTCATTTCTAAATTTTTCTTCTTCTAAATTTTAGCTGTAACAGCCGTAGTAGCATGTGTTTTAACATCCCAACTCGCAAGAAAGTTTGTGAAAACGATTAGAAAGCCAGAACACAGATGATTAATTTAATATTGCACACCTCGTGTTGAGTAAATTCGCCTAATGCACTTCATCTTGTATTTGTTTGGGATTCAAATGTTATTCAGAGTATTTTTGGGTTTGCGCACAAAAACTACAACATAAAAACTACAACATAAAAACTATTTTGTGCCAAAATGTTTCTGCCTGTAGACAAATAAGATCATAAGAATTGTGGCAGTAGATAATAATTATAAATAAAAAGTTTTCCATGCATTTTGTCTAAAAACGTTCATGTGCATATCACTCATTTACTGAAACAATGTCATAACTCAAAGTTTGCCAGAAAACAAGTTTAAAGTTTTAAGTTGAAACACAACCTATGTCCCTTTTCACAATGTATGATTAAGGGTTAACGTGAACTTTAACTGACAGCTCTTCATACAAAACTTTCCGTTAAAGTCGCTGTTAGCTCTTAATTGTACATTATGAAAATGGCTGTTAATGGCACAAAAAAGTGTTATTTAATTTTAATTATTATTGTTTGAACAATATTTGTTTCTGTATTTATAATTTGATCGGGCTAAAGTTTGTTTCGCTTTGTAAGCCAAATTACATGTGATAATTATCAATGAACAAATAACACCAAAGTTAATTGTAAATATTCTGACAAACACGTAGTAGAACGGAACTACTAGCTGTTTTCGAAGGCCACTACACCTTCATCATCAGCGTTCTTTGTGTGTGGTCCACTGTCTGTGATGTCAGTTGATGTAGATTTCTGCTTTATATACATATTCAGTCATTATTGCAAATGGAATAGGTTTTGCAATGAAAGCTCAATTTTACCATCTCTAAATTTTAAATATTTTTATTTTTCTAACAAAAAGGTGAGTAAATAAGATACTTGTAAGAAATTTTTATACAATGTGAATAACAATGTGAGGTTTAATTCTGCATCACTGAATCCTATTTTTTGAGTTATAACGTTGTTTGAGTATATGAACAATATGTATATCAATTCATAGATATCCGCCTTTCTGATTTTTGCCACGGGGAGCTAAATGTCACATGAGTAATTACGAAATAAAAAGTATGTATGTATGTATTTGCCATTACGATTTATGTGTCGCCATCAGTTAAGTCTGTGTACCAACAACAAGTCATGCGGTTATACGCACATAAGCATCTACAATTAGTATGTAAATATACATACATATGTACATGCAAAATATGGTATAATTGACATTCAATGTAAATAATAAAATGGTTGGCTATTGCATACATACAACCGTGACTACACACAAATACATACATTTTTATGTATGTTTAAATGACAATTCAATTTTAAGCCACATACAATTTTTGAAATCGCCTAAATGTATGCAGATATTTGTGTACGAGTATTTACAGCTGCATACATACATACACACATACATACGAAATGAAATGGCACTAAAGCAAATGCATGTGAAAAGGCAAATGTTGTATTGGTATTTGAAAATTTTATTCAGATAGAAAAACGTTTCATTCTCTTTTGATTAATGGATATTTGATTTTGCAGATTTGTAATGCAATTACGAAAATTCAAAAAATTATATTTCATTGCAACAAGTATACACATACATACATTCATATTCCACACCTGTGTGTGTCATAATTTATTTGCATTAACACCTAGTAAATTTATCCGGCATTTAACTTTATTTGAAATGTGTTGATTTTCTCAATTACCTTCATTTTCATTTATTTATTGGTTTTAGAAAATATTACATGAAAATCAAGCTCTGTGACGTGTTTCTCAAAATTAACGAGTGTTGCACCACAAGTAAAATTATTCTGCCTGGCTCACGATGTCGACAAGAAATTTTCGTTCGCTTATTTATATTAAAAACTAAAATAAAATACGAAAATTTGTTTTTTGTTTTCAATATAAACAAGCGAACGAAAATTTCTTGTCGACACCGTGAGCCTGGCAGATTGTGAAAATAAATTATTTATATGAAAGTAGTATATTTTCACAATTGTCTTACTTGTATTAAAATGCTTGTAAGTTTTGAGAAACATGCTCCTGGTATATTGGACTGGATTGGATTTTTTTCTGCACTCGAGATATGCAAAAGAATATAAAAATAAAAATCGAATGGTAAAATACATTTTAAAGCTGTGATACACTATCATACAAGGTCGTGCGATCTACGATGGTTCATGAACATTTTCAAAAGACAATAACAATTCATCACACCTGGGTTGTATATTTTCGTAGATCGCACGACTTTGTATGATAGTGAGTCATGGCCTTAAGTATGATGAATTAAAAATAAGCTTTAGATTTTTTATTGGCTCACATGGTTAACTGATACACAGTGGCTTCCAAAACATAAATTGTGCTAATAAATATTTATCTTCTGAACTACTTAGCCAATTAAAATATGATGTATAAAAAAACTTAGCAGAGTAAACTTAGAGAGAGAATACTAATTTTTTTTTGTCGTTATATTGAGTATCTTTATATTTATAAAAATTAAAAAAAAATTTTTTTTCGCCATAACGCAATCAAGCCCTTAAACAAATTTAATTTGTTATTTTTGAGTTTTTAACTTAAATATGTATGTCAAACCTTTTTGGATTTATTCTAACGTATTACACATTTTTGTCGGCACGTCCCAATTCGGGACGGCTACACATATTTTTTGCAAAATGACAGCGAGCATTTTATAGACTAAATTCAGAGAAAATTTAATTTCGTCCAAGTCGGTCGCTCACCCCCGCGCAGAATTTCCAAAATTTGCTCAATACACCTTCTGAAACTAAAACGGATGCATGCCGTGTTTTATCCAAATTGGGCACGCCCACCGCCCATGCAATTTAAATTGATTTTTTGAAATTTTTTCAATCCTAGATTTGCTACATTTATTTTCCAGAACAAAAAAAAAACACATTCCGAGCTTCTGCAAAATCAGCCACGCCTACCGCCCATTAAACACATACAGTAATATAGACTGGATTTTTATGTATTTTGCTTATCTTCTCAAATAAAACTTTATTTATTCCTACTTAATCTATTGCATATTTTGTAGGAAATATTGACTACCTATAGTTACGGAAATTTCCTTTAACTAATTTTTTGTTTATCGAAAAAATACATTTTTAGCTCTCATTTCATTCAAAGAACAGCTTGGGGCAAAGTGAAAAAATAATTTTGGTTTACAAAATATTTACAAAACAATTTTTTTTATGGAGGCCTTTAATGATTTGCGCAAATTATCTTAACGGTTTATGATATCCTTATTAATATTTTTTCTTATTTATGAAAAAAATATTATATATTTCAAATACATTAAAATACAGAAAATTATACATACATATATGGATCACTGAATTGCTTGGAAATATAAGCCATTTCTCGCCTAGGACCTCGCATGGATTTTGCTTATTTTTATTTTTCTAAAACACCCTCAACGGATATTTTATATTTAAATATTGCGATTTTTGAAACTGAGTGGTCGAAAAATAGGGGTTTTTGACACCAAAGTCCCATTGTGCGTCTGTAGTAATACAAATGCCAATTCAGGTTATGAAAATGGAGATTTTTTTGAGAATGACAATAAGTTTTCTTGAAATAGTGGTACATATTATATTTTAATTGAACTAGAATAAATTTTAATCAGGAATAATTTCTTAATCAGGCTTAAGTTTAGCATTTTCAATTCTTATTGTATGAAATATTTATTATATTATATAGAGAAAAACAATTATACTAGGCTTTTTAGCGGGTGAAACACCGGCATTTTTCTATGCAGCCACGCACTTCATAAGCATGTCTATCTACTTGGGTAGAGATTGTTATTAGCATAAGCTATTTAAAATGAATTTTTAATGAAATGGAATATGAGAAACGATTATATTGTGTATATTATATATTGTGTGTGTTGATTTATGGAAGATCCCATATACAAAAAAAAGCACTACTTTTCTTATTCACCATTTTTTATTATCCGCCTTATTAAACGCTGGACCACAAATCCCAATTGCATTGTTCTTAATAATCTTCATTGTAATCTTAATTATTATGCAAATAAAACTTTTGTTCCAGCATTTATTATGGTAGAGACCAACAAAAGAAATTTTTTAGATTTCAATATCAGCAGGGAATAAAAGTATGGGATTCATACAAAAGCAACACAGATAAATTTTAAAATATTTTTATTTGAATTATTTTCGAAGCTGTCATCTGAAAATACTTTTTTCATTATTATTCAAAACCTGCTTCCGATAGCCATCTGAGAGGGATCCAGGTCATGGAAATCCGGCAAATGTGTTTGTAAGTCATTTGTGTTAAAGTCTGTGGAGACTTAAAAAATATATTGCAAAAGTTTGCTGAAAATGTATGTATGTATGTATATACATATATGCGTACAGACATATTTATACATATATGTACATATGTACACAAACATCTATGTATGTATGTACATATGTGTGTGCACATGTATGTGTATGAATATGGAAGTTTAAATGTTAATGTCTTTTATAAAGAGTGTTTCAATAGGGACTTATGAGCTTTGACGGATAAAGCGGGCACATTGTTAAAACTACATTTTACGAATTGATGTCATTTATTCAGTCTGTTACAATGGACGGTTATAGTGCTCAGCAACATTTAGTTACTTAATCAAAATTGGCGCTCTGTTCCGATGTTCCGCACGCCCATTTTACAGTTCCCATAATCGTTCTATTGTGAGGACTTCTGGCAATATGGTGAACAAATTTGAGTCCAGTGTCAATCACCAATAAAAAAAAAGCATCAAACATCGCCATTGAGCGTGAATGTGCCGTAGAATTCGCGGCAATCCATTTCTTATAGCTCACAGGATTCTGAATTTTACAGGCCAGAACTTGGAGAATTTTGCATCGCTGCACCCGTACAATCTTCAATTGACCCAGGAGTTGAAGTTAAACGATCAGAGCCAACGACATGTGTTTGCTGAAAGGAGCCTGTAGTAACCCATATCGATATATCGACGAAACGCAAAATCGTCACGCTCCATGCATGAGAGTATGCAGAAGAATACGAAGCGTTGACTTGGGCCTCCACGCCTGTAAATTTTAATTAGTCCAGGAGCTGAAAATAAACGACCAAAGACAATGACGTACGTTCGCTGAATGGACTCTGCAGCAGTTGAAAACTAACACTAATTTTAACGTGTGACTTTTTTCTGAGGCTTTCAGGAATTCATATGCGAATGAACATTTGCACGATATTATGGCATCGATAGGCCTTTCGAACGAATAAAATATTTCGAGTTAGGTCACACACTCTTCGCTTTATTTAAGTTTAAAAATAGGAGGCGCCTAATGAAAACCCTCTACATACATACATACACATAAAATGATTGTTTGTGAAAGGCCATTTGTCAATTGGTTTTCTTTTCTCTCAAAATTGTTATTTGCTTATAAAAGATTTTATTTTTAATAAAATTTTGGCCACCTAAATTTTCTATATATATATATTTAAGAAAGGGTGCAGGCTCATCATAAATATAAAAGGGAACTTTGGTCTTATTAGAAAAGTTAAAGTTAAAAAAATTACAAATATTTATCTACAAATCTGAAAAATTTGGTTGTAAAAATATATTCGTATAATATTTTGGATTTTTAAAGTTTGCAGTCTAAATTTGATAAAAATAGTTTCTGCTTGGGAATAAAGCATATGTCAGATATAGGAAACCAGAAACTGTTATCCTGATTTTACATTCCAACAATGCAAGAGTTTATTTACGTAAGATGTTCATATGTTTAAGAAAAACTCTCCAAATATTATTGATAGTTACGTATTTCAGTAGTTTTTATAGCTTTGCTATTTATTGCGCGAGGAGTTAGGACGTGATTTTCGTATAACCAAAATAGTTGACACTATTATATTTATAAATTTATTTTTGTTTTGATTTCTTTGTACTTAAAAGCGGAGTGCGAAAATAAATGAAAGAAATTGTTTGATTTGGTTTTGTTTCGTTCTTTGAAGTAAGTGAAACAAAAACAACAAAAAGAATGAGAACGATTGCTCAATTTGTTTTTGCACATGAGCACAAACCAGAGAACAGAGCCGATCGGCTGTAAATGATCAAACAGAATTGAGGCATAAACACATTTTCCATACAAATTGACACAAAAAATCAGCACCAGAAAGCAGTCGATAGATAGAATTTATTTTATTTTGACAACGTTTTTTCTTATGCTTTCACATATAAATTAATATTCTCTCAACAATGCTACCATACTTTCAATAAATTTCATATATTTTGTGAACAAAACTACAAAGAAAAATAAGCACAAAAGAAAATGAAACAAAAATTAGAGAGCATATGAAGTTACTGCAGTACATTTTATTATGGGCTTTGTTAATTTGACAGCGATTTTTCCTGAAGTTGCGGACTTATTCTGTTTAATCATTAAGTCGGCTATTAGCTGCCACCAGCCACAAAGTTAGGTTAGGAAGGGTGGTGCTATACCGCACCTGCACTCGGAGATTTCACAAAAAATGCATTAATTTAATGGTTTAATCGGCCACAAACAATGCATTAATTTCAACGTACGTCTGTAGAAAGGAAATAAATGAAAATGTTTTGAAATATTTGCAGAGAATTTGACGTCATCGTACGAGTATAATATAATTTTATTGCATTGTTATTTCACACATGCAATTTGTTTTATATAACTAAGCAGCAAAACTATAACCGGGTGTCCTAAGAAAAGTATGAAGAACTTAAAATAGATTTTCATCTTAATGTGTTCAATATTAATCATAGCAAAGTGGGGCACAAGTATTTTTTTTAAATTTTATTTTTCAATTTGCAGTTTAGGAAATTGCTTATTGACCCAAAACAACATGGTTTTTGTTATTGATTTCCTTATTTTTCCATTTGCAATGTGGCAAATGGCAGCGATACTTTTTCATAAAAATACAAAATAATATAATCTGCAAACGAGTAAGTATTTTAATGCATTTGCCGTTGTACATGTGTTTATACTTATTTTTATTTTATTTATACTCATATGTGGGAGTGAAAACAGAGGCTTAAGAAGGTTCTTGCAGCATTTTTATTACTTGCACAATTTTAAAAAATTCTGTGCAAAATTTTCTTATCAAACAAAAAAGGACAAAGTACGCCTATGGGTAAAATATTATTATTATTATTATTAACACAAGTGACCTACCTGTACATTATTTTTTCTTCGTTTAGCAAAAAAAAAAATTAATCGGATCAAGTTGTTTATTATTTTTCTTATGGAAAATGCTCTAAACTAAAAAGAATATAATAATACTCGTGTTTTGAAATCAAGTAGTTCTTGTGAGTAGGTTTAATTCAAATACATACATACATCAAAGGAGTCTTTTAAGGATATTTTCCAAATTGTTTTTATTGCCTTGCAGCTTATATAAAGAAATTTATTTAGTTTTTATCTATTTTACGAATGCTTTAAAAGACCAAAGAGAGATTTTTATATGATTTTTTTTACTTTAGAGAAATTCACACCAGCATATTAAAAGTAAAACAAATATTTTTTGTATTGGAGGTGGAAGTTGTTGGTTATGGTGTCATATTTTGTTCAAATAAACAAACTATGTGTTGTTGTCAGAATATTTACAACTAACTTTGATGTTATTTGTTCATTAATAATTATCACATGTAATTTGGCTTAAAAAGCGTTACGAACATTAGCCTGTTCTATTCATAAGAATATAGAAACAAACTTTAGTTTGTCAATAATTTATAAACTAGAAAGTATGGCAAATTTCAGATCCGTAGCTATTACGGTGCTCGAGAAAACAGCCTGTGACGGACAGACAGACAGTTCTTATCCATACCATAAAATCCTTCAGTTAATGCCAAGTTGCACAAATATGTCTTGACCGATTTAAAACTTTTCCTTTTACTTGTTGGCTTTAATACAGGATTGAGTTAAAATGCAAAATAATACGGAAAATGCTAAATCCATCCCAAATTCTTTCAGCAAAATAGCAAACAGAGAAAAAATAAGTTAAAATCAATAAGAATCATATTAAATCAATAAGAAACATAAAAGCAAGAAAGTATAGTAATAATGAATTTGTTTATTTCAATGTGAAATATAAATTAATATTAATTGTAATTGTAGAGCCTCGAGGGCTATGTGGTCAAAACTTGACTCAGGAAGGTAAAAACTGCTACTGGATATGGATGGGAAGGCGATGCGAATCATAAGAAATTATCCAAATTTGCACTACTTCCGGATGACAAGTTTAGGATGTTATTGACTTCCTTGGAAGCCCTTTTTTCTGGGATATTGTAAAGAATTATTCTTTTTTATTAGCATATTTTGTAAATAATATTTGCAAGCGAAAAAAGAAATTAAATTCGCGTTTATATTAAAAATAAAAAGAATCAAATTAATGTTGGTTTTCTTTCACGAAAGGAAAATTTACATGCATATGTACATCATAAAACCACAACCACGATAACATTTCGTAATGTTACCCACATGAACAAGACTTTCGTTAATGACATCGATTTCGAATATACATATGTCTAACATTTATCATGCAGGACTATAGAGAACGAGACTCAAAAACGAATGAGAAAAAGTTTACCTGTCGCACAATTTTGTTTCAAACAATGTTTGATTTCGAAGGTTCGCTAAAAATATCAAAAGTGAGCCAATATCGAACTAATTACAATATCACAAAAAGGGCAGCAGAAAACGAAAATTTTTTAAAATTATTATGTTTAATTTTTAATTTATTTATTTCAATTTATTTTTTAACTCTTTAACTTACGCTGCAGTCAATCGGATTCAAAATCCATACCTCCGGGCCAACATATTAGCACACATGTACTAGGCATTCGAAAAACTATCGAGATAAGTTCACTTTAACGAACATTCCATTTTTTTTTTGAGAACAAATATCGAACAACTTTGTTGCGAAATTTCTTCGCTGTTGTGAGCATTAGTTTATATCGAATCTTAGGTCAAGTGGGTAAGTACACATGCCATTTTTTTTACATCGAAAGCAAACATTATATTGTGTACTAGTGGCAACGTTTGTCATTTACGATATTTATGAACGGCATTGCACACATTTGGAAATGACAACACAAGAAACACCAAATGTATACTCAGCCTTAGCGCACATCAGTGACCGGCAATGAATCGTTTTTTAGATATTCATACAGACTCAAGAAATTTTAAATATAAGTGAGTAGACATTATTTGAACTCAACTACTCTGATTTACGTATATTCACGATGACATAGATTTATAGGTTGAAATAAATATGAATGCGACGTCGGCATCATACCGCACTCACACACTTCAGGAAAATACTTATACTATTCACATTGATTCAGCTCACTCCACTCATGCATGTATATTTAGTTCAAAGTTTGAGTTAAGGAGAGTCAAACTCAACAACGTCATAAATATTATTAGATATGAGTTCGATGCGCACTTCAAACTTTCGAGTGAATATGACTCATAGACAACAATGCAAGAAGTATGAGTGCGCATAAGTACGAGAAATTATAAGTCATGATTCAACTCTACTCACTTTTCCACTACTCCTTGCTGTTCTCTGGCGCACATGCATTCATATGTACACATATACATACATGATTTCATACATACATATTTGATTTTTATACCCAAACAACAGACAAAAACAACTCAACTCAACTTCCCTAACTCAAATGTTTACAAGAATTTTTATTTTGCATTCCTTCTTTTACGATAATTTGAATTTTATTTTAGCTGCTGGTGGTTCAGCGTTGTCTCTATGCATTTCATTGTTGCTGTAACAAATCATCAGTAGACCTCAACCACACACTTTGAATAGTAACAAACCTCTTATCTTTTACGATTATAAAATATTAGTCGGAAAATAATTTTATACTTATTGAGAATGAATGAGCAAAAAAAAATTTCTTTTTGAAGATTATTTAGAAAAAACGTAGAAGTTGTTTTGCTGCTTTAGAAAAACATTATATACAGACGTCCATATTTTTGAAAAATTTCTTAGCCCTTCTTAAAAAACATTTAAAATATAAAAATATGACATCATAAACTGACACGAGAAAAATATTAGCATAGGTTGTTATTCATAGAAACCACAGATATGTGCGCTTTATTATGAAAGTGGTCTAAGTCCTGTGCATTTTTGTTTCAAAATATTAAAAAAATACTAAAAAATCTTCAATAAATATTTAATAAATATTAAATAAATTTATTTTAAGCGAGACTAGTACAACTCTTAATTAAAATGTTGCATAATACAAAAATATTTTTTGATTTGTACAAAAGTAATTTACTAAAATATCTCGATACAAAAAATAAATGACTTGGTCCATTTTCATAATTATAAGCACATACATACTCGTATATGTATCTGCAAAAAAGGTTTCTATATTATGTATCTCTTTTAAAGATATTCTATCTATTGCCATATGTAGCTCGAAATGAATGTTTCTCCTTAATGTTCAGCAGTAGCACTTTTAAAAGAATTTATAAGGAAAAAATTATACTGTCTTCACTGCAACAAAATATGATTGCGCAAAAACAAAAATTTCAGTGTTATTTGCAAAAATGTCAAACAATAACTTTTAGTCACGATAAGCACTCATTGTACCATAAACAAAGTTTCATTACCCAACAAAAATGAATGTGTTTTAAATGGGTCTAGAATACAAGCAAATGAGCCAAATCAGCAAACCGGCATATTCATTCATTTAGAGTTTGTTACATTTGTTTCTTATCTTAGAATGTATGACATTAAAAGCAAAATATTAACAAATGATGCGACCTAGTAAACTTTTGCTATAATGAAACATTATAGATACATTAAACCAAAAAAAAAAAAAACTATTAGAAATATTATACCTACCGACTTCACAAATAAGCACTAGAAAGTTAAAGATAATTTAGATTCAGTCAAATAAAATATATTTATGTCTGTTACCTATAGTAACAATAAAGCAAAGATACTCGTAACTAAGCCCATAAATAAGGAAATAAGAAAATACAGAATTTGCTAAACAGATTGGCATTATACGAAATACATACCATAATTCCATAATTTAATGGAATCTTGATTATATTTAACTTTTTAGGGCTTATTTTTAAAGTCGGTTTAATTTTTTTTATAGTTTTGACTATATGAAAAATAACGGGAAAAAAGGACGATGTATAGCAAGTTTAATTTTTCGATATGAAAAACTGACGATGTATAGCAGGTGTAGTTTTTCTATATAAAAACTAGAGTACAGCGGAATTGATAACCTTTTCCTATTTTCGAAGTCGGTTAAAAATGAGTGTACTAGCTCGGTAGAGAATATTTTTCCTTTGTACTTCTGTATTTATACGAGTATAGTAGAATTCAATCTTTTGGAAAATGATGTCTGAAAATACGTTTTCTCCTGGCTGATGAAGAGATAGAAAGTTTAAACTTTTATTCTATGAATTTATTCCACTTCTTAAAAGTTTTGGAAAATGAATATGAAATCTACAGAAAAGTTATTCCATTAAATATAATCTTTTTTCCATTATACTTACTTATTTTATTTTTGTTGTTGAGATTTGCACTGATTGTTATTGTTCGATTTAGAAGCTTAGATACAATTTAAAGAACTTTTTTTGCATTATACTTGCTTAATTTTTTTTCCCAGAAGCATATAAGGAGTTTTTTCAAGCGAAATCACTGGAGTTTTAATTAATTGTAAAGAGTAGGTTAAGCCATTAATAATGGAAAACAATATCAGCCAATTGACTGCCACAGAGTTGGCAGAGTACGAATATTCTCTTTACCAACTTGTTCCATTAGCTAAAATTTTTCCACAAGTTTCACAACTACTTGTAGTTATTAAGTGGGGTACACACTATAGAACATGAATGACAGTCAAAAATTCATCAGTTTGGAATGAGTGTTGGCTGTTCAGACTACCGAACATGTTCGACACTCAAACACTCATTCAAGGGAAAAATTGGACTCAAAAACATAGAAAAAACCACAAATTGGATGAGCATTAGACTTGTGTTCAACAGCTCTTTTTGAACTAGTCTGAGAGCGTTTGAATCAAAAGTTGTTTCAAACCTACTATTTAATTTACATTGATGTTTTTGACCTGACTTGTGTCCAACTGAACGAACTAGTTCAAAAAGAACTGTTGGAAAGAAGTCTAATGCGCATTATTGCTAACAACATTTTTTTTATAATTAATTATTTTAATGTATTCTTATTTCTAAAAACTCCTCGTACGATTTTGTCTTTAACATCACACACAACCTAGAATTTCATAAGCATATATAAATTCCTTGAAAAAAATTATTTGCCACATCCAACTTGTGTTGTTTATGCTACAAGAATATCTCTTGACTGAAGCTTTTTGGTACACACTTTCAGTCAAGAGACCAATATGGCCGCGGACTATCATTCAACCAAGAAAAAGTTCTGTGATTAACTGTTAACTGACAAAATTCCTGTTCAGACTATCGATCAATGTAAATTTTTTTAGCAAAACTGTCACTTATTTTACTTTTCATCTGTCAATTAGTTACAGCTTGAGCAGTGACAAATATTAAAATGGCGATCTTTTCAAAATGAAACGTCTTACTGCAATACCCTTTACAATTTAAAGTATTTATGTTTTAAAAATGAGTGTAAAATATAAAATACAAGAGGAAGAAGATTGACAATGGCAAATTTTAAAGCGTGAAGTTGTAACAAAATGTTGCTTTTTAATCGTAAAATAATTTTTTCGCGCTTTAAATGACTGATAATAATATAATAAAAAAAAGCAATGTGAGTCCGATCACAGGGGAGATGTATAAACATCTAGTAATGAATTTTTTTTTTTAAATTGGCTATATGTTAACTAAAATAAGATATATAAATTTTTGACTATACTGTATTTAAAAATCTATGGAAAACTGCATCTATAGTAGTGGAATTATTAGTTATGGGGGTTTGTGGAGAATTGCTCATACGCAAGTGGAAAACGTCAAGTAAAAATTTTGATAAAGCTTGTGACTGTGGGTTTGAAAAATTTGTATTAAAATCTCCAACCGTAATAATTGGCATGAGATGGAGATTGTTACCCAATTGTCGTGCACCCGCTTCAGTGTAAGGCAACAGTACGTAATGAAGTTATGTTAAAATATAATATTATAAATTCTTTATAAAGACCGCTATATATCTTTTAAACTAATATTTGACATTTAAAACGGCCTTTTATTTAAAAGTTTATATTTATTTTATTTATATTTTTCAACTTTTTAACAAAATTATCCCCACTGGCAACACTATTACACTTCGCATGCAATTTCTATTAAAATTAACATTGCTCCTGAAGGTGTGCTTTAAAATTCGGTTGAGTGTATTTCTATGCAGCTGTTAAGTTTCTCTGTACTTTTTGTTATCCGTATGATTACACTAATACACTCATACATAGCTCACACCGATAACGCATAGCACATCTTACTCAAAATTTGTGCTGGTATTGTGAAAAAGACTTTTACCCCTAGCGTATAGATGCATACACATCAAAAAAATTATATTTATCACTCCCACTTCTATTGATTGCTTACACAATGCGATTAAAAGTGGAAATGATAAAAACGAATATCTGCGGTAAATTTCAGTTGATTTAATTATTTATTGATTAAAGCTTAAGAAATAGTCAATTAAAACGCTTGGAAAGTGGTGAGAGAAATTGAGATGAAATAATATTGCTGCATGCAATCAAGAAAAGTTATTTTTGTAAGCATACAATTTAATTATTTCGATGATACCTGGCTGGCAAAGTTAGGTAGCCGTTACGAAATATATTAGGCCGAGAGTCCACGCAATGAGCGGGTTGGCAGTTTTTGTCTCAGAATATCATTTCTTTTTCTAAAGAATTTGGGTACATTTTCCAATTTCATCTTTCTGGTTTTCTAAAGCCCATTATCTTAGTTAAGTTTTAAGATGGCAATATTGGCAGTCTGTTATAAATTTCCTTTAGCCATTTAATACCTTAATTAATAGTCGTAATCTAAGTCTCAAAAAGTTATGATCTTGCAGACGAAAAAATTTAGGAACATTTCGCTTCGTGCCATAGAAGTAGCTGTTCGATTGGTTTCCAATTTTTGACACGTCTGTGTATAGGATAGTTCTTGGGTTGCTCCTTTCAACTGTGCAATTTCCGGTGTTATCGTGAAGTAGCTGAGTTGTACGAATCTAATTCGGATTTTGTCATAAATAGGGGTGGTAATACATTATTATTTGGTAGTATGTTCCCCTGGTAACCATTCTTCCATTACTATAGATCTTCATATTTAACCCGGACGTCAATTGCTACCATTGATAGAATGTTTTCCATTGCCTTAGTTATTGTAGTTCCTATTGCACTACAGATACTGATACAGGAATGCCACTGTTTTTTTTTAATGGGTTTTACATACATTGAACTTCTTTCTTAAGGTTGGATAACCATACTAACAATGTGTACGTCAGAATTGGTCGTAATACACTCGTATTAAGCCAGTGCGGTGCTTTCTTTAGCTTGTGTTTTATATCTAACTTGGAACGAACTGCTTGCTGAAAAATGCCCAAGAAAATTTAAGTTTTAATTTGTCTACTGTCTAATATGGCCTTTCCAGGACAGATGTTTGTTAAAGCTTTTTGATTTATTTGTATTATTTTATTTTGAAAAAACAAGCGATTCAAAAGTAGGAATTTTTTAAGGTTAACATATATAAGATCCGACCTTTTATTTACCCAATACCGATACTAAGAGCTATTAGTATGCACAATGTTAAATAATTCACTGCTAGAATACCACGATGTTAACTTTGCTGTTCTGTGCAGGCAAATCGATTCTTCGCAACACAACTCGACTGACGCAACTGAACTAATTGTTAAGCGGATCGCATCCAGAAAGCCTCAGCCCATCAAAAAAAATCTCATAATAGTTTTCAAAACCCAGCGGTAAAATTCACTGCACCAAACAGGACTTTCTGGAGGCTTTCTTAGACCTTCTTTAGCATTCGAAAACCATTTTTCCCTGCCTGCTAAGCAAGGCCTTCTATAAAGCCTACATACTTCCTTATAAAAAATTCGATACACACTCACCATTCTTTTGGAAGGGGCACATACGTTATTTCTTTTATAATATATGATCATAGCAACAATTGCTAAACTGCGTTAAAACCGTTACAAGAACCAAATCGCATTTCAAAGAAAAGAATAAAAATAAAAAACTAAAAGAAAAAAGCAAACCATGAAGAGATAAAATATTTTCAAATATGTAGTTTTGTATCAAAAAAAAAAATGCATAAAATAACTTTAAAAAGATTATTAAAGTTAGAAAAAGAAAAAGTGCTGGCAAAATTAAATAAAAGTAGGCCTTCTGTCAAATCTTCAGACATAGGCCTTCCATCACGCCTGCTAAAGTAGGCCTTCAATCAGGCGCCTTGGGTAAGGAAGCGTGAAGGGCCTTTGCTCGACAATGACATTGCGTTTAAAAAAGAAATGAGTACGCAATAGGACTAGCAGGCCTTGTGCCTGCTAAATAAGGCCTTATAGAACCCCTATTTACTCCTTCTATTTACCGCTGGGTACTTCAACATCGTCTTATATGTATGTATCAGTGATTGGCAATGAATCATGTTTTCGCTATTCATACTGACTTATAAAATTTTAAATATAAATGAGTAGACATCATTTAAAATCAACTATTCACGATGGCATTGATTTATAGGTTGAAAAAAATATGAATGCGACGTCAACATCAACAGTCATACCACACTCACTCCAGTTTGATTTTTAATTTTAGGAAAATATTTATACTACTCACATTGATTCAGCTCACTCAGCTCATGCAGAAATGTTTAAAACTTTAGTCATTAATGATTAAACAGTTTGCAAGTAGTATTCAATAGTAGTAGTAAATAAGGTAGTTTTTCAATTCCTGTAAAAAAAACAAAAAAGCAAAAGAAAAACTCATTACCTCATAATGAGAACCTTAATGTTCGTATGCGAAGTTAGCATTTTGAATCATACTTATTTTGCATCGTCCATAGGCATTGAGTTAAGGAGAGTTGAAATCAACAACGTCATAAGTATGAGTTCGATGCGCACTTTAAACTTATGAGTGCGCATAAGTACAAGAAATTATAAATCATGATTCAACTCTACTCACTACTCATTGCTGTTCTCGGGTATGTATGTGTGTGCTTGTGTATTATATTCTTTAGCTATTAATATCTGGATCATTCCCTCCCATGATTACTGCTTACAAATATTTCAGTGGAAATCTTTTGTATTATCTTTGTTCAAATATATTCTAAAATATTTTCTCCATATTAATATCGCGACGTTGTCTCTATTACAGATGGGCTGAAGACCTTCGCCGGATAGAATCATTAGTAAGCTGTGTACGGTGGTAGTCCTGCTCGAAACACTGTTGACAGCACTTTCTACACTAATGAATATATTTACTTTATAAATGTCTACATCGAATGGTCTTTCAACATGACACACAACTTCATGTAGGGCGGCTGTCTTTACAGATTTGCCTGTAATGTATGCGTGTTGTTTCAATTTGATTTTATCAGCTGGTATTCTCTCCTTCAACATTATGTGTAAAATTCGTAAGAATGAATGAATATAAGCTAATTGGTCTGTATGCTTTAGGGTTTGTTAACTTTCTTGTCTGGTTTTGAAATGAAAACAATTCTTGCTTCTTTCCACGCCGTTGGGGTCACGGATGTTAGTCAATCTGCCTTCTATCTACAACAGCTTAAGTTAACAGATTAGGCATATGTAGACTCTGCTAAATTCACATTCTGGTTATTTTTCTCTATTCATGGCAATCCTCATAGAGAGTTTTTTTTTTATTTCGCATAAATATTGTTTAAGGAATATGTTATCAAATGTTTTCGCAATTACGGTTTTCAAATATAGAGTGGGCTTTTCCAGTCCATATAAGGTAATGATTTAGAATTAATAAGACAGACCATCTTCAAATAACAAAAAAAAAACCAAAGTCTCAAAATTAGGAGCAAAAAGTTGCATATCTCTCAAATGGATTTTTAACGACAATTGAATCTATGCCAGCTGATTTAAATGATTTCTTTTTATATGTATGTATAATGTTTTTATTTTGTCTGAGTTATTTTAGAAATGATTAAGAAAACGTGCTAAAATTGTACAACTTGCTTAAAGGACAAATTTATGTATTTGTGTGTATGTATGTATGTATGTAAATATATATGTACGCATGTATGCGTATGTTTTGTAGAATAAAAATTTTTGAATTAATTTTAGGTTTGATTTTGTGTTTTTTTTGTGTTTTTAAATGTTGAATAGAAATTTTTACATCTGCATATGCGACGCGCAAAATAGAAAGGGACCTAAGGGTAAAAACCGGTTTTGTTCAGGAGAGCCATTTTAAAGATTTAAATACGTGTATCTTTCGTGTACCATCACTGAGCGTGTTGGTATTGGTCTCATTTGAAAGCGACACATCTCATGACGTCAGGAACGTGTTGGTCAACCTTGAAAACGCTCCAAGGTCGTCCATACCTCTTGTTTTGTGTAGTTGGTTTTTACTGTTTTCTACCTAGCACGCTGTTTCCATGAGTTTGATATCAATTTTGCTCGCGTTTTTTCGAATCCAGGTTTATTTTCTGAAATTATTAATTGTGAATTATAATTGTTAAGATGTCCCACTGTTATCTTTAATATTTTCCCTTATTTACAATTTCAATTTCTCTTTATCCATTAACATATTTCTGTCTTTAACTAAATTAGCATTTATGTACTTATTTCTTATATACTAAGTACATACATTTGTACATATGTACATATATAAAAGCAACTGTATATATTTAACATATCGAGGTCACTTGACAATATTCTATTTAATTTTTTATTATCTTAGTAGTATAGTTTTAGCACTTGCCTAGTACGGCTCAAAATAAAACTTATAACGTTATCTAATGAAAAAACAAATTTAATATTTTTCTTATTTATCATTAAATAACATCAAAATAAACAATAATAAATACTCATTTATAATTCTTTTAAATCGTGAATATCACTCTGTTAGTACGAAAATTGTTCACATAACCTTAGAATCGTCGACTTCAATTTCATAAAACGCGCATATCTCTGGGAGGGAACACTCTTGGGGCATGTTGTCCACATCAAAAAAAAAAAAAGTGAAAATTGATTTTTTTTTACTCTTAGGTCACTTTCTCTATGCGCTGTCACATATATTGAGAAGTAAATGAAATAATGATATTAAAAGGTTTGTAGAACAGTTTTTCATAAAAAAATTTCTTTTATAAACCTTTTATAAGACACAATTATTTTTTTTATTAATAAGCAATATAAATCAAAACTTTGAAATGTTTGTGTGTTTCTCCAACAAAATTCATAGAAATCATAGAAATGCCCAAGGCATATTCATTTCCAGGTAATATCAAGATTAAAAAAAATTCAACAATAAAAAATATGTGTTTTTAGTTGACCGAAAATGTCAAAAATAGAATAAATATAAAAAATTATTCACATAAAGTTAATAAAATTTCTTCATGGCGTTGCAACGTGGTGGTAGCTAACAAAATTTTAAACAATAAGAACTTTTCGAAATTTTTGTATTTTTAAACTTGTTTACAAAAGATTATTTTTAATAGATATTTTTCATGTTGATTTGTTTTAACATTTTTTTTTAAATTTCCTTTTCGTAAATAATTTTTGAAGTTTCCGGGCAACTTTAAGTTGAAAAAAAATATAGCTCAGCTGCGTCTTCGCTGTTGTCTGGTGAATGTTTTTTATAATTTTTGAAACTTGTATGAAAAATATAACAAATTTTTTTTTATATTTTTGGCGCTTTTGTATGTTTTATCCATAGACATAAATTGCACTTTGATGAGGTGTTTTTAACGATTAAGGTTTGAATAATTGTTTGTATAAGCTTCCCAGTGGGAAAGGGTAATGAATAGTAAAGGAGAAGGTAATGCACAGCATGTATAATTTTTCATTCCAGAATTCATTACTGTTAACACAGAACATGTCCTAGGAAAGTAATGAATTATTTTAATATGTCCGAGGAATAAATTCTATAATGCATGTTATGTTATGTACTATATTATTTATGCATACATAGTTATTTATAGTATTAAGTATTTTAATTTTAATTTATTGTGTCACAACATATAAATTATTAGGGTCCTATAAATATTCTCCAATGTTGTTTAGAATACATATTTTTGAAACCAAAGTCATGTATGTGCACAATTTTTACTTTAATTCAATTTCACTGGCACGCGTTGAAACACAAACTGCGTCCTCGAATAAAAATCACAAAATTTGTAGGCGACATAAAGGTCCAATTAGACGTGACATGGTCATAATGCCACAGTCATAACCAAACCAAAATTCAATTGGTTGCTATGGTAATGGCTATGGCGTTATGGCGAGTCACGTATAATCAAATACAGTGTTGTCCATTAATTTGGTTGGAACGGTTGTTTTCTATGGCTATGGTTATGCCACGTCTGATTGCACCTTTAAGGCAGCAAGAAATAACGGGTTTCTCGTCACAAGCAAAAACTATATATTCTTCTCTTGCTGATGTGGTAATGCACGTGATAATCAATGTGTAATTGTTGTGTTTGATCAAATTACCATCTCGTTTCTAAGGGAATGCATGATCTTGCTTTGGAAAATAATACATTATTTTTTCCAGTATTTATGTAATTAATGCTCACTTTTGCAGCTGGATTGTCAGTGACATGAACGTGTATGTACGTATCAGCGGGAAAAAAAAACAAATAATTACTGATAGTTTCATATACATTTACGGGTATGTATGTATGTACAGGGTGGACCAAAAGTTACCATGGGGTTTAAAAGTTTAATAACTTTTTCGTTTATTAATTTTTTTCTCAGATTATATAATATACAAAATGGAAATTTTTTTACACTAAGTATGAAAAATAATGTCTCTTAAATGACCACCGTTTTCAGCTTCACACTGATGGGCTCGTCTTAGAGCATTTTCCATAACATCTTTAAAAATTTGTGGCTGTAGCGTTCGAATTTCTGCAACAATGTTTGCCTTGTGTTCAAGGATTGTCTCTGGCTTGTTCACATACACTCGTTCCTTCAAATAACCTACTGTCACATCTGGCGATCGTGCTGGCCAAATAGTTTTCGAATTTCTGGAAATTATTCGCTCTCCAAACAGTTTTACTTAAAAGTGCCATTGTGTCTCGGGCAGTGTGGGCAGTGGGTCCATCCTGCTGAAACTACGTACCAGGTCAAGAGCAGGACGTAAACACATTTTTTTTCTATCCTAAACCGATACCGCTCTCCATTTACGGTTACAGCACTTCCATCTTCATTCTCGAATAAGTAAGGCCCAATGATATTTTCAGATGTGATCCCACACCATATTGTACACCTAATGGGGTGCAGTTGGCGTTGATGAATGGCTCTTGGATTTTCAGAACCCCAGAACCTACAGTTCTGCTTATTAACAAAGCCATTCAAATGAAAATTAGCTTCATCACTCATAATCAAATTTTCCATAAAGTTGATATTATTTCTGGCCAACTGTTGAAATTTAACTGCAAAATTTAGACGTTGCCGATGATCTCCGGGTTTTAATTCTTGCACCAATTGCACCTTATATGGGTATAAATGTAAATCTTTTTTTAAAATACGCCGTAGTAACGTACGAGACATTCTTAGCTTAGCAGAACGCCTTCTGGCAGATGTTTCTGGTGTTTCGTTAACACTTTGCTGTACTCGTTCAATATTTTCCGCAGTGCGACTTAAACGTGGTCTACCGGTTCGAGGAAAATCTGTTACGGTGCCATGTTGGTGATGACGATCAACTAAGCAACGAATCATTGCTTCAGAGGGCGAATTTCTGACATTAAAATTCGACGATATGCTCTTTGCGTTAAACTAATTGATCTCTGATTTAAATAATATAATTGTATTATTCTGGTTCTTTGTTCAGTTGTAAATCTCCCCATTATTTACTCTCCAAGTGTTATTTATATAATCTGAAAAAAAAAAATAAATATATAAACGAAAAAGTTATTAAATTTTTAAACCCCATGGTAACTTTTGGCCCACCCTGTATTTGCTGCCTTTTACTTAATGTCAACGGAAGGCATTTCTGCTACTTTCGAAGCCTTGATAATTATTTTTCCTCATTTAACAATGCGAATGTTTAGCAACTCTTGCACTGAACTAAATTAACAGTGAAAATGTTCAGCTTTTCTTTTTAATATTTCCATGACCTAATTTAATTTAATTTAGTCCTTTCATAATATTATCATCCTGAAAAGTTGCATAAGGAAGAGACACAAAATTGTTTAGAATATAATAAATTTTTTAATAAAGATATTCCTGCGTTTGAAATTTAATGAAAAAAGAGCGAATAAGGAAAAATTATAAATTCAACAGATGAAATTGAAATTATACTCACACGTGCTTCTTTTGATTAAAATAGTTTTTAGTTTTTATGCATTATGATTGCAATTTGCCCAAGGAAGCAATTTATTATGATTGTGGATATAAAATGAAAAAAGTTTGTGGATGAGTGTGTATATTTCTTGAGGAAAATTTTTAATGCGTTCGTAACAGGTTGTATGGGCTTTTGTTCAAACATAAATGTATACGTTTCACCTAAAGCGAAAAATTTACCATGTTATTGGTCATGCACAGTGGGAAAAAAGAGAATAAAAAAATAAACAACTGTGACTGACATTCCTTTTTAATTTTCCAGTTTGTAATTGCAGAAATATTCTTTTAGAAAATTTTGTCAAATCAGGATTTTCAAAGGAGATCAGTCCTCGTATTCTGTAACTCGCTTAATCTAAAGCTGAATTCGATCGCTAAAGTATTGAACAAATAGACACTTAAAAATTTTTTCAATGACATAAATTACTAAAATTTTGACGAACTATAATTTTAAGCCATTGGCTGATTTAGGAATACACGTTTGAATATTCGAAGCCGAAAATCGATAAATCAACTTTATAGATTTTTAGCGATATGAACTTGGCTTTAGCGAGTTACAGAATACGGAGGCTGAACACCATTACCTTCCGGCTAAATGCGTTATAAGGCCATTAGTAGCCTGATTCAGTACTTTTTTTGTGAACCGATATACATATATCGTCGCTGTTTTAACTAACTGACCTAACTGACATCATTTTGAAAAATGCGTTAAGTCCACTATTAGACTTTATGAATCATAATAGACCTTGTCCACAATTTTTATGACTGTAAACAATACTGTCGAGCCTATAACAGTAAAAATATTTCAGACGTTTCCATAAGAATACATGTAGAAAACAATCATAAAAGCTCCTCTCCTGTATAATTTACAAAATGTCAATTAGGTCACAGCGACGATATGTGACCCGGTCTATGAAAATGTGGCTTATGACTAAAAAAATTATTTTTCACTTTTTTTTGGTTCGGATAGTTTTTTAGACGCTTTTTAACATGGTGAAAAGCAGAAAGTCCCAACTTGCAAAATTCTTCATCGACAGACATTATAGGTATTCACGTCAAAATTTCCTAGAGTGGAAAAGGAGAAATTGGATATAAATGACATTTTAACAACAACAACCGTACACAGTTTTTTTCTCAAAACTTCAGTAGTTTATAACGGAAAAGACCAACAGAAACAGAACGAAGGAGAACAACTACCGAGAAACTGACGAAATGCATTGTTTATCTTTAACAGCTGATTTCTCGAAATTTTGTTTTTGATTCATAAGCCACCTTTTCATAGACCGGGTCACATATCGAGCCTTATTTTCGATTTTATCGTAAGCGACGAAAATTAAATTGTTCAGAAGGTTTTTTTAAATATTCAAAAATGTTTTTGTACGTAAATTGTCGCTTACGATAAAATTTTAAAGCCTGTATCTTAAAAGCTATCAACAATTTTTGCATTTTGTTAATTATAAAGTATTGATAAGCCCATAAAATATTAATTTTAATTAAAAAGTCTATTTTCGATAACATGTCGCTTACGATAAAATCGAAAATAAAGCTCGATATGTATATTCTCTTGCAGTAACGATAATGTTATTTTATAATTTTGTTCTAGCGATAGTACACAGCTGTGTCTTATTACCCATTTAATTCTGCAAAGTGTCAAACGACAGTGAAAATATTATTGTATCTAATAAAAATTATTGAACCAAAGTCCATTCGATAACTGACTTCGGTCGACTTATAACTGAGATATACACAGAAAAGATTATTCTCCAATTAAAATCTTTAATTGAAAACAAAACGAAAAATAATCAATAAAAAATTTTATTGAGTTAATTAAACTTTTGTTCAAAAGTTTAGTTGACTTAAAGCTTAATTAATTGAATATAGTTGAGTAAATTAAACTTTTGCTTAAAAATTTAATTAATTATAAAATTTAATTAATACAATTAAATTTTTTATTGATCATTTGTAATGTTTTCCGATTAAAAGTTTTAATAGAAGAACATTTTCTCTCTCTTATGTATAAAAAGCTGTATTATTTCAAACAGTTTTCTGTATGCGTGTTCCATAAACAGGGGACCAATTATGCCATTTGATACCGAACAAATTTTCATACAACTCTAATTGTGTTGGTATGGAAATTTTGTTCGAAGTACTCCGCGATTTGCCCTCAGGTTGTCTAAAACTGAGATCGTTATGAAAGGTAATCACAAGTAGAAATCAATATTGAAAGCAACAATTTTGTTTTCGTTTCGGTGTTAATTGTTTGCAAGGCCAAAAGTTTTGAGTGGAAACTCGGCCCTACTTTCACATTTCTTTTTTTTTTCAAATTCCCATGATTTAACTAAAAATGTTATTATAAAATCGCTGAAAATGTCTTCTTTAAGAAAAGATAAAATTAGTTCCAAAAAGTTTTGTATGTATTATATAAATATGTTCACAATTCCTTATTTTCATTGGATGATGCTTATGCGAAGTTAGGAGAAAGTTTTTACTCTTCTGCGGGCGGGTTCGTGTCAGAAGTGTGTGTAACTTTTGTAGTTCTTTATGATTTGTTAAGAGATAGTAAATAAATAACTTTATGTTAAATTAATGTTATGCCTGTCAAATTATTATTTATTTTATTGCTTGTACCTACTTTAAATTCATATGAATAATAAATTTCTTTAGCTCTCATTGTGCAAACAAATTATGGAGATTGTTATCATTTCTTATGGAATTTTACTTCTAATTTATTATTCCTTGAATTAAGATTCATAAAAAGTTTCTTATCTGGCTTTTCTATTCTATTCTCTTTTTTTTTTTTTTTTTTGATGTTCCAAGGAGTTTGTTCGAGATTTTTTTTCGTTATTAATTTATTATTCAAGAAATAAATCATTTTAAAATGCATTAATTTTGTTTAACAAAGTTTCTTTTACGAAAATTAAACGTGCAAAACATTCTTTTATATTTTCTTTCCCACTTCCCGTCTAAACATCAATTTTATTCAGGACCTTTGCACTATTTGTCGAAGTACTGAAAATGTAGGTAAAATTATTTGCCACAATAAGCTGCTTTGTTTTAAAGAAGAAAGTAAAATATATGCAAATTTTTTGATTAGCGAAAAACTCCTGCCAATTGTTAAAAACTTATCAATCCAAAGTTTTTATACACCCCGGAAAAGCTTTTTATATCGCGAGCATATAACTACAAAGTTTTAAAACATTGTAACCATGAATATCAACTTTGAAACCGATGCGTTGATTACTTCCTTTGCTACCTTCTTAATACTTGTTGAGGACGTTGCGAAAGGTTGTGCACTGTCACTGTTTTATATTGCAGCGTTATGAAACTTCACACTTTGTTCGAAGAGAAAGCAGGCTTCAGGGAAAAACAAGTTAGTTGCTGCGATCGGCGATACTTATGAAATTACTATCACAACGGAATTTATTTATGATGTCAATTTACATCACGATATTTATTTAATTTTTTAGTACTTTTGTTATCGAAAGCATTTTAAGCTTAACCAGGCTGTTTGATTAGGTTTGTTAGTTTCGTTGATTTTTTTGAAAGGAAAGTTGAATTAATCACAAAGTTTTCAAATAACCCTCGTGTGCCAGAAATTATCAGTGTAAGTGTAATCTAATTATGTATATAGAGATGAGTAAGTTGGAGTTTATATTATACTAAACTTTCAATGCCAACAGATGTGCCCAAGTTGGCAGCCCACATTTGATATAAACGACATAAAGGGTATTGTAATTAGGGTCTTCTGCCAGTTTAATGCGGCCATTGATTGCTGCTTCAAAGGCTCGTTGAGACATTTGAGACCACTGCTTGCGAAAAAACGCAAGATAATGTTTTAGGCAGATCTTGCGTTTTCTAAATCTGCGGTTGTTGCTGCCATCCGTGAAAGTGTGCAGGATAATAGTAAGTAGTTGACTTGGTATAGCTCAGAAAACTATGCCTTTCCTAGAATTTCGCGCTGACTTGGACCTATGCCCCATGATCCGAGAGCTGAAGGTAAACGACAATGGACCATAGCGAAGAGTGATCGCTGAATGGGTCCTGGAGCAGTTGGAAACTGACCCAAATTTACATCGAAAAATTATCTTCAGCATGATACCATCCTTCATGCTATCTAAGAGCGTTCAATGCATCTCGGAAAAGTCATTGTTTGGTGTATATTTTGTTCTGGCGCCGTCATCGATCCATTTATCTTTGAGAAAGATGTTTTGGACAGGCCACCGCCGTCAACGGTGAGTGCTAGAGGTTATTAACTTCCAACTTCTTTTTGCCAGAATTGGATGATATGGATGAACGCCAATGACGGACAGTTTCAACAGGACTGGCCTACGTGCCACACACCTCATGCAACATTAGATATTCTGCACGAGCGATTTAAAAGTCTGATCATCTCACATGTGGGTAATGTGAATCGGCATCAATATTGTAAAATATGAGCCCAATTCCTTAAGTCGCAGCGGTATGTAAATAAATCACAAGCAACAACGGCCCTTAAAAACAATATAATCCATGTCGTTCAAATTCAGCACCAGAGTCAAGTAAAATTGAAGATTTCGTTTAAATGTCCGCGACTCCTAGACGGTCATTTGTAAAATATTATACGAGTACGTCATGCATAACGGCTTCGAGAGGGCTTTTCAAAAAATAAAAAATATTCAATGCTACCCCATCACACACAATTTGTTTTATTTAAAATTAAAGCTAGAAAGCTCTTAATGGAAGACACTTTATTTAGAACTCGATTAGTTGTTGTTCAATGACATTATTGTGGTTTAATGCCACAAAAGTGTGTTTATGTGTGTGTGTGTAAATGCCACAAACATTTTCCATTTATTTCAATGCGCAATAGCTTCCTTTTTACCACTCGTCCCTCTAATATTCATTCATTGAATTGTAAAATTTAATTTGAAAACTGTGCAAGCGCTGAGCTTCCGTTTCCTTGTTTTTCATACTTTGCCTTTTTTTGTTGCTCTTCTTATATGTTTATGTTTCTATAGTGTTTAATATAATGTATTATTATCAATATTTTTTTTTATCGTTACCTTCATCAAAACGACAAGTGTCAAGAACAGTTTTAAAATTTAATGTAGTTATTTCTTGTTGAAGAACGAAAACTAATTTTATTAAACTAATACCGAATTTATGAAAGTTTTCTGGAATTTCTATGAAATTTATTAAATGAAATGTTTAGTATTTGGTAATAGCAACGCAAGAGCAGAAAGTGAGAGAAGGAATTGCGTACGAAAAGTCATTAAAGGATTTTCGTTAACTTTTTTGATCTGTACCTGGATTCTGTAACATTTTGCGAACCGAAAATCGTAATCAGGGCAATCATGAATAAAATTCCGCTTGAAATTCCTCCCTTTTCCAATTAGAATTTTTTGATTTCCCTATTACTTGCTATTAGTTGGAATTGTTCCCCGGGAAAAATTTCCCGCGGAATTTTATTATTGATTGCCCTGAATATTTATCGACATATTTATTCGCTTGCGGTAACGATAATTTGATTCCGTAATTTCTTTTTTACGATAGTCTCCAGCTTTATCTTGCCCACCATTTAATTCAATATTAATATGTGGAATCTCTGTAATGGAAAATGTGAAAATAAGCGAAAAGCACAAGGAAAAGTTAATAAAGAAAAACTCTATGAATTTGATCTTGTGATATAATTATTTTTTTCTCCAGCTGACAGCGAATATCGTTACAACATGTTAGCGAATACCAAAGTCGATAAATTTTTATTATATTTATTATAGCGATACAATTATCGTTATAAAAGTTACTGAATCCAGGTGCTGTTTTTCTACTTTGGGAATCGCTTATCGATTTTCCAAAACCCCAAAAAACCTAGAAAGACTTTGACATAAACTAATGTATAAGAATTGGTCTTAAATAGATTGGTATTGAAAACCAGGAAAACCTTTAAGATGGTTGCAGGGTTGGAAAATTGAAACTTTTTTTTTGTATATAAAGGTCACTGACTAAAACTTAATTTTTCTGTATTAACTACACATATTTTATATTTTAGAAAGAAATAGACTAAAAATAAGAAAAATCAAGAAGATATTTTCAGATCTGGAAAATTTATCCTTTTTTTGGTATCGAAAAGTAACTACAAATTAGTTTTTTTCTTTTTTTTTAAGGATTGCCCTATTGCTTTATTCCTCTTTGCAGCTGTAGATTTTGAATTCTTAATTTCATTAAAATTTAAAATAATTAAAAAAGGATGTTACATAAATTTTAATGATTTTATTTTACTTATGTATATTCATAAAATAAATATAAAGATAAAATAAAATTGGATTTCCCCTTCAACAGGTTCATTGAATTGAGTTTTGTTAAAATAAGGTTGATAATTTCCAAATAATGTCGAATGATTAATGTGATAAACAACAAGTATTATGTTGTATATCATGTGAACTTACAGATAACACAGTATCACAGTATCTCCAAAAGAAGTTAGGAATTATTGAGAAAACAGCATTTAAACTAATTACACGGTACAACAATGCGTAAAACTTTTTACAAATGATTCTGCAAGAGCAGACCACGCTCACGACAGTTTTGCAAGTTCACGTCTGAGCCTAATATTGTGCATAATGTCACGTTTTCGTTTAACATCGTCATTGGTTAGCCCGAAAGTGTATTACAGTGTCCTGTGCCTATCCACCGTAACAAAAGTAAGACATGCACGGAACTTCACTTGAGTAAAAAGCTTTGTTGTACTGTGTTACTGATATTCCGCAAACAGAATTTGTTGTTTATCAGCAGTTCCTTCACTTGAAGGCAATCAATTATATTCTCCTTCCATTCATCTTATAAATTTTACAAACACACATGTCAGTGGTTTAATTCTAATTAATTTTGTTTCAGCTGCCTCTGTTGCTGTTTCATCTTGGACTTTGGTGGCAATATCATGTGAACGTTATTATGCCATTTGTCATCCGTTGCGCTCAAGGACTTGGCAGACTATAAATCATGCATACAAAATAATTGGATGTATTTGGTGTAGCAGCATCATTTGTATGGCACCGATTGCCATTTTCAGCCAATTGATACCCACTAGTCGACAGGGTAAGTGCACTTGAAAATTATTATTTTGCTGAAATTCAAATGATTTTTATTTTTACTCTTGCTTGTTATTCTCATATTACCGGATTTCACAGATTACACTATGCAACAAATTAAGACTTTTTGAAAAAAAAAACACGGACTGGAAAGTATAGGTTCGATAGTACTATCAAAGTGTAGTAAGACCGTATACTCAGTTTGGCGATTTTGGTGACCAATTTTTTTATGGGCCTCCAATAATTTGGAAATCAGTGCGCCCTCAAAAAATGGTGTCATCAGTGTTTGGCCAACAGCTAATTCCAACTTTGTGATAGAATATATCAATAATATAGCGAAGAGATTAACCAAAAGAGAGTTTCTTTAAGCCTACAATAGGTATATTCGTTTACTTTGCGCGTAAACAGTCTACCAAACAAATATTGTTGACATCTTATGCCAAAAAAAAATTATTTCTTCGTGCACTTTTTTTTTTGCAAAAATTGAGGAAAACATTTTGTGTCCACTTTTTTCAGAATAACTAAGAGGAAGTCCTAATTTTTTGCTAACAATATTTGACAATTTTTGGACAACTTTTGTGAATATATCAATACAATCTGAACTTGACCAGGCACCCTAAAAGCTCATACGGACTACTTTTTATCTAAAAAAGTTTTTGTTTTTTTTTTTTGCAATTTTTTGACGCTATAAGATTTTCTTCGTGTGGATTTTCCACAGTTGCACAGTGTTATTTTTGTTGCAACACTTGTTTTAAAGAACGCAAATGAATTCAATTCAGCTTTTAGTATGTTAAAAGAATTGATACGTACATATCGTTGGCTAAAATGTAAATATTACGTAGGTGTCTAAGGTAAAGCTTCCTTATTTTAATTTTGAATTCGCTTGATTTTTTGATAAATGTTTGAAAATTTCTAGGGGCATGTGTTTAGATCTTACTTATACCCAATAATTAATTAAAAATGCGTTTTGGAATTTTTTGTTACTAATTTGATGTTGAATTACAGCTGACGATATGAATCATTGCTTAATGTTGTTTATTATTTCAATGAATTTTATGGATTTTTTTTTGTTTCATTTATTTCCCTATTGTATACGGTTGAAAAGGATAAATGAGCAGAAATAGAACACAACTTCACTGGAAAATACAAATATTTGATTAAGAATACCAGTGGGATTTTCACCTTTACTTGAGAAATACTAAACATAATAATGTACTTGGAGAACTACTGAAGCCTAAATCCCACTATCGGCACAATGTGCCGCCGATTTTCGACGGCTCACTGAAATAAAGTTATAAGTATTAAGCTAAATTGGCCGTATTTTTCAACTGATTGAAATATAAATACATAATTGCCCCACACGGCATTGGTAATGGAGCCATATAGACTTATTACGGAATTAATTGAGAAATAAGGCAACTTTGGTTTATTACTGACGACTTTATTGCAGTGAGCCGACGAAAATCGGTACATTGTGCCGATAGTGGGATCGTGGGATCCCGGCTTTAGCTTTAGATGTATGAGCTTTAATCTTTAGAGAAATCTCTAAATTTTTTTAAAATGTATTCGTGTAAAACAGTAAGAAAAAGGCGTGCTTTCAAAGTATGGTCCATGTGAACGATTTAAAGACAAGGCAATCCGAAAAATTAATTGAATTCAAAATTTAATGGAGATTGGTGTTTGTGAGTGATTGTTTTAACTTTCCTACAAGAAATGAATGATGGAAACTAGCTAGACCGAACTAGGTTCTAGGCCGAACTCGTTCACTAGTTCATTTTTTAGACAAACCTATGATCAAACCTAATACAGATTACGCACAGAAAACAAAGCCGATACTAATTTGTCGACGGGAGCGGCTGACCAAAAATATCGGCAGAGGCTGCCGACAAAAAAATCCGTCGGCGGATAGTGTATGGCGGCTAAAAGTCGGTTAATGTCAACAAAATCTCTTAGGTAACATTAATGTCAGAAGAGGAAACATCCTTTTCCGTTGATTTAAAAATACGGGCATATTTTGAAGAAAAGGGAAGTTTTGAAAAAAAAAAATCCGGCATAGCTGAAGGCGATGATCAGCCGCATATGTAGGTGGCGGCTGCGACTCGTCAAAAAATACCGGCGGTGGCATTCAGGTTTCTTATTGTTTACAAAAGTCACCTGTTTAAAGTGTAACGTCACATTACCAGACACATTTTCTATGCACAAATATCTCAAAAGAAAAAAAATTAATTTAATATGACTAAAAAGCGGTTAAAAAGTGACCAAAAGTTAAAAGACATAAGGATTTTTTTTTTGGATTTTTTCGATGTTTAATTAGTGACTAAAATCATTTATTTCCTGCTTAAGGAACTCTTTAGAAGACTTCAAACCAACATTTCTGATAAAAGCTAAACAACTTCATTCATTTGTAGTAAGAATAATTAATTTGAAACACATTTAATGTTAATTTATGTTCAAATAGTTAAGGTTGGCTGTTTTGTAGCTTCATTTGTGCCTAAAATGAACATTTCACCAGTAGTTTGAAAGTTTAATTTACGAAGAGACCCACTGTGCAGATTCTGTTTTTCTGAAAGTACAACAAGTTTATTTAATTTTCTCAAATAACTTAAATTTTCGCTTTTTCTATAGGATTGCGTAAGTGCCGAGAGCAATGGCCAGAGGAAGCAGTTGGTTATGAACGTTCTTACAATATATTTTTGGATCTGGTATTGCTGGTGCTGCCCTTGGCCATATTGTGTGTGGCCTACATTTTAATAACACGCACTCTGTACATGGGAATCAAGGATGAAAAGGCATTAATATATGGTAGCAAAAATAATAATATGACAAACAGCGGCAGCGGCGGTGGTGGTGATGGAAAAATTTATACAAAACTTAAGGCCGAAATGAAATCACCATCTATATTCCATTTGAATATGTCACTTCGCTTTCATAAACGCAAAGGGGCTGCAAATGCTCTTGGTGGATCAAATATTTTCGCTGGTCCTGTAAATAATGACGAAACATTGCAAATAGCTGAAGAAGCAACAACAAATAAAAGCAGAGAAATAAAATATTTTTCAAGCACTGGCATAGATAATAAATATTCAGCAATGGGAGGGACAGGGTATGGCAGAAAAGGTCTATGCTACAGTTTAGCAGAAAACACTGCAGCGGAAACGGAACTTTCAGCTAGAGCAACACAAGAACACACTAATAATCGACAAACGCTCCGCCAACAATGTGATGGTACATATGAATTTATTCTTTATTTGATTTATTTTAATTTTTTATACTAAACTTTATAATAAGTTTATAGGGAAGAAATCCTTTTTATAATTTTTTGTAATATATTGTAATTTTTATAAACAAAAAAAACCTAAAGCTTCATTATTTTTTTATTGTAATACTTCAGCATTTTCATTTATAAAAGCGCAATTTTATATTTTATTTGCATTTTAAGATGCTGCATCATTAGCTGGTGCATGTGATTCAAATGGAACAGAACCAGCGGCGGTCAACGCTGTGGTCGCAACAACTAAAACACGTGCATTGGCATCTAAATCAATGGACACTCATCGTCCACAATTGTATTATATGCGATCGGCATCGTTTAAATCACTTAATCACAATAAAAATTGTATTGAGTCAAGTCAAAATGAAGAGGAACCAGCATCTTTGTCGTGTTTTTCATTAAATGCAATGCCCACAACGTACTTCAGTAAAATACAACAAAGACAACAAGGTTTTAACCAAACAAAATCCAATCAACAGAATATCCAACTAATGGAATTTCGTGAGCAACAAAGGACAGCTGAATATGTTGAAAAGCGCAAATTGATTCCAGTGGCCAGTTTACGAAGCACAGAATCAGCATTGAGACGGTGAGTTTGAACGAACAACTTTGCTTAAAATTATTTTTAAATTAAAGCAATGCACTGTTGCAGTGTGAGACAAAATTCGTATGAATTATTGTTAACATTTACGAATAGCTTAAAGCTATAAATTGCTTCCATTAGCACACAAAAGGTATTAAATGCGTCATACTTCACACATAGTGCTGTAAGAATTGCCCAACGAACATTTGATATCGATTTTATTCCGAGATTTAAATTTAACTGAATTCAGAATCTTGTTTTTCTCTTGTTTGTTTCCTTGTTTCCCAATATAATAATAACTTTTGGTCTCCAATTACTGTCAAATCGTCGTTCAAGTTTTTTTTCTGAGTTTTAATTTTTCATAAAAAATAAATTCGTTTTATAAAGAGTTCATATGAAAGAATTTTGTTTGAAAAACTGTTTTATTAACTTTTTATAAATTAAAAATATTTTTATGAATAAGACCTTCAATCTTTGTCACACAGCAAACATTTTTACTTCTTGTTGCGAACCGAATTTTACTGAAGCTTTAAAAAAATTTACTCGTCTTCAAAAATAAACACTAAAGAGCTAAAATAATTTATATTTAGTTAAATAAAATTTTGTTATTTGTATTACCAGTGCCAGGCAGCTTAACAAATTCTATATGTATTTATATTGTACCATAATTTTTGGCTGTTATGGCTTGATATATTTATGTTTTTAGTTAGTTACTTCGACTTCAAATAGGTACCATATGAGGAGCCGCAGAACAAAAGGTGCTTTTTTGCTAATTTAAAATTTTTGGGAAATCGAGATTTATTTTTGTCTCCCCTTTAAAAAACTGCAAGAACCTGGAAATGCTAACAAATTTTTTACTTATCTACAGATGCATCTAACTGTCATAAGTCACCCCATTAAATGTTAAACATGTTTGATATAATTCCATTTCCTTTTCGGAAAAAGCACCTTTTGCAAAAAAGAAAGCAAAAAGCACTTTTTGTTCAGAAAAAAAAAGAAGTAAAAAACACCTTTTGTTAAAAAAAGTAAAAAGCACGTTTTGTTGATAGAAGGAAAAAGTACATTGTGAAATGCGAATACACATATATGACGATAAAATTTTGACTGAATGTGGTTAAACCTGATCTAATATATTAAAAAATGTTAAGTTAAGTATATTATTTTTGACGTTTTATTAAAAAAATTGCAACTTTAACATTTCTTTCTTAGCCTTAAATTAAATACATATGAAATTTGTGAAATAGTTAAACTCTTGTTCCAATATCTTCTTCTAGGCAAGAACATCCAAAATTTTCGTCTATTGAATCCTCCATATCTTTATCCTGGTTAAACAAAATGTCCTTGTCCAAAATAACGACTGGTTTTCACTCTAGTCTTTACCAAACTGTTTTATTAAAAGACCTTTTCGTAAATAATTAACAAAAAAGCACATTTTGTTAAAAAATAAACAAAAAAGCACCTTTTGCTAAAAAATAAACAAAAAATCACCTTTTGTTAAAAAATAAACAAAAAAACACCTTTTGTTAAGCATCAATTTTTTAGAACCCATTTACTTTGCAAAAAAATAATAATAATGCTAACTTGATTGTTTCTACAAGAGTTCAACCTAAATATTATAAAAATTCCAAAAAACCAATTTTTCGAGAAATGCGAAAAAGCACCTTTTGTTCTGCAGCTCCTCATATATTGATAAACTATTTTTAACCCACCCACTTTTCTTCATAAAATTATATAACATAATAAAAAATAAAAACAATTTATGAAAATTGACCTTTCATTACAAACAAGCTTTCAGCAAATTCTAATACGACGAATTTAAACAATTCACATATTCTATTTTTAATGCGAACTGGGTGTATAAAAGACCAAACACAAGAACGATGACAATGGAAGTGTGTGTACAGGCAAACAGCATGTTGTTCAGAATGGAAGTGTTTCTCAAAATATTTTCAATTAACTTGGGTGTTATTTCTTCCTTAAAAATTATCACATGTAATTTGGCCTATAGAGCGATATGAACTTTAGCCTAATTAAATCATATATATAGAAATGAAGTTCCCACAACAACTATAACACTGTAAGTAAAATTTTTACTTTCGAAATTATATAGAAAAACCGGGACACTCTAACTTAATTTTGGGGCGTAGAGCACAGTGGTATACTTTGCTTTAAAAGATGAGGTCAAAATCAACAGATATTGCATTTTTAATTTTCTATTTGTAATTGAATTAACTAAAATATTATTGGCTTGAAGTCTACGTTAAAACAAAATTTCCATAAAAATTTTAACAAAAGAACACTTGAAATTCAAATTCATTTTTTTAGATACGGATAACTTTATTTTTCCATTTAAAATAACATTTGTTCTATTTTCCACTTGTTTACCTTATTTTTTTCCAGATCAAACCTGGAGAAAAATCTGGAAAGCAAAAGACGTGTCGTTAAAATGCTGTTCGTTTTAGTGCTGGAATTCTTCATATGCTGGACACCCTTGTATGTTATAAACACGGTGGCCATGTTTATCGGTCCTGCCATCTACGAGTATGTGGACTATACAACGATAAGTTTTTTCCAGCTGCTGGCCTACTCATCGAGCTGCTGTAATCCCATCACCTATTGTTTTATGAATGCCAGTTTTCGTCGAGCGTTTGTCGATACTTTCAAAGGGATGCATTTAAATGGCGGCAGATTTTGGCATAAAAACTCAAAATCAGCAACAAATCTATCCGCTGTAGGCAATTCAATTGCCTTAGCTAATAGTTGTACGGTAGTGACTGCAAACACCTTATTAGATAGTCCAAGACTTTGAAATTGTAGCAGAAGCTCTAAGGCTAAGAAGCAGGCGCTTTAATTGAAGTTTATTTAAATCGTTTTAAGCGAGAGAGAATTCCAGCCATGCGCACAATACTTCATCATACAACCGACAAATGAAGAGATGAATATTTAGCACAAATAGTTTGATTATAATTTTGAATTTTAATTAGCTTCAATATGCTTATATCTTAATTATATTAAAATTAAGAAACAAAGAAATTGCTGCAGGGGGGAGAATATGTTCCGGTAATATTCACTTAAATATCGGTGAAGTGAGTTTTGGCTTCAACTTTTGCTTTCTACACAGAACAAAAAAAAATTTCTTGCAAGAAACACGTTTAATTGAAATGAAAACACCAAAAATCAATTCAAAATCTTATTGAGTCAATTAAACTCTTAATTAAATTATATATTTAAACAAAAGTTTAATTGAATCATTTACATTTTTAATTGATTTTTGTTTTTTCTTTTCAATTAAACGGCTTTAGCGCAAAAACTGATCTGGTAAACTTGAATGTGTGTGAATCAGGACTTTTGTTTTATTTCAAATAAATATGAAGATGGTGTTGCAGCATAACCAAATAAGATCCCCTAAAAATATATATAAATTAAATAAATTTCCCAATCCCAGCGCTAATATTTCCATACACAAACTGAAGCCATAACCGTAGCCCTAAAGTACAGTTCGTTCGTGTTATAGAAATGCTTTCTTTTGTGGAGCAGCCGAACTTCCCAAAAGCCATTGAAAGAAATATAGAAATTATTTAAAATAAAAGTTGTGATCATTAAAAGTTTTTTCATAAATATATAAAACAAAAAAAAATACTTTTAACATTTAATTAATAGAATTTAAACAAGTTACTGTAAAATAAGTAAATAAAGTTTAATTATTAACTGAAATATTTTATTTTGTCAATAAATATTTAAATAAAGTTTAAGATTAACTTTTGTTAATGTTTTTTCCTGATACAACCTTACAATTGTTTTTAAAAGATTTTAAGTAAATTTAATTTCTATTTGTTATTGTTTATTTTTTAAACAAGCCAGCCCGAAGAAATGGTAAGTGCCCTAGAACAAGGGTAGAAGGTCATACGATTTCCGGTATGATTGACGTCCCGCGAACTCCCAATTTGGAGCAACTAAGCGATTTTGATGCAAACTTTTAATGATCTAAGACCACTCCGTATAGTATTTGCACAAAATCTACGAAGCCATCGATCGCACTATGAGTTGCACCAGATTCTGAAAGAAAAGCTTTCATGGGATATTATTGAGCCTACCCTGTCAATTGTTGGAACGTGTGGGGCCTGCATAAAAGAGATTAGTTTGACAAATACGAGTAGACCAGTATTTTAGTTAACATAAATATGTACTCGTATATTTGAACAAAACCTGTTTATTTTCTATCGAGAGTGAATTCTGTTGACTGATTGCACAAATTGTCGCTCAAGTTGTATGTGTATTTACACAGACAGAAAAATATCATGAAATCAACTTCCCAGCAGTTACAGACAAATGAATTGGTATTATACCCTACACACCTGTTATGTGGCACATATATTTTTCCACAACAAAAAATTCATAAAAATTTATTAAAGTTAAGTTATTAAAGAAACAATAAACAACACATAAATACGAGTATGAATGTATATATAAATGTGTTTCACTATTTTGTGTTGTGCAGTGCAAGTAGAATATACGGATGTACCATAACGCCCTCAATGGGAAGGGGGTGTAGATGTAGGAAACAAATACTGACTGAGATATTGTGTTTCAAAGAACTATACAAAGCTGTGGTTGTTGTTTATACCCTTGTGCGTTGCGTTTGTATGTTAATAATTTTCTCAGTATTTATCCAAACAATGTTGGAACACAAAAAAAAAAGGAATCTTGTATTTTTGCTTGAATGCAAACGCAGAAACAAAACGTGCACAATAAGAATAAAGGTCACACGGTTAGATGTTAGCATACAAGGCATTATTTGTTGTTTTTTTTTAAAGAATTCTCTTTAGGATTTTATGTGTTATTTAAGCAATATAAAGAAATTTAAGTTGTTTTTAGCGGTTTACAGTTTAGCATATTTCAAACAATATGGCTTTTGGTATATTGAACATCAGAGCTTTTAACATGCTGTTTTTAATATTTCAATAAATAAATTTATAAAATGTAATACATAGATAGGTTTTAATGAGTTACATTGACATTACATTTGGGGATTTTGGGCTT
The DNA here is from genome assembly GCA_944452675.1 of Tachina lurida. Classification (NCBI taxonomy): domain Eukaryota; kingdom Metazoa; phylum Arthropoda; class Insecta; order Diptera; family Tachinidae; genus Tachina; species Tachina lurida. Next base: position 154,930,417 of record OX101755.1, on the reverse strand, counting down.
CAAAAGCTATCTCTAGGCATAAAAAACTTTTTCAGCTTGATTATAGATGGCAACCGAAATTTAGTTGCGTTGCCAGTTGGCAAAATGTTGTAACGTATGGCAACTGACAACTAGCAGCTGTCAATTTCAGCTGTCAAATTGCAATTATATTGACAATCACAAAATGTTTAATTGCTGCAGTAAGGTCAGTTGGTATAATCTGAAAATAAGTAACTTAAAAATAATTAAATAAACTACATACTCCTTCTTTGGGAAGGCGAATATATGATTTAAAGCTAATAAGAGAAATTGTTGGTTAAACAATATTTTAAATAATAACCTTTACTCTCAGAGAGGCTGTAATTGTGTAGGATTTGAATTTTTCTTAATGGCTGCCACATGAAGAACTTTCTTCTCTTCATCTAAAAATAGTTCCACTGAACTAATCACCTTTATAAAGGGTTGTTGTTGGCTGCGGTAGTACAAAGCAAATGACGGCATTCGAGAGCCTTAATGCAAGCCCTGGCGGGTCCGGTCAGTCATATCAACATCATAGATTTTCTGTTATGCATTAGTTTCAGCAGCATCCTCTTTCGTCGATATTTGAGGCAATTAATTGTCAGCAAAGTAAAATAACCAATAAAATTACTACATAGCACCAGATGCGCTACAACGATACGCTCAATAACAGAGTTGTAAGAACGAAAAATGGATTAAGCTTCTCTTCTCTCTATCTATCTGTCACTTCACTATCCTACTATTCCTACTCCCAGGTAATACAATAGGATCTGTTGTTTGCACCCAACTGAGCTGAAAACTTATTTTCTCTTTGCAGAAAACCGCCAATTATTTTTTCTTTATTATAAGTACTTTTTATGCACATTTAATTAAACCTTTTTCACTTATATTTCTTATACTTTGAAGCCTTTTTTAGCATTAGGTTAGGTTAGGTTTATCTGGTTGGTCCAAAGACCTCGCATAGACCAGGATTGATCCTTAGCGATACCAGCAGATGAAAAGAGAACCTGTTAGTACGGCAGCCTAGTTCGTGGTGCCTGTGTCGAATGACTCCCACACAGATTTAACAAATTTTAGCAACCTACACATTTCTACTCTCGATACAAGCTCAAGACTACGAAAAGTGTAAGCACCAAGATAGTTATATCTAGTGCGGCTTAAAGCCGGGCAGTGACACAGTAGATGTTCCATTGTTTCCATTTCTCCGGGTTCCTTACATTTCCTGCAGGTACCGTCGGGTATTCGTCCTTTTGACAGCGTACGAAGCCGTCCAGCAGTGCCCAGTTAATACTCCCACTAGAAGTTTACAGTTGCTTCTAGTTAATGATAAAAGGAACTTAGTCAATTTGGGATCATAGGAGCTCCACATGATTTTAGAAGTTTTGCAAGTTTTCGTCGCGCGCCAACATTTCTCCGCTTCTTCCCTCATATTAGAGTCTATGATCTATTTAAGGTATTGAATTGGTTTTCGGATATATATCGTTACCTTTACCCCTTTCGGCCAGTGTATCGGCCATTTCATTTCCCTCAATCCCCATGTGTCCCCGGATCCAGAATATATGTACGTACTTGTCTACCAATACATAACATATCCAGGGCCTTTCTACGCAGGAACACAATCGAGGAGTAGTTGCAGTCAGCTGAAATTGCTTTTATTTTTAACATTATTTTCTGATGCCAACCTCCCAGTTGCAAGCTCAAAACACAAGAAGATGGATGCCACTTAAAAACTTATTTATAATTTTTGTAAGCGTTCGTAGTATATAAAAAAAGTTGAAATGTAAGGGATACTCCTTACAAATTCGCTTACATTTTGCCTGCAATTAATGAAATATATACATACTTCAAAAATTTCTTTTGTTTGTTTTCCCATACTTAATTTTCAGCTTTCAAGATAAATACGCTACTGAACGAGCCATTGTGCGAGAATATAAATATTAAAATGAAATGTGTTCTTACATTTTTTTATTTATAAAAAGAAACTTATTGAGGAACTATAGTATACTTTCAGATAATAATATAAATTAAAGCTTATTTTATTCATTAAAAAAAAGGAATTTTCATATCTTCCAAGATAGTCAGATGAATAAATTGAAATTCATACAAATTCTGCTTTTGAGCTTTTACTAAACTTACACTTAAATTTGCAATGAGCTTATGAATATTCTGTTAACAAATTTTCCTACTTATTCGCAATTATTCTTAATCTATGGAATGAGTAATAAATAAAGTATAGTAAAAGGATTACGTTGCTCCTTTCTGCACAACTGCGACTCTAAAAATAACATATAACTTAAGTAGTAAATTAATACGCCTATTTCTATTTCTTTCCTCTTCCCATAATTCTAATTCAACTACACCTACAACTATTTGTAATTATAAAAAAAAATATATAATTATAGGTTGACTTATTGATTTATTTTAATCCACAAAAAGCAATTATATTCACATATTGGCATGTGTATATAATTGCTTTAAAATTAAATATTTTTTAACAGATTTATTGTTGATGAATAATTTATTCAAATTATTGCGTGTTCGTTTTTATTTTATGAGTGTTTTAAAATCAAGATAAAACAACTCATTTCAGCTTTTTTTTTGTATATGATGGTCAACGTATTGTCATGTTTTTAAAAGCATACCGATATAATAGCCATTATAAACCTAATATAATTATAAAGGACTTAAAAAAAGTAAAAAATGTACATATCGCTCATATACTTGAATAGTGGCATAACTCAAAATATGAGCCGCAGAATAATTCGCCATTTTGTATTTTATCTTGTATAAAAATTTCATATACATACATAAATAGATTGTAACATCACCTCCTGAGAGAAGAATATTTTTTCATGTCTTCATTGAGTTGTATGCCAATTGAAAACTTGAAACGCGTTTTCTGCAAAACTGGGGTTTTTTTTTGAGTTATGACACTATTGAAGCAAAGGAGCAATATGTATGTGTGTAGATGATGTGAATATCGATATGCCGCCATATACGACTTCATGTATTTTATTTTATGTTTTAATATTTTTTATTCTTTGACAATAAACCAATATTTTTAATTTAGTTAAAAATATATAAATGTATGTACATATATACAAACGAAAGGCAAAAGCGATATACATTCATTCATTCCCCATGTTCATGTTTTGTAAATTGTTATAAAACTTTTAAATTTAAATTTAGAGAGAAGAGAGAAATATCGGATTTTTTTTTAGAAAAACATCATTTAAAGCAATTTGATTTTGAAGGAAAACAAAATGGGTTTGTTAATTTTCTTAATACTTTAACATCGTTATTCATGTTAATGTTTTGTTAAAGTTAAAGCATTCGTTCTCATACAAAATTCTTACGTTAAACATTAACTTTAATAAGCCTTTATGAATACCGACGCACAGTGGGGCCAAACCCCCTTTTAATTCATATCTCCAGAACTATAATAACTAGTAAGAGTTACTAAATTTGATGAGGATAACTTTTAGAGCAAGGCACATGTTGCGACAAAATCTTGGCGTTAGAGCAAAGGGAAAAGGGCACCCACCATATAAAGTAAGTTGCCGAACAACAAGAGTGAGGCGCACTAAATTTGTTATAGATAACTATTAGAAGAAACTACATGTTCGAACAAAATCTGGGCGGTATAGGAGGGGGTGGTCGGCTCCACCGTATAAATTGATTATAGATTAATATTTGTTAATGATTGTTTTTTATATAAGAAATACCAAGGCAGCAACGAAATGCATATAAACGGTGCTTTACCAACAAAAAAAAAAAGCAACAATTCATGATTTTTTTTCTTCACGCACGCTCCTCACGAATTGCCTGCCATTGACTGATTTCGTATACGAAATAAAAATAAGAAAGTTAGCTAATCTCACACACGTTATTTTTTTAATCATTATTATATGTATAGAAATACAACCATGATCACGCGTGACACATGCGTGACTAATGCGTGATTTACGTATGCAAACTACGGAATTGGCGTATATGTAATAAAAATACATACATAAAACAATTACAATAATAAAATTGCTAGCAGAAGTCACTGAGAGCTTTTTGCAGGTAAGCTCAACGCGTGAGGCTATAATTAATTCGTACATAGCTTCTGAGGTGCAACGATGTGCAGCATAAATTTTTCTGATTTGTGCAATGTTAGCTACGTTCAAACTATATGCACAATGTGCCAACTTTTATAAAGAGCTTTTTGTGCTTTTACACCAACGACAACACAACAGCCAACCAGATATCAGCGACCACAATGCTTACTCATATTTTTCAAAGAAACAAGAGCAAATTTAAGAGCTTTCAAAGCTGTTTACCTCAAATGCAAATATCACAGTATGTGTGTTTGGACGTGGCTGCTTTGAAACAAAGTTAAAATCTTTGCCTACTTGAGCACAACTTATAACTTTATGTCCACTTAAACTGAGAAAAATCCATTTATTCGTTTTTAGTGCACTTTCATTGAACAAAAAAGCACTTCCACAAATAATTTTGGTAACAAATTTAATAAAAGCATTTGAAGTTAAACCTGAAATTGATGGTTGCATGGTTAGATTTATTACTTTTTCAAAATTACTTGAATTAAATAAGGTTTAATTACGCAAAGTTTTTAGCTCTGTTTTGGCTTATTTAACCACTTTTCTCTCACAATTTTCAACTTTAAAGCGGCATTACAAAAGCAGCGCTACTCATATGATATTTATTTTTGGCATAGTGATGTAGCGAAATCACCGCCCTTGGCCCTTGGAAAATAGATATGTAAGATTTTAAATTCAGTTTTCTTATACATATATACCCAGCAAAAAATTTCAAAAAAGGTGATCGGGTTTGGAATTAAGCATTTTTGGTGGAAGCTCTTCCCTACTGGATTACTTAATGATTTTAACAAGGCGTGAGACTAAAATAATCGATTCTAGAGAAGTACTTAATTTTTTATTTGGCAACTTGTTCACGTAATCTATTTAATCTAAAAAAAATATTCTCCTCATTTAGCAACTTGTACATAATTTTTTTAAGTTTTAGGTAATGTGATTTGTAAGCGAGTAATGAAATTTGGTAATCAGAAAAGTAAGTCATTATATGGCAAGTAGTTCTGATGGTAATGTGTAACTGTTTTGCTGGGTAACTGTTGCCCTAATTCAGTAAGAAGATTTAGGACGTTTTTACTTGAAAATGCTTCTGAGTTCTTGTCTTTGAATTCTCAAAACTATTTTCTTCAAAAATGGTTGTTGTCTTTGATAATGAAAAATAAAAATATTATTGCCATGTTTTGAAAACATAAAAATTCAATTAAAGTATTATACAATAGTTTGAAAAATATATGAAAAAATATGTGTTGGATATAATGTTTGGAACAAAATCATAAAGCAAATTCATGAACCTTCTATCATATACAATAAATAATAATTCTTTTAAAGAATCACAACTCCGGCTTTTTTTTTTGTCCATAGACAAGACGATACATTCGTCGAATATAATTAGGGCATTAAGTTTGATTAGGAAATTATGCTCAAAGTTGTAAGGTTTTCAGAGTTAATTATAACAGAACTCCACTTTATTTTATATTTAAAAGTCCTGTATGAAAAAGGGAAAAATACTAATTATTAATTCAGTTTAAAGAAAATGGAATCACATTCATTAAATACAACTAGTGCCAACTTAAATTCTTTTTCTTTTTAATTGTTAATCTTGAATAATAATGCGTTCTTGAATGAAAAAACAAAAAAAACTTATCGAGGCTGCCTATTTTTAAGCAAATACTAAGGCCAACAAATATTAATTCATGTTAACACTTAAATAGTTAACAAGAATTCTGTCCTGCAGCGTTAAGTAGCAAAATGCCTGAATATGAAACCAAAAAATATTGCAAGATACTCGTACAACCAACTGTGTAGCAGATGCTTGTGGAAGTTCCTCAAGCAATTTGTTAATGATAAAAAAGAATTTTTAAACACATTTCTGTTTTTAATTTCCTTGAAACTTAGAAAAAAAAAGCACAACAGTTTGAAAATATGTATTCTATGAATTAAAAAATAAATTGGATGGTACCAGGAACTTGTATTATTGTGCACGAAATTGAATATTAGTTCATGGAAGGAAATTTTTATTTAGATATAGTTAGAAATTAGATTGTTTGTTTGAACCTATTAATAAAATTATAACGATATTGCTTCTCTCTGGATATATTTATGTTGGTTAAAAATTGAAGATTTGTTTACAAAATATCAATTTAGGCATTCCCGGGTAAATGTCTTTTAGTCTTCCCATTCTAGCACAAACTTCACTCACTTTGAGCTCAACCAAGGCATAAAAGGATATCACGAGCGAAATCAGTTAATATTTAAGAAGACAAAATTAAAATCTTAAATGTGTACATCCTAGGTCAGTTCTTGCGATATATAAAAAAATTAAATTTTCAAAGGAAATTTCATGCCATTTGAAAGAAAAATTTTGCACATAACATTTATGGCCTGTTTCACAATAACAAAAAAAACTTTGGACCTAAAATTTATATTTAAGGCCTGTTTCACAATAACGAAAGAAAACTTTCGACTTACAATTTATATTGAAAACTAAACAAATTTTCATATTTTATTGATGTTTTCAATATAAATTTTCAGTCGAAAGTTTTCTTTCGTTATAGTGAAACAGGTCATTGAAACAAAAACAAATACGATACCATGGAGAGTTAATTTTTTTTTTGAATATCGATGTTTTAATTCTCTCATCGATTAATACTTGAAAACAATCGATATTTTTTAGTCACTATCGATAGTAAATGATACACCACTAAAACCAAAATATGTAACATGTTGCTTTTCATATATAAAAATAACTGAATGTCGGGAAATTTTCTTCCACTGATCTCAATTATTTTTCATACAATTGTTTTAGTTTTGTTATTTATTGAACAGAGAAATAAAATCCCTGCAGGAAATGGAACTGACACAAGACAAGTCACGTAATCGGTCTTTAAGTGAGAGGGAACAGTCCGAGTTCTAACACTTCCAATGAAGCGGACTAGTCACTTTTACATGGGGATGGCCTAGGATGGGGTTAATTGATACTTTGTATACGCATTTTGAGTTGTCACTGAACTATCCCAAAGCGATCTATTCGGTGTAGAATAATATAAATTATTTAAAAATGTCATTCCGACACTCAACTGTAACAATGAAAACTTATAATTTTTGATTTTATTGTTACAAATTTTTTAATTATAATTTATTTTTGAGCAGATATTTTTTGGGATTCGAACTGACAACCTGGTGCTTGACAGGCTTGCACACTATCAACTCGACCACAGAGGCACTCATATTTCAAAAGTATAAACAACTGTTAAATTTCGATTAATATCCAAGTATAGTTACGGCACTTGTTCCAGAGTGACTTGGCGTTCCATTTATATCGATTCATTGTCTTTCCCAGCCAAGTCTTTCTTATATATATACTAAACCAAAAAAAAAAAAAATATTCGTAATACATAATACCTGCCTTAGCGGAGTCTTTCTTATATAGACATACTCTCAACAAAAAAAATATTCGTAGTACATATAATATATGATATTCGTAATAGTGCCCTATTGAACTATGGATGAACTAATGGAGAATAAAAGTAAACGAACAAAAATGTGTTCAGGTAATATTTACCCTATGAAGAAAGAGATACTTGTTCCCAACTTGTTCCTCAACATACATCTTGATCGACGGCTTACATGGAAACACCATTGACTCTAGCTAACACAAATGAAACTTAAATTAACTCAGATACATTGGCTGATTAACTAGTAGAAACTCAATCCTCAGTCTAGATGGTAAACTTTTAATATACTTTTAAAACCTTTATGGTGCTACGAAATTCAGCTATGGGTAACCTGACCACACATCACGCTATTGAAATTTGCAATCTCTTATGAGATTTTTATTAAAATGTAACTGATACAAACTCAATCCAAATATTTTTTAAGTGCAGTTATTGCTTAACTATCCAAATCCCTGCGTGCTTTGTAGTTCAGCTAATTTGTAGAATACAATTCTCATTATTAACATGTCATGAAGAGTTTTAAAATTATCACTGCGCTATTTTCTGTCTGAATCGGCGTAATTTCAAGTTTGTGCTCGTATAGATTTATAAGCCTTGACACAAACCTTGTTCTTTAACAGAGCTTTATTAGTGTCTTAACAGAGCTCTGTTAAGCTATAATGCATTTCTAAAGGACTTTTCCAGTAAATGAGGCAACCCAGACGGAAAAAAGTGATGCTCCTCCTTTATTATTGCCCATGAATCTATGTATTTCTGAAAGCATGAATTTGAAGTAGATACTCGAATTGCCAAGTTTTGAACTTGGCATTTTCTGAAGGATACGTACTTTTGAAAGTCAATGCTATCGGATAATGATTATTAAGATTAATGCCCAAGTGGTCCTCTAAAAACGTGCATACTCAGAATTTCGTGAAGTAACTGTGAAAACTGTGTATCTTAAGTACATACGAAACTGTATATGTATGTGCATATTACTCATCCCGCTTTCTAAAAGATATTTATTTTTAAATCCCAGTTTTTGATGAATCATGTCCCGCTTTCAGCTTCCAATGTAGAGAAAATCCAAAGAAAAAAAAAACACATATTTATATTATTTGATAGGACCTGGACTCAGCTACAACACTAGAACGAGTCTCAATAACTACAACGAGTCTGTTGAAGCTGTTTAGCTTTTAAGGTGTTTAGTAATTCTCAATTACTTTATGGTAGATTTTATATAATTCCAATTTTTTTGTTCAAGAATTTGGTTCGACATTTTCTGATAAATTTGCATTAAACAACATAGTTACCTTAATACAGAAACCACCTAACTCATTATTTTTTTTTAATCGAGATTTTTGCATTCAATATATTAGGTACATCACGAAAATGGTGAATATGTAACCATTTATACGATATATCTTCTTTTCACCATTCACTACGCCCTACTTTTTTTAACACTACCATTTTCTCAAGTCCTACGATGAGTACGCTTGGTTCAATTGTCACCAAATTTTCTGCAGGGATTCTATTTTATTTTGTTATGTTTTGCATAAAAATATTTTGTTTTGAGTTTTTAGTGTAAATATGTACATCGTACGAGAACCAACTTTTATACTATCATGATCCCAGCAAAAAATTACTTTTCTGATTACCAAATTTCATAACTCGCTTACAAATCACATTACCTAAAATTTTAAAAAATTATGTACAAGTTGCTAAATGAGGAGAATAAATTTTTTAGATTAAATAGATTACGTGAACAAGTTGCCAAATAAAAAAAGTAAGTACTTCTCAAGAATCGATTATTTTAGTCTCACGCCTTGTTAAAATCATTAAGTTGGTAATCCAGTAAGGAACAGTTTCCACCAAAAATGCTTAATTCCAAACCCGATTACCTTTTTTGAATTTTTTTGCTGGGTATGAATAAATAAATAAATTTTTCATCATAATTCATTCATGTATTCACTTATGCATTGATGTTTTCAATATTTCATATGCTGAATAATTATTTATTTTCTTATTTATTTATTTTTTGAATAATTCTTTCGTGCATATAGAGTTTGGTATATTTTTTGCCATAGAACAAATGGCCTCAAATTATGTACGTACATTAGGGTGGCCCAAAATCCAAAAGCATCGAATATTCGCGCTCCACAATACTGGTCCTATTCGAATAGTGCTTAAAAATGTTCAGTCTAAATTTGGGCACAATCGGTAAATATCTAGAGGTTGCGATAATTTAATGAGCGCTGTCAAATTGGGTCACCAAAGCAACACCTCGTTCTGTACAGTCATTTACAACTTTTAAAAGTTTAGCATTTTCTTTCATTGAAATAAAAATGGCGTCGTATTTTCACTCTGTAGGATCTTTTGAAAGAAATAACTGTGCCTTTTCTTGGCCATCATCGCATAGTAAATTAAAAATCATTGTTGACCTTTTGGTAACATAGGACTCAAGTCCGTCCAGTCTCTTTAAGGCTTTACATTTTGGTGATAGCTGGAGATTTTTCACCATTACTTTTTTAGTTTCATATGTAACGATAGAATCTAAAAAGGCAAGCCCGATTAAATATTCAGAAAAGTACCATAAATGTCAATGAAATGCTTTTACAGTAGCTTTAACAATTTTTTTCATTGGGATAGTGTTCGAGTTGCTTAAGAAAGTTTTGGTCATTAAGAGGAGCATTTATTGCTAACTGAGCTTCATTCCAGTATCGGCCATATATAAGACTTGAAAACAAACTTATTTCGGTAACTGCTTTTTTCCTCGTCTGTGAGATCAAATTGATTTTGAAACATACACATTTTTATGCAATAGATCGTCTTCGTCATACAACGAGCAAGATGGCATGCGCCTGGTGCATAAAATTTAATTTTCATTATTCCTGCTTTATTTGCAACAGCAAGAAAATTTAGACAAATCGTAAGGAGTTCACGGTAATCGTCCCTTGGCTGTTGACTTTTGATGGCATCACTAAAATATTCATTCATACATTTGCTGTTGGAGTTGAAGCAAGTCACTTGTAGGAAATATACTCGTAGTATCATATCCGACTTTGAAGTTTTCTTTATCAATCTTTTCACTTCGGGTCCTCCGCTTGGGCCAAAATACTCTTTAAAGACATTAGAAAGCATGACCTGAAACATATGATAGCGAAAAGAAATCCATAGTAGGTCTTTATTTAATCCATTTCCAATTAAAGTACATTCACATAGCTTTAAACGCGACCTCTAAATATTGTCCTCTTGAGCCAATTTTTGGTATACATATATATTTTAGTAAAAGAAACAAAATCAAGCTAGTGGAGAAAGTACTGGACTATACTTTTACTTTTCCATACAAGCATGGGCCACTTTAATGTACATGCATACACACATACATACATATATGTATATGTAGGCAGATTTATTTGAAATATATTTTCTTAATACTTTTACTGGGATAGAGTATCATATACTTTCTGCAATAGAGCAAACAGCCTCAAGCTATGTACGATTATCTATGTATACATATTTATTTGAAATATTTTCTCTTATTGATAAAAACAAACTTTTGGTATGCCTATAATCTTTTTTATGTCAATTTATATAAAAAAGATATTTCATCGAAAAGAATTTAATCATTGAAAATCTACTTCAAACATTCTTGAAAATCCGTGCAAAATCAAAGATAAAAATTATTACATGAAAACAGGCTGCTTACAACTGACTAACTAACGCTAAGCTTAACTTTAACTATTACAATAATAGCCCGAAGATAGTGAATGGCATGAAGTTCACAGCATGTCGTTCCCTAATGTGTAGCCGTGTTCGAATATTAGTCTCAATTGTAGAACTATTTAACACGAAGTTCCAATAAATATAAAAGCACTTTTTTGTTTTAATACTAAATCCGCCAATGTAAAATTTAATTGTAAACTTCTTTTATTCACTAAAAAAAATAGCCAAGATCAAAAGCTTTCTTGAGCTTAGAAAATTAAATATTATAAATTATTTAATGCCTCGTGAGTCACATATACACAGAAAAAAATAAGTTTCATTTTTGATAACAAAAATCCCCGTATTCAATCATTTTAATTTTCGAATTTCCTGTGATAAAGAAATCCGCTATATCAATAACAAAAATTGTAAAATAATAATATTTTTTTTTCTTCGATAATATAAATATTTGAATTAATAAAATATCTTATCAATAATTTTTAATTTAAATGTAATGAATCAAAGAAAAAAGTTGTTGACTGAAATTTTATTTTCAGTGATAATTGTTATTTTATTGTATGTGTGTGTGTTGATGGATGAATGTTAGTTTGTTTTTGCTTGGCTGCGATTAAAACTAAATGTATTGGGGATGACTCGAACCGGGAATCTCTTGACTAATAGACTAACGTGCTTACCATTCAGCTAAAGAGCAAATGGTTATTGGATTCGCAAATAATGAATACAGGCAAAACATGAGAAATCATGGTTCTTCTACATTTGCGCATTGCGTTTTGATATAATCCAAAAATAACTTTGTTGAGAAAAAAACAAGCCACGACGATTTTCGGTTACTTGTTGTAATTCACACGTATACAACACGACCAATCAAAAAAACAACAACATCAGCACATAACCATGTCCAGTCAATCAACAAGCAAGATAAACACCAACACATGCAAAACAAAAGTAAACGATATTTTAAAATGTGCGGAATTGATAAATGCAATATTCAAGTTAATGACAAATATTATTGAAATTAAAAATTTTATTCATTAACATGGTGTTATTGAAAATAATTCTTGTCTATTTTTTTCTGTGTATAGAATAATAATCTCTGAAGAAATTATAAACTCAATTGTAATATTTCTTCATATATGTATATTAAGATTATAATGCGAAGAGCAGAGACATCATTTTGTTGCATAGGCACACTTGAAGCCATCTGAATCTCAATTCAGAACTACTTAAGTGTAAAAGGACTTATGGCGGTTCACCATTATTCCTCTCAAACACAATTAATAACATGACATAAGCACAATGTTAATGTTGGTTTATTTAATGCGCTGTTTTCACAGCTTATGGCCAAGGCATTTCCATACTAACAATATGTGTGACAGGCGCTTTTAATTTACAAATATTTCCAGTTTTGTTTTATAAACATTAAAAAAAAAAAAACAGCATGAATATGATAAGCCTTGGCGCTTTTATGAATGTCACAGTACGTATCGTATACATGAATATATTTCAATAAATTATTTTTTTTCTTAATTTAATAATTTGTTACAGCTGCTACAAAGCTTTCTAGTCATTGGGTTTAAAATTAAAAGGGTTTTTACATTACACATTTAAATTGTTCATTATGATTTTGCCACATTAATGAATATAGAAGTAAGTAAGGAAAAAATAAAGCAAAACAAAACTGGACAAATGTCTATCATGTATAAACTTTTGCCACAAAGGCCACAAGGAAAATTACAAACCGCAATAATCCTACTGAGACCATTACATAAAAAAAGTAAGTTACGCGTAGAAAGGTTCTTATCTAGCTGTTTCTGCAATTGCTTAGCAGAACTTGTTTCAGCTGAAACTGTTTACCGATGCAGAGCTGGGTATTTTTTAATTTTGGTGTTTTGTTTTCATGCTTTTATTTTCAATCCTGTTTTGAAAAAAAGCTGAAATTGATGCGTGTAAGTGCAACGATGTATCTCTTCTCAAAAGTATTTTTTCACTGTCCCACAGTGCAGTCATTGAGATTCTGGAAATAATTGAAATTTAAAAAACTATGTCATAAAATAAATTGCCCGACCTACAACCTATCGTAATCGTAAATTATTATTATAAAATTTATAATATCCATGGTTTTACACATACATATCTCAGGGGTGGGCAGCTATACCAACTTTGGGCGCTACGTTAATGAATTAATATTTTTAGGAACCATATTTATTTTTTAATTCAAAGTAAAAATGAATTTTAAATTCAAAGTAAATAAATTTTTTTTAGTACTCGTCGAACTTCTTTTCTTAAATTTAACTGTTAATCTAATTTTGAAGTGAATCAGTTTAATGCTCGAACTTTTTAACAAAATATTTCACATCGACGAGAGGACAACAGCCAATCAGAGCTTAGCGATACGGTTGTTGTTGTTGTAAACACGAAATAAATCCTTTGAATTAATATGAAAAACATGTGAGAATAACGTTTAAGAGTGAAGTGAAAATAAATGATTTTCTTAATTTAAATACAATTCTGCCTTTTTGTTGAGAATGCTATATTTTTCAAATCATTTTCAAACGATTGTCGCTTGACAAAAGCTCTGATTTCAAAGCACTCTCAATTGGAAATCTAGCATGGCATGCGCGTTTTGTTTTTCAATACTTCGTATTCTTGCGAGTTGTTGTATTCAACATTTAAATTTTTAAAAATAAGTATCGGTCTGTTTTAACTCATAAGCTTTTAACTGGTGCTGATGCGAACTGCCAAAAGAGGTCATCAATCCAATTTGACTGTCTAACTACTAAAATGTACAATCCCCGTAAATAAGTAAATAAAATTTCTGAACAGTTTCCGTTTATGTAATATTTTCTTAAATGTTCTTGTTAATTTTCTATGTTTTTGTCTAAATTTGTAACAAAAAATTCTATAAAATTAGTGGCGCATATTCATAGTCAAAACAAAGTATACTTTAAGAAGTTAAAACCAGTATTACTATACAAAATACTGTTTTTAACTTCTTAAAGTGTACTTTGTTTTGACTATGACTATGCGCCATTAGTTTTATTTATTTAATAAAAAAAATTAATTTTTTAGTTAATTTTAATTATTATTGTTCGAACTTTGTTTGTTTCTATATTTATTTTATTTCTATAAATGAACAAATAACACCAAGTTTAATTGTAAATATTCTCACAAACAGCTAGTAGAATGGAACAGCTGTTTTCGAAGGCCACTTCACCTTCGTCATCAGAGTTCTTTTGTGTTGGGTCCAAAGTGTGCACCATACACAGTTGATGTAGATTTCTGCTTTATATACGAGTACTCAGCCATCATTGCAAATGTAATGTAATGAAAGCTCAATTTTACCATCTCTAAATTTACAACAGTCTTGCCATTGTCGTTTGTTCTTTATTAATTATGCACATGTTAGTTAATTTACTTATTTTTTGTTCTACTTAAGATAACATTTTTTGGTTTGTTACTATTAAGTATTTTTGATTTTTGCCACTGTCCCATGACTAATAATTTTAGTTAATTTTTTTTTATATTTCTGCTATGGGATTATTTATCATTATTTTATGGGATTTTTTAATATTGTGCATAAGAGCCATACCAATCGACTGCAAGAGCCCAGTGCAGCTCGCGAAACGCGTCATGGCCGCCTCTGATTTACATATAGTATATCGTATTAAATAACTCTGGCGTATGAGTAATATTTAGTTGCGTATAGAAATGGGCTTTGGCACACCAGAGATGAGGTTGTGAAGAATTACTAATCGGTCACATTCATGTCATACTACGTGAATGCAGAGAAAAATTAAATCCATAATTTATTATTCATAAGCCATTATTTACTTTTATCTTAAAAATTTATAAAAATTTTCTCTTTCGTTAAGATTAATGATCTTTCGTTCGTGCTGTCAGTTAACTTTCCAATCATGCAAAATCTTATCTACCTGCATTTGCATTTATAAGTGATTAAAGTTTATCTATGCATGAGTCACTGCCTGATCACGTGCTCAGATCTAAGACATACACATTTACATACATATTCTCTCTTATATTCAAAACAGTTTAAAATGTTTCACATTACAAATAGCCAGACACAGCCAGCAAAACGAAAAATTAAAAAAATGTTTCATGTGAATTAAATAAACGATAAGTTATTGTGAAATTGTTTAATGGTCCGTGTTTGGGAACTTGCGTTTTTCTTCTATTTATTACAAAAGTTGTTAGAAACTTTTTAAATGGCACTTTTATAGTTTTGCATATTTAGCGCAGCCCAAAAGCATTTGCATTTTTTATTTTATAAAAATGTTTCACAAGCCAAACCAAAGTGTTTAAATGCGCAATAAGAAATTATGGAGATTTTCTTATAAATACGTACGTACGGGTATGTGCGCTAAATTTTTTTTCCAGCTTTTTTACTCATGTGATATTAAAAGTTTCTAATTAATTATTTTTTGTGGTAAAAGTAAAAGCATAAATACACATGCTTGCTGGTAAAGTGCGCAGTGGCATAAGGTTTTCTGTTTGTTATATGTGACCCGGTCTGTGAAAAGGTGGGTTATGACTCAAAAATTATTTTTATTTTTTTTTTTTTTTGGTTCGGATAGTTTTTGAGACGCTCTTTAACATGGTGAAAAGCAGAAAGTCCTAACTTGCTTAGAAGTGTACTAAAAATGTATAGAAAGAAGAGCACAAATGAAAAGGAGAAATTGGAAATAAATGACATTTTAACAACTACAACCGTACACAGTTTTTTTTTCCTCAAAACTTCACTAGTTTATAACGGAAAAGACCAACAGAAACAGAACGAAGGACAACAACTACCCAGAAACTGACGAAATGCATTGTTTATCTTTAACAGCTGATTTCTCGAAATTTTGTTTTTGAGTCATAAGCCACCTTCTCATAGACCGGGTCACATATAGTGAAATTTATTTATTTACTGCCTTAGTTATAAAAAATATTTTTGGTTTATAAAAGCTTTATAAAGCAATTTTTTTATGGAAATCTGATTAATAAACCTTTTATAAAACCAAATTATTTTTTATGAATTAATCTTTTAAAATAAAAACAAAGTTCATAGACTTTCTAAAATATTTACTAATAAATATAATGCAAGAGTAAATTAAGTAACTCGATATCGTATAAAAATTCAAAATATTTCGATATTGTTGATAGGGAAATATTTAAAAAAAATTCTATCGATACCAGTATGCAGTAATTTGCTCTTAGGAAAACCAAATTTTTTTTTTTAACATTGATTTGTTTTTGTTAAAGAATTACATGCAGTAACTTGTGATACGCTGAATCAAAACTATTCTCGTATTCTATTTTATATGAATATAAGACAGAAATTTAAATAGCCTGACAGTACAAGCAATGAATTAAATGCACCTTTTGTATGGAAAAATATCTTCAAAAAATATTTAAATTTTCGTTCTTTACACAATACGGATATTAAAAAATTTTAAAACACACAATGTTAAATTATTTTATTGTTGAATACCACAATGTTAACATTGCTATTCTTTACACAGTATTGTCTGCGCACCAGACACATATTTAACATTAAGATAGCAAAAGAATGTTAGCAACATCACATCACATTCAATAGTTTCTCAAATACCAGCTTTTGAACTTGTCATTAGTTCGTGCTAAAATTCATTCTTGTAGTTTGTGTTTATGTTGGTTGTCTATAAAGCTTGAATGTAGAGTTGTTGTTGTTTGTATTTTTTTTTTTTTTTTATAAAAAGAGAAGTAACACTCAGGCAATTAATGCCTACTAGGTGTTACCTTCTTTTAGGAAAGGGATAGTGATAGTGAAGACAGATGGTGAAGGAAAAGATAGAGGAAAGCTTCATTCTTTTACAACTCTGCTTTTTTGCACGTTTTTGATAATGCAGTGTTGCTGCGCCATCTGGTGTCAAAATGAGGCGTATTAAATTTTTGAAGCTGTGTTTTGTAGCCATTTTATTGATTATTTTACTTTGCCGATGATTTTGCTACACAACGAAGGAGGGCGCTCTGATGTTACATTAGGACTAGTATCTGCTGAAGTCGGTATAGTTCAGTGACCAGTGACTATGCCTTCATCACTTGAACTTTCCTACAACAACTGATACAAAGGGACACTAATGCACATCAGAAAAATGCTTGGTGTTGTTATTCAATGACTGTTGGATACAGGGATTGAACCCAGGACCTTCTGTTTTGTAGTCAACGTGCTAACTACTTCAGCCAACGCCACTACTATTAAAAATATTTGCCATTAGGTCTGTTACAGAACTTGTAATGGGTGATATTTTAACCCTTTGGCTTTTGAAAATGTAAAAAAACTTTAACAATTCGCAAAAGTGCATTAAATATTTACTTCAGATGATAAATGAATGCTTGCCATTTGTTTTTTAAAGATTATTTCATGTAAATGTTGCACGTGGGTACGACCTGACGGCATAGGCGGCATAGGTCCATCCGTGAGGCATACTTTTTCCACCATTTCGGCCGATATCTCACAATGACAGCTGTAATGTTGTCTTGCAGGGCGGCAACTGATGTTGGTTGGTCCCTGTACACGAGATATTTTAGCTATGCCCCCTAAAAAAGTCAGTCCTGTGGGGTCAATTCGCATGATCTTGGCGGCCAATTTGTAGTGCTGCAAAAGTTCACTTGAAATACTCTCCAAATTCGCCTCTCAAATGGTTAATGGTATCGCAAGGCCGTTTGGCATGAGCCACAGTCTTGGTAGGAGGATGACGGGCACTGTTGTATTTTAAGACTGTTCCAAGGCAGCGGAGTAACGGATCTACGCTCGTAAGCCGCAACAGGTCGATAACACAAATTTCAATGACACATTCATTGACTTCCAAAGTTGTGTTAACATTCTACAACATACAGTTTGTTAACCTGCTTTTTGGAAAATGTATTTCCAACATACATATGAATGTATGTATGCATGTGTGCGTATGTATGTATCTATGTATTTATGTATGTATCTTTGTATGGAATCAGTATAAATGCATTGCAATTGAAACTTTGGCAAAGTATTTAATTTAATTTTTTCTTTTGAAATAAAATTCCATTTGAATAAAATTTTCCACACGCACACATAATTTCTTTGCACAAGAAAATCTCTTTCGCCAAATTCTTTTGGCAATATACAATTTAACTGTCATCGTTTTAACAGTGTCATGGTTAATAAAATTTTATGTTGTTGCTATGGCAGCAGAAAAAAAAAACAAACAACGACCTTTCTTAAATACACAAGTGATTTAAGATTTTTTTTTCTTTTTAGAAAGTTTAAATTTTCAATTTTCCATAGATACATTTTAGATTGAAATAGACGATATTCGAGTCGAGTAATAAAAATATGTCTTTATGTGCTATTTTTAGTTGAAATTGTTAAATTGACTTAGCGTGGGTGTAAAGACACAAATGATTTTTATTTTGCTATTATTAATAACTTGGATTGTAAAATTATTATGATTTACAAATATTTTTCATTTATTACTTCAGCAATATCGGCTTTTCCTGGCTCTTGGTTTTTTTTGATACGACTGTAATCTATTGTAGCGAGTGTTCTTTAATGTCTGTTGTACAGTGTGGCGAGTAAGGGAAGCTGAATATGCAATTGACATTGTTGCATAATAGCCAATGTTTCCGGCTGGCAAGTGTAATACCTTAACAGAAATGTATTCAAATACTTTCTGAGATTAAATCAAAAGTATCTATTATACAATTTGCTTTTGTATTCAAAGATGGTTATACACAAAAAAAAACATTAAAATTAGTTTTAATCACCGAATTGCTTAAATCAATAAAAAGTTTGCGGTTTTTCAACCACATGCAAAATAATGTTATCGATTAACATATTTAAAAAAAACTTATTTTGTAAAACACAAATATTTAAATTACAAAAGCAAAACACCTACAAAATTTTTCAACTTTTTTTCTAATAAATGTATTATTATTCACCCTTATCGGGAATAAAAGCTCACGTGAAATGTGTTCCCTTTCCCTAAAAATATGATCGCCATAGTGATTAATAAAGATCCCAGCTAAAACTTTGATGGCAAAGTAATGAGTGCAATTGCTAATAAATATGAATAAAAATTGGGGCAAGGTTAAAAAAAAATTGGAATGCAATATAGTCACTTCCGGGTTTTCAGGGTTTTACGCATGTACTTACATTAGCTTGCATAGCTTTTAAAGGAATGGATATTTCATTTCAAAATTTTAAAAGTACAATAAAAACACCCCAGGCAAATTTTGGTTTAAAAAAAATATAAAAAATATTTTGGCTAAGTTTGAAAAAATTTTCATTGAAATGGTTGGTCAGTTCCGGGTTTGCCGTGAGGAAATTATTTACGTATCTTTCACCTTCGAAATATTTTAAGTGTTATAGCTATACTCTAGACTAATTTCGGATTAATATAATAAATAATAAAATGGAACGAAGTTAGAAAAATTTAAAATCAAAATGCTCACGTTGGGTTTTGAAGTCATTACGTGTGTAAAGTAATTGACATAACTTCCAATACTTTGAAGCTTCCATTTCCGAACTCTTACAATTTAATGAGAACATTCTAGGCTTATTTGAGTTAAGATATAAAATAAAAAATACACTCAGGGAAAAGCTGCAACTTAAAAATAAGAACGCATAACATTAATTTAATAATTTTCAATATATGTAATAGAAAATGTATATTGAGATACTCAAAACGAAATTAAATTAATAAAGTGAGACATTTTTAGATTTCATTGAGCCAGATTAAGAAATTATTTCTGATTGAAATTAATAAACTAATTAAGAAAAAATTTTGATGTGATTTGTAAAGATGCATGTAAAGAAATTTGCATAATTTGTTAATTTTTTAGAGATCCCATTCCCAAATATTAACAGCATAACAGATATATTCTAAGTTATATGTGGTAAAAAACAAAAATAAGCAAACAGATCGAATTTAGAAAAAAATTAATGTGAATTGGTCATTTCCGGTTTCGGTTTTACAGTGTGCCCTACGCATGTAAAGAAATTGGCGTATCTCTTAAGCATATAAAGATTTCACTTCCCAGCTTTAACAGTATAATTGAAACACCCTAGGATAATTTTGTAAAAAAAAAATAATAAAACAAAATGTCCTGGTGAGAAAAATTTTAACGTGAATTGAACATTTCCGGTTTTGCACTTGAAAAATTTTAATTTGTTTAATTAATTTTTTTTAAGAACAGATGATTTTCTATAAGAATCATTAATTTAAATTCCTTTTAGTTTTTGGTTCAACATTATAATTCCTTTTAGCACTAGAATTTCACATATAAACGAAAATGTTTCAGGTAAAAAATGGTCTGTATGAGCTATTAGTGTGCTTAGACACGCTGAAACTTTATGATATGTTTAGTTTTAGCTTCATTATTGCCATATTCTAGCAAAAATTTCAGCTTCCCAGAAGCGTTTTTGTAAGCAAGACAATGTTAAGAAATCACTTGCTGTTGCGCATGAATAAAGCAATACATTCAGCTTCCAAAAATTCCTAAATTTTTTGCCTTACCAAAGTGCTTCACAAAAGTAATAATAGTATATACTTTTTGTGTACTCAGCTGCAAAAGTTACTGCCTTGAAATTTTTTGTTTTATTTTTTATTCTACTTTGTGAGAAAGCCTGCCTTACGTTAATGCTTTTTTGTTTTTTTTTCCCCTCAGTTAATTTGTTTTGCTTCCCTCAGTTAGTAGTGCTTCCAGATCAGTATTTTTTTTACTGGGATGTAGCTTAGAGTGATCACCGCGTCTAAAGTAGCTGTTGGCCAAAAACTGATGACACCATTTTTGAGGATTTTTCACTGTTGCACAGTTATCACATGTTATTGTTATCACATGTGAATTATTTTTGATATTTTAAGTTTTCCTTTTCATTTATATATTTTTTAATGTACTCGAATGTATTAAAAGCACTGAGTATAATTAAAATATTTATTCATTTAAAATTACGAAGCATTAAATTATTTCCTCATCATCATTATCATCATTAAAAAAGTGATTGACATTAACATCCATGATTATTCTTATTTATTTCTAACAACATGCATAACGTTCATTTACAAAAACAATGACATAACTCAAAATATGATTTTAGAATTTTTCAGTTACACATAACTTTAAGGAAAAAGTAAATTTTCTTTTTCTCTCACGAGTTGAGTAAACAAGATATTTGTATGAAGTTTTTACACAATATATAGAATAATTCTACATCATTAACTCAATAATTTCGTTTTTTGAGTTATGACGTTGTTTGAGTAAATGAGCGATATTATGTATATCAAGGAGCTTTTTTTAATTATTTCTTTCAAACTTGATAATTTTTGGCACACAGAGAATATTTACTACGAGTACAACTAAAACTTTAACTCTGTGACGTAAACAACAACTAAATGTTGTCAAACATAATTGAAAAAAGTCTTGATTCTGGAATGCTTTCTTCATTCAAAGAAATTTATGGCAATTTTTTCTCCACTGCCTACAGCTGTAAGATTTGTAATAAAGAAAAACTATTTAACTTTTTCTTTCATTCCATTTGCCAGTATTTCATTCTATTTAAGGTTAAATAATTATTAAATTTAAAATTAAATAAAATATAAACAAATTTTATTATTTATTTGAATAATCTGGGCGTATATAAACTTAATTTGCATAATTCTTTGCTTTGCTTAATATTTACATTCGTTTCATAATATATTTTGTATATATAGTCCACAACCTGAAGAAATTATAAAATCAAAACTTTTCTCCAATAATTGAATATTGTGGTTGTGCCACACAAAAGCTGCTGAAATAATATGCCTAATCAAACTTTGACATGAATTATATACTTTTTATTTTTAGTTAACCACTAGTCATCTCTATACGAGTAGGAATTCAACAACAACTCTTTTGTATTCTGTGATAAGACTATTAAATAAATAAAATCTAAATAAATTAATTTAATTCAACAACCACAAATTTCATAATATGCCAAATAAAAACATGTAAAAGATGATGATTTATTTGAGCAGCAGATTTGTCTTCAATTGTTTAAATTCATGACAAACTCAAAAAGGTTAAATAATTGCTTCACTTCAAAAGGTTTAATGATTATAAATCTTTGATTTAAATTACACGTGCACGCCTACGGCTTGAAATATTTATTTTTATATGACATGCAAAACTTCTTGTCCAATTAATACAACGTACTAATGATGCTGCCATTAATAAACAATTTTGAAGGCTAAAGGGCTCCACGGCTACAAATTTATAAGAAAAATTAATTAAATATTCATTCATTCATGTGATTTTTGTTTATCATCCCTGAAGCGGCGTGTTTACGCAAGACAGATTGAATATAAATCACGTTTTTTGTTCAAATAATTTTGGGTTTTATCCATTTTATTAAATGTTTAATATTTTGTTTTGATTACAATATGGTTATAGGGTATTCCAAAAATGAATTCCGAACTTTGACAGTTTATACTGAACATATGGTAACTTTGACGGATGATGAAGGCCATATGATTGAAGTTACATCTGTCAAATTGGATGTCAATTCTTCAGTAATCGTAATCTTTGCGCTTAGAAAATATTACGATTGCCACAATAGTTTCTTACCGAGAGAAATATTAGTAGTGTTGTGGATAAATTTCAGTTAACTGGACTAATCTTCCCAAAACATTGCCGTTGTCTTTAAGAGTGTGCAGGACAATCCGGTGCAGTTGATCTCGCATTGCTCACAAGAACTCTGACCTTCACAGAGTTTTTTGTTCAATAAGCTTTAGAGCTGTTGGAAGCTGTCCCCACTTTTCATCGAAAAGTAAACTTTAGTGATGAGGCTCATTCCTGATGGGAGTGAAAGCAATCCACATGAGCTAGCTATATTATTGGTGCTTATTTTCTATACAACAACATTGGCCAAGCCATCACCAACAGCAGCGTCGGTGACTAACAGCTTCTTTAAGACAGAATTAGTAGTATGGACACCAGCGACATGTAGTTTCAACAGGACACCAGCTACGTGCCACATAGATGATGTTGCATTGCATATTCTGTACGAAAGATTTGAGAGCTTGGTCATTTCACATTGAGGTGATGTGAACTGGTC
This sequence comes from Tachina lurida, assembly GCA_944452675.1. Taxonomy (NCBI): domain Eukaryota; kingdom Metazoa; phylum Arthropoda; class Insecta; order Diptera; family Tachinidae; genus Tachina; species Tachina lurida. Next base: position 154,907,057 of record OX101755.1, on the reverse strand, counting down.
ACCCGGATCGTACAGTTTGACAACTTTAGAATTTTTCCACTGGGGGTTTCTTAAGTCGAAGGTCCATAAGAGTAAGTGACATATTATAGAGGTCCTTAAAGTTAACATTGCAAATATTATGGGTGAGATTCAGCGCGATTTATGTAGCCGAACCATTGCGTACATTCGAACGTTGTTGCATTCCACATTCAAAATTACAAAAAAAGTTTTTTAACGCCAGGTCTACTGTACATGAACCAAAGCAAATTATTCAGAGTCTATTTCACCAACTTATTTAAATATCAATTCATATTTAAAAGTAATTTTTCCAAACAAAAATTAATAAATATTTACATTTAACTGCTATGTTTGCATGTTTTATTAGATTCAAAAAAACGCGCTTTAGTGAGCAAAAATGTAGTACTCCCAACCGGGAACTCGCCACACAAAAATCAGCAGCGATATCACCAGGTTTGTCAGCGCTACTTTTATTCTATAACAGTAGAAAGGTGCTTTATTTGAAGCAATTTTTTTACTGGAGACATTGAGAAGCCTTTCAAATACTTTCGAGGATGAGTAATCCAATGATGTTAGAGCATATAAGGCTGGGAGCAAAAGCGATTCTAGAAATGAGTGCTTAATTAACCAGAATGTGCTGCATTCCAGTTCACTCCCGACCATTGCTGTTAAACTTTTTGTGCGTTTAGACAGAATCATGGATGACTACTGCCAGTGTAATCAAAACGTCACTTATGTCTTCTTTATATATATGAATTTGTTTTCTAAGCTATCAGCAATTTACGGAACATTTGTAAAAGAACTATTTCTTTTCTCCAATGAGCCATGGGAACGTATAAGCAACATAAATCAATTCTGGCTGCCTAAAATAATCCGCGTGTGACAAATTTATACGAGGAGATTTTTCAATGATTTTTATATGGACTATCTGCATGATTTTCTATACAGATTACAAAAGCAATACAAAAATGCTGATGGCGTTATTTCATAAAGCGACATATTTTATGAACAAAGTCATAGTTAAATAAACAAATAAACAAATAAATCAGAAAAAAATCTACTATAGATTATAGTGTCTACTAAATCATTTTTTTTATTCATTCTTGGGGATGAAAACTAATGCTTGGGATTGTTACATACGGACCTTTGAAAGGAAACCCAAATACTTAATATGTCTCTGGGCGGATGTTCACTTGCAAGAACTTTTATTGTTAACAACACCAATATTTCAGAAATAACTATTTTGATTTGTATTATAAATAAATTATGAAAAATATTTCATCCTTAAACATATTTTAGTTATATTAAGCAGAGTTTAATGTATTTAATATTGTTTTACATTTAATAATTCGCTTTGATACTGATGCCTGTTGGCGTACCCACTCATGATTATGTTTTGCAAATGTTTTGTATTAAAATTTTGAGTTTTCAGTAACTGATAATTTGAATGATGCTATATTTCTATTAATCGTATGGAGAAATATATTTACTACATTCTAATTAAAATTCAGTCAGGAGTCATTGAAAGAGCTCTTTAATTAATGTGTGATATTTAGGGCGAGCAAAAGTAGGTGGGAGACATATGAACTCCATTCAAACATTTTGAAATTTTATACGATATCGTGTGACCTAATTTACACTATAGGGTTATATCAACAGCAGCTGCTTATATTTATATTTTACCTTCTCTGCATTATAATTAAATCTCGAAAAACTTTGCAGAAATAACAATGTCCTTGTGGTCTCCTCTTCATTGCTTAACAAATCACGGGAACTTTAAAGCCCGCATTTAAAAGTTTTTCTTCTACAAAATTCGGATATAAGCTTTCATAAGAGAGCTTCCAAGCAAGTCATTAAGATCCCGAACTTATGATTTGGAAGTAGTGCAAATTTGGATAATTGCTACATATAAAGGGTGTTTTTTTATAGAGTAACACAAGTTTAAATGATAATAAAACAAGAAAATATATTTTAATATGAATCAAACGGGCTTTACTGGAAAGAAAATTTTATGAAATTAATGTTTAAATATAATTTCTGCCATGTGGCCGCCACGGCTGGCGCGTAGAAGTCGCAATTTGGAACATAAATTTTCAACAAATGTTCGCATGATTTGCGGCCGTATTGATTTCCAAGTGTTCAATTGTTTGCGCTTTATCGACGTAGATAAGTAACTTGACATAACCCTAAAGAAAATAATCCAATGGGGTTATAAATCACATGATCTTGGTGGCCAATTAATTGTACCATTACGTGAAATTTTATTTTCATAAAAAATTCTTTGAGTAAATCAATTGCAGCGCCCGCTGTGTGGCATGTGGCTCTGTCCTGTTGAAATCATATAGCAGCAAGATTATTGCCGCGTAATTGAGATACGAAAAAATTTCGAAACATGTTCCCATACAGTTAACCAGTTACAGTAACATTCTGACCATCATCGTTTTTGAAGACATATGGGCCAATGACTACGCCAGCCCATAAAGCGCCTCAAACAGTAATTTTCTGTGGATGTAATGGTGTTTCGACAAAAGCTTGTAGATTCTCCTCACCCCAAATGCGATAACTCTGCCTATTTACGTAGCCATTCATCGGAAAATGGAAGAAGTGCATTATTAGTTTGACGAATAGAACAATTATTTTGATTAAAAATTTCAACAATTTCCACGCGTTGCTCGAGTTCAAATCGTTTCATAATGAAATTTTAAATCAAACTAAACAAAAGGCAACTATCAGCTGTTTAATGGCTGCTCAAATAAAGCAGTGATGCCAACTCGAAGTTGTAACACTCTAAATAAAAACACCCTTTAGCTGTAGTAACTGATTACTTTACCATCACTTCGGTAATAGATACAAGATTAAACATTTTTTTATTGATTTTGGCTCTTAGATGATTAAAACCAATTTCTAATCTTTTGTATGTCAATGTTTCAGCAACTTCGGCCAACAGTAACTAATTTTACTTTTTTGATAATTATATTGATTTTCTATACCACATGTGCAAACATACACTCGTATGCTTCTCGCTGTGATTTTCTTCTGCCATTCTATTTTGATATACTCGAATATATCAAGATTTGTTAGATGAATGCAGTATTTAAGAAAATAATTAAAATAACTTGTTGTCTGATTAATTCGTGCACAACTGATGAAAATTGCTATATTTCTCAGCTTAGTCTAACTTTAAGTAATTTATGAATGAATGTCTTGCAAAGCAACAATTAATTGGTATTTACCAGACAAGTGACTTTGTCAAATATTTTCTCTATATACATATGTATGTATGTATATGTATGTTATCAAACTTTTGTTTGTAAAGCAACAAATACAAATTTATTTTGAGTGTTCCTTCCCTCGCTCTAAGGCTCTTTACAATGGATATTAATAAGATTAATAAATTACTTCTATTACCACATATACATACATATGTATATACATTTATAGGCACATCTGTATTTAAGCCATAAGCTTGAAACATGTGAGAGGGTGTTGATAAGACCAAATATATTAAATGTTATAAATGATGGAATAAATAATAATAAGAAAAAATTATAAATAATTACAACGTCAATAGCAATTCATTAGCTTTGTAATTAGTTTGTTATAATAAATATTTGACTGCAGACTAGATTTTTGTTTTTTTGTACATATGTATGTATGTATATTTAAAGAAATAAATGTACGTTAAAGCTTTTGCAAAATTTAATTAATTTTTTAATTGACAGTTTAAAATATTAAAATTAATGCATTGTATTGTTATTAAATTGCAAGCTTTCTCTCACTTTCTGAAATTTTTTAAAATAATACTTTAAAATATTAAAACGAACGACTTGTATGGTTATTAAGCAGTTAAAAGGATTAAAATAGAAACATGTTGTGTATGTCCTGCATTTGAGCCACAACTCACCAAGTAGCCTAAGAGCTTTTCAAGGTAATAAAATAGTTAGTTGTTTTTTTTTTATTAAATGAATATAGACCCTTTCTACTTTCATTCATATTGTTTGTCCCTTATTTTATCTATCAGTATTTAGAAATAAAAATAAAAAGCGGCCAACTATCAACGCAAGCATAAGGACATTTTTAAATTCTTTGATGGTAAAGAGAAACCTTTAAAAATTCAATTTGTGTGAAAAAACTGTTTGTGGTTTGAATTTCGCAGTTTCTTTTAAGTCACGCAAAAGCTAATATAAATTGAGTTTTTGCTTTTTAGTTAGAAAAACTTTTTGCGTTTTTAATTGAGTCCTTTTCAATGCAAAAGACTAATAAAAGAAGTCGGCACCTTTACAGAGTTTAATAAAAAAAGTTGTTCCAAATAATTTGCGGCCTCATTTAATGTAGATATATTTTGTTTATTTCCTTTAATGTTGGTTTCAAAATAAATAATTTTTTTTTGTACTTAACATTTTGCTTGTTTTTGCTTTATGATGGGCAAAAGTCGGATACTTTAAGATTTAGTTGCAAACAACTTGGCTATTATAGGAAAAGTATCATAGTTGAATTTCTTGTTGGGAAAGAAGAAAAATTTATTGTTGGCAAGCAAACTTTTTGCAAATATCAAGAAGTGTTTGTTTTTCAATGAAAAACTCCACATTAAGTATTTTTAATACAATTATTTCTATTCAATGGACTTATTTCTTTGGAAATTATTTTGGCATTTGGTATAAAATTTCATCTTTCTTAAAAGGGCAAAGACACTAAGCACTTCATATTTCGTACTAATTTTGCTTTACTATCATAATGATTTTGCCAGCCAAGAATTCTTCTTAAGTTTATTTGTAATTTTCATAGAAAAGTTTCCCCTCTACCACCCTTAGTGTAATACTTGCTGTTGCTTATTTGAAAGCAAGCATTGACGTGCTTCATAAGCAGAGCGGAAAAAAATCCTAATTCCTTATTTTATAACAAATTTTCACTTCATTGCACTGCCTTTTTATAAAAACTATCCATCACTTTTTATTTTATTTTATTCCGCACATTGAAATAAAAAAATCTTGCTAGTCCTTCAGCTATTTTCATATTTTTAGGCAAGTTGACTGGAAAAATACCAGAAAATATGGTGTGTATATTTATTTATTTTTTTTTTAACTCACATGGAATGACATGGGCTTCATTACCACGCTACGCTTTGCCTTAGAAATTTAGAAATTTATGTTTAGAAAAAGTTGTGGCTCAATAAACAATTTTAATATGGACTTATGTTTTTTTTTTTAATTCTATAGTGCAAATGACAGTATTTCTAATGAATGTGATGCGTTTAAAATTAAATAAAATAAAATTTATTTTTTAATGAAACTTCCATTCAACGAATTTCCATTTGAGCTTTAGTCCTTTAAAGCGTAAGTTAAAAATATTAAAGGTCTAATCATTTTATACAGCTCATATACTGAATCAGATGGAATACAAAAAAGCAAAGATGAAACAAAATAATTTTTTTTTTAGATAAAACAGCTTCATGGTGGAAACGCATAGAAATTTATGTAAAAAAAAAGAAGTTAATAAAAAAATTGATTGCATAATTTGCAAACCAACAGTATTTTAAATGTTGGTTAACAAATGACTGGCTATTTTTCTTGGGATCAGAATAATTCAAAAGCACATTTAATTAAAAATAAAAACACCAGCCAAAAATTGTTCAAAAAAGTTGTTTACAACTCATGTGACAAATATGCGAACTGATAAAATTATTAATTTATTTTTTATGTAATTGAGAACTTTTCTTAAACCGATGCCGTGTACTAGTGTCACATTTGAATTTTGGGACCAACAATCAAACGCAAAACCCAACCAACATGCTGAAGCTCCTTCTGACGTCATAGTCGCGTGCGGATGTGTTTTATACAAATCGTTTAATGTAGCCTTAATCCATTTGGTTAGAAATAACAACAACGGCAACGCTGTGTGAGTGTATACACATACATATTACTCATACGCACTGCATGGTGGTTGTAATGTTTTTTTTTTGCAATGCTGAAAAGTATGCAACATTTTTTAAATTTTCACACGACCAATTTATTTTGTATTCAGTACGTATGAGTAATGTGCACATAATGTGCAAATAATACTCATAATTATTAAAGTAATCCTTGCTACTCTTTGTTTATTATTGTACAAAATGTGTATACGTTACATACATACATACATACATGAATTGTATGTACATATTTTTTTTTTACTATTTCGTCGTCCGGGGATTTAAGTGCTCTATATGCCAAAAATGCATTTTGAGTAAATCGATGTTCAAGTTTAACAAATTTTTTTTTTAAATACTTGATAGGATTTTGTGATTTTTATATCATATTTATTTTAAAAAGATGATTCTAAGGAAAAATTTTAATCTATGGATCGCATCTGTGACGTGATATTTTCTAACGGTAATAAAACTCATATATGCTCTATAACCCACCTTATGCATATTTCCTTGCAAATACATACACGTAGAGCAAAGTAGCATTAACAAAGCAATAAAACCACCTAAAAATTTTTTTAGAAACAAAATTTATTCATTTACAAAAAACGAAAAATTAAAGTTTTTCACAAATATTATCTTAATTGATTTGTGAGACATTTTTAGGATTTTAATTGGACTGTAGTGAATTTTAATCAGAAATAATTTCTTAATCAGGCTTAAGTTCAGTAATATCAATTCTTACCGAATGAAATATTTTTTTATTAATTAATGTGAGTTTCTAAAGAAGAGAAGAAAAATTAAACTAGACTTTATAAGCTGGGGGAAATACCGATATTTTTCTGTGCAGCGACGCACTTCATCAGCACCCATGTCTATCTACTGGGGTAGAGATTATTATTAACATCAGCTATTTAACTTAAATTTTCCATGAAATGGAATATGAGAATTGATTCTGTATACAAATATTGATTTACCTTTACTATTCATTTTCTGTTTTTCCATTTTCTATTTAGGTTAGCACGAAGTTATATCACTCTACCCAAGTACATATGTATGTTTAACTATTCTTACTTATCTTTTACGATCATCACATTAATTAGTTTTACTTATTCGATGCACCATCGGTACATACATGTATTATTGTAGCGGCTTTATGGTACTTTTTGCTTTCTACAGTTGACTTCGCTTTCCAGCATTCTGAAGCAGTCATTGCCAAGTGAACAGTGATCGCCAAGTGAACACATTTTTGTCACGTGCCCATTCTTACCATTCGGTAAGAATTGAAATTACTGAACTTAAGCCTGATTTAGAAATTATTTCTGATTTAATTGATATGTGTTAGGTAATAATTTTTGTCTGTTTCAGATTTTTTTGTTTAAAATTTTTTTTTTCCTTTCAACGATACTTAACTCTAGTTAATTTAATTATTATTTTTCGAACTGTATTTGTTTCTATATTCTTATGAATAGAATAGGCAGGCTACTGTTCGTAACGCCCTTTAAGCCAAATTACATGTGATAATTATTAATGAACAAATAACATCAAAGTTAGTTGTAAATATTCTGACAACAACACATAGTTGAACGGAACAGCCAGCCGTTTTCGAAGGCAATGAATCAAACCAATTCACATATTCCATTTGCAATAAAGTTTCGTATATAAGATAGACATCTACATCAACTGACACCACACACAGCGGACCAAAACACAGAAGAACGCTGATGAGGAAGGTTTAGTGGCCTTCGAAAACGGCTGTCTGTTCCGTTCAACTATGTGTTGTTGTCAGAATATTTACAACTAACTTTGATGTTATTTGTTCATTAATAATTATCACATGTAATTTGGCTTAAAAAGCGTTACGAACAGTATCCTATTCTATTCATAAGAATATAGAAACAAATACTTAACTCTGTTTCAAAAATATTGAACGGTGCTGGTAATTGATTCTGGAAACCTTTTTCAATATATTTGCTGTTTGGAAATGAGGCTTCTAAATTGATTTTTTTAAATTTTACTGTGTATATGTTATTTTGAATATATTGAAGAACTTTTATTATAGTAAATGGAAGCATTGAAAAATTTCATTGGTTAGATATCTTAGAAAAATTCTTAAAATCTGAGAATTCCATTTCTACAACCTTAAGTTTAATTTTATTTCTTTCAAAATTTTTCCAATAATTAACGAGTGACAAAATACTATGAATTTCTAAAAGTCTCAGATGATTGACTAAATCACTGTGAAAGCAATCGATTTCTTGGATTTATGAATGATCAGGCTCAAAAATTATCTGGATGATACATTGGATCTGTAAATGGTCTGACAAAAATTTTAAAATTGCTGTAGACATCATTTGATTTCTATTTGGAGCAATGCACGAATCACTCCACATAACTATATTTTGAATACTTGGATGTTCTATAATCAGAGTATTTAGTATTTTGTATATACCTCCACGACTGTTATTAAATTCGTCACAAATGCAACAATAAGTAAATTTTTCCTTATTGGGAAAAATAATTGCAGCGTTCATATTATAAACATTTATTTTTCGATTATAATAAAATGATGATACAAGCCTTTTAGGAAGGTTTGAAACGCTTTGCAAAACAAAACATACAACAACAGATGGTTTTTGGCGATCAAGTCACGTTCCACTTTAAGGCCTTTTGTTTCATTTCTGTTAATATCGAATTCTTCACACTACGACCACACGAGCAATTTGATGTATCTTAACACAAGCAATAACGCCGGCAGAGCGATGACGTCAAATTGCTTGTGTTCAACAATGTATTTAGAGGTGGTGAACACCTATATTCAAATATATTTTGTTTTTATGCATATAAACACTTAAACTATCAATAAATAGACATTTTTCTAATTGTAAACTGAACTTTTATTTGTTTTATGTAGTTAAAACGTTTTTTTTTTACTTTTTTGTTAAACAAATATTAATATTATTTCATTTTGACAGCATATGTTAAGAGATTGTTGCTCAGCAATGTATTTTGACATTTGTTGCTGAATATATATTTGAACACATATTCATACGGTCCACACGCTAATATCTTGTGTCGGCAACCGAATTTGACAGTTGCCACGGCAATAATTGCCAAGATTATTGCTCGTGTGGTCGGCATGTCAATTTCATTATCCGTTGCATTATTATTTATTAAAAATTGTACGCAACGATCACAGTGGTCTTTTCTAGGCTTTCTAAAGGACAAATTAAAATTGTGGTTGAACTGATCGCTATAAAATCTTCCCGAAACGGGGTTGGATGGTTGTTGCTCCATATTCGATGCGTTTTGAAATAAAAACTTAATTTGACTTTGATCAAGTATATTTTAAATTTATATTTAGTCACGCAGGAAAGGAATATAATTAACAGAAATAGAAATAGCTAAAAAAATACTTTAAGCTTGAAAGTGCTCTCCTGAAAAACTGCCAAATTGGGCTCAGAAACTTTTTCTTTATCTTCACATATATTAGCTTCCAACAATATTAACTGTACGTAGAGCAAACTATGATTCCATAATCAATTTCAAAATTTTGTGTTGAAATTTTGCTCTATAGGCTATGGAAAAAATATCTGTTTTCAAGGATATAGAGCAAAATGGACACAATTTATCCCAGCAATGAGAAGAGGTAACAGAAAACGGATGGTAGATTTGAAAAATTTGAGGTCAAAAACATAAACATGGCAGCATTAACTAAAAATGGTCAAAAAAGCGTATAGAGCACACAAACCCCCGGACGACGATTTATCTAATTTTGCAATCTCTAAAAGTAGCCTGCATTTGTATTAACTTAACATAACACAGATGAAATGAAATGGAATATATTTCGGTCTAGGTGCTGGCCCTACATACGGCCGTTAGGCTGAACGCAATAGGCGTATGGAACTATAGACCATGGGGTCACGCTAGCATCCTAAATACAGCGAACAATATACCTAAACCCATTGACTACTGCACTCCCAAACCCTACTTCAATAGGAATTTCAATATCTCTTTGACAGAAGGGTTCTCCCAAGTGGACAGAGCCGTGCAGGTTTTCACGGACGGCTCTATACGAAGGGGAAGAGTTGGAGGGGGGATATATATTCCAGATTTTGGAATTGAAATATCCTTCAGACTCCCGGACGAATGTAGCATATTACAGGCAGAAATATCCGCCATAAAAAGAGCAACACACTGGTTGAGTTATTATCGGATACACAATAGTAATATCCAGATAATAACGGACAGCCAACCCGCGATCAAAACCCTTGCAGGTGTATATTCTACATCATTACTTGTCCAAGAATGCCGCACAGTCCTGGATGAACTGGCGCAGCACGCAACCATCACACTATACTGGGTGCGTGGACACGGAACTACTTCAGGCAATATAGTTGCGGATGAACTAGCAAAGAGAGGAACCCTACTCGGGGAAGTCGATGACAATCTCTGTGGGCTCCCTCTGTCGTCTTGCTGGAGACGCTTCGATACTGCCTTTCTTAATTCAGCTCAGGAAAGATGGCGTAATGAGCCTACCTGCGTTATATCGAGAATCCTTTGGCCTCGTCTAGATACTAAAAGAACCAGTAACCTCATTAGCTTCACCAGAAAGCATCTGAGGAATCTCCTGGCCACACTTACAGGCCACTGCACTTTCGGGACCCTTGCTAAACGTATGGGTCTCCCGTATAATGACTACTGTTACATCTGCAATGATGAGGAAGAGGAGGAAAGCATTTCGCATCTTCTCTGCTTCTGTCCTGCTTTGGAGGATCTCCGTCTGCACTTCCTTGGCAGAATATCCTTCAATAGCTTGTCCGAGTTATCGGAAATAGGACTTAGAAACCTAAGTCTATACATTAGGAGCAGCGGCTGGTATGGCCGCTAGCCTTCACGGCATGTGTATGTACTAGACCCTCTCCTTGTCCCACTTTTTCACTTCTTCTCTACTCTACTCTCCATCTATATCCTCTCCATCTATATTCTCCCTATACTTCCGGTCTCCCCCCTTATTCTTATACTTTCAACTTACAGGCAGCACAAAGGGATCATCGTATTGGACCCAAGTGAGCTAGACTCCTATATTTTCATTCTTCACTAGCAGCCTGCTAACCTAACCTAACCTAACCTAGGTCTAGGTGCAAAATTTTAGAAAATTTAAAATCATTAGTTATAAAACATCGGCCGACAAAAAGTATATAACGATAGAAATACAACTTTTTACTGAATGACGGCAATTTTGTGTTAATGGAAATTAAAAAAAAAGGAAAACAATATTTTTTTTACATACCTGAGCATTATTATTAATTGATAGAACAGTGCAGAAGGATAAAGTACAACGAATATTCCAGCCGGAGTTGATAGGTTAGATGAGATTCTTGAAAAATAAACCTTGTACGATATTCTATAAAACTTCTTAAGACAATTCTCAGTTAAACATTTCAGATATCCAAAAAATATTAAAATATTTAACTATGTATTTCCATTATACAGTAGTAGTCGACCTGTAACAAAAGAAGAAACATAAAGATATTATTTTAATCAGGAATAATTTCTTAATCGAACTCAAGTTCAGTATTTAATGAATGAAATATTTTTATTATATATATTCTATAAAAATTTAAAATACTGAAGTTGAGAATTTATTCTTGATTTAAATGCATTCTAGTTCAATAAATTTAAATATTTATCACAAAGTTCTTATGGAGGAATGATAAAAGCTTTAAGTAAAGAAATAATTTCTTTTAAACAATAATTTTATTTTTATACTTTTTATAATAATTATTTTTGCTTTCAGTCATTCAGTTCGTTATCCAAATGGTTTGAGTAAATTCAGTTTCTAATTAATAATAAATTTTCATTGGCAAAAAAAAAACTATTGTAAATAAAATACATTTAAGAAATTCATTATTCGGCATATTGTCATAAGTTTATTTAAATTGAAATTTATTTGCTGGTGGTTAAGCATTGTCTCTATATTTCATTGGTGCTTTACCAAATCATCAGTAGACTTCAACAATGCTTAACCACCATCAAATAAATTTCAATTAAAATAAATAATATAAGATTAAGATCACTGTCACGTTTATTGTGTTTGTGTTTTTTTATTTGCATACGTGCGTATTAAATAACTTTGGGATGTCATTAATTTCTGAAGATATTTGCCAAGTTTAAGTTTGAAGAGTTTGCCAAGGAATGAAATAAGTTTTATTGTTTTAAAAGTGTTATTGTTTTTGCTTTTAATATAAATAATTGATAGAATGTTTTCTGTTGGGGCAGGCTATAAATACGAGTATGTACTTTAAAATTAATATATTTTTTCTTTAAGCAAATAAGGTATTTTGTGCACTTTTAATTTTTAAGTAAATATTTGCTATTCACACTCGAGCTTGTTTCAATTCACAGACTAATAATTTATTGCTGTCTCGTCCAAAGGAATCGTTATATAACTCAGCTAAACGTTATGCCACATTTTTCGTTTTTTATTACCGAAATTAATAACTTTTTAAAATTAAAGGCGACGATTGCATCACCTGCCTTAAATTTATTTAATGTCAGCATTAGATTATTCAAATTTTTGGAAACTTGTTAAAGCGTTTAAATTCGCTCAAAGAAAATTAATCTTGCAAGGATATGAGGAAAGAAAGAATAAAATAAAAACCGATTAGACTGTTTTTAATTTAAATGTTGAACAAAGTTACAAACATATTTAATATACGTATACATATCTATACTAGGGCGGGTCGATTTGTATGGAGGCAAAAAAAAATCGCTCAAATTACAAGGAAAATCGTGTTCTAGGGATCAAAATAAGAAACTTTGGCGAAGGAACCATACCTCTAAAATGTATTTTGATGTCCCGACTTTTGATCCGAAAGGTAAAATTTTCTTGAAGGGTCAAATTTTGAAAAATCTCTTTAGAGTTCCTCAATCGAGTCAAAATGTATGACCGACCCCCACTAATTTTGGAGGGCCGACCCACATATGCCAGTGGCACATCCCTTGGAACCCGTCAAGAAAATTTGACCCTTCGGATCAAAATACATTTTAGAGGTATGGTTCCTTCGGCAAAGTTTCTTATTTTGATCCCTAGAATATGATTTTCCTTGTAATTTGTGCGATTTTTAAATCGATCCGCCTTAATGTATACATGTCTCTATAAGATGAACGTGTAAAAATGTACAGACTCTATGGCAATGAAAGGCAACAAGAATAATTTTGCTCACAGTGCCTTCAAGGCAATATATATTAAAGACTGTATTCATTTTGTGTTTAAATGCTGAAAAAGGTTTTTGATTTATTCTTGGGCATTTTTTAAATATGTACTCATATTCTTTAATTTTGCAGAGAAACACATTTACATCCAGCAAGTATTAACTAACTATTTTTTTTTTTGACTGGTTTGCCTTAATGTGTTGTAATTTTGTTTATTGTTGTCATTATTTTTACAAAGTTATTTATATGTACGTATTTATGTGTATATTAAGGCCTGACTATGGCACTATAGGCATGATATAATTGTTAATGAAATATATGTTCTGAAAAATTAAAAAAAAAGGCCTGAACAAAATTAAATAAAATTAATTTGTAAAATGAGCAAATGACCACATAATTTATTTCGTAATAAAATACTAAAACATTTACTCATATTAAATAATTTTAGCTCAATGAAATATGGTCCACACTGCAGTAAATTAGAGTAAAATTAATTTTGGTTTAGATTATGCCGGCTGAATTTACTTACTGAAACTGCTAATCGATATGAACAGAGGAAAAAGCTCTAAAGCCCAATCTACGAGGGCGCATCAATAAGTCCGTGACTTTTTGAATGCAACACAGTTTTCTTTTTGCAAAACAAAAATTTATTTTTCAACATAATCTCCTTTTAATTCAATACACTTAGTCCAAAGTTTCTCCAGTTTTTGTATCCCTTCCAAGAAATAGGATTTTTTGAGGTCCTTAAAATAGGCATTTGTTTGGTCAATAATTTCATCGTTGGAGCTAAATCTCTTTTCACCAAGGAAGTAGTCACTAGGGTCTAAATTCGCAGAATATGGTGGATGTTCTACCAATTCGTACACCTATTCATAGATTTTTGCCATTGAGACTGCACACGTGTCCACTCATGCATTATCTTGATAAAAAAGAACTTTTTTCGTGGCCAAAATGAGGTCGTTTTCTTTTTAAATCCTCATTAAATCGGTCCAATAAGTTGGCATAATATTCGCCGTTTATTGTTCTTCTCTTTTGAAGGTAAAAGATGTGGATTGTCACACGTGCATCCCAAAATACTGTTGCCATTACCTTGGCCTTCTTCGGAGCAGGTTTAGACTGCTGCTTGGTCTCCGGAGTATAGTAATGTATCCATGTTTCATCCACAGTTACAAAACGCCACAAAAACTCATTCGGATTGCGCTTGAACAACTCCAAACAATCCTTTGAATTTGTCAAACGCGGCACCCATCTTGCAGGCAACTTTCTTAAACTCAGCTGATCATTTACAATCGAAACCACACTGCCATATGAAATGCCTATGGCATCAACAATCTCACGCACTTTTACTCTTCGATCGGGCAATACCATATCGTGGATTTTTTCGACATTTTCGGATGTACTGACCTCAATTGGCCGTCCAGAACGTTCAGCGTCATTTGTGCTTGTGCGCCCACAACGAAAGTCAGTAAACCACTTTTTTTTTTAAACTGAAATCTATGATGCAGAGTCTCCATAGTATTTATCGAGCTTTTCCTTGCTTAGATTGACGGCTTTTCCGCAAAAAATAATGTTTAATGAGCACTCGAAATTCACTTTTTTCCATTTGTAGAAAAATACATGAGGTTGTATATTTTGAACAGCTGTTAAGCGCAAAGTAAATAACGACACCTGCTCAAAATTTGACAGTAGTCTACTAACAGGTGGTACTTCATGGGAACAGTGTTGCATTTCATATAACTACGAGGGAAATTCGAAAAGTCACGGACTTATTTCTACGCCCTCGCAATCAGCAATCAAGCTAACAAACAGCATCAGAAAAATAATAGTTTCTTAATATAATTGATCTTTAAAACTAATTTGCTTATTTCTCAGATGTTAAAAACTATCTGCCAGTTTATAGAAAACAAGTAAAATATCTATCTATCTATCTATCTATCTATCTGCCTATTTATATTGAAAACAATAAAAAAGTACTCAAATTTATTTTTGTTTTCAAAGTCAACAGACAGACGAGAAATTTTACTTGTCTTCTGTAAAGTGGCAGCATGTACCTTTACAAAAATCTTTTACTCAAATTAAGTAATTTTAAGTAAGTCTGTATGGATATGTATTAAAATTTAATAATATTTTTTTCTGCACAAGTTTAGTGAATGGCATGCTATGTTGCTGTTCAAGGTTAAGCAATATTCTTAAGCTACAATTTCTTTTTAAAAACAAGATTATGTATACAAGTCCTTACTAAATTTATATATTTTAAAACAAAAAAATTATTCTTTGAAACATACATATCGCCTCTTTACTCAAAGAATGTCATAACTTAAAAGTTGCAGGAATAATCCTCATATCGTTCTTCATATTGTGTAAAAATTTCATACAAATATCTTGTTTACTCAAGTTGTGTGTAAATTGAAAACTTCTAACTATTTTTCTGGCAAACTGGTTTTGTTTTTGAGTTATGACGTTGTTTGAGTAAATGAGCGATATGTATGTATATTATTGCGTAGCATCACAGTCTTATTTAACACCAAAAGCAAAAAAAGTATATTTGTTTTAACGTTTCTTCTTTGGCATAAAGAAGAATAGACATTTGAGGTGTAAAAAATAAAAATATTCTTAGCTTCATACATTTATAAGTTTATTCAACTAAAGAAAACAATTTAAGACCTTCTGTTATACTCTTGAGAGGTTTAACTAAGACAGACAATAAACGGGCGATAATTTATCTTTCGTAAATCATAAAACAAGCCATAAGAACAGTAATCAAGTTAAGCACCTGGACAGCAACAAAAGTTGTTAAGGTTAAGGCAACAACAAGACGTTTATTACCGCAAATGTTTGGGGAAATGTATCCGTGGCTTTCATGAGAAATGAATGAGTAAAGCCAATTTTTAGGTACGAGTATTAACGAACAAAATGTGTTAATGAATATATAGTTATACTAGTAATAAATTGCGAATAAGTTTAAGTGCTAAGTCAGGGCAACATTCGTACTTCTTTATATACGAGTTCACACATATATTTCATCCAGTATTACCGATTTCATTTCTAATGTAATTATTTCTCTGAAATTTTCAAATTTAATACATTATTTTTTAGGCTTTATAGGCTTTTTATTCGACTTTTTTTTGTCTGCTTACCTTTTAAAAATGCGTAATTTAGTGACTTCGCTCCCTGAATTATTTCATAAAGAATCGCATGCATCTGTAAAATATTAAATTTTGGTTTGACTAATTCGTGCGACTAATTTCTTGGAAAATTTAATAGCATTAGGCTGAGCTCACATTATGAAATTTTTCCTGAGATTAGTTCTATTTAACAATTTTTATTTGTTAATCGGAGGTGTGCAAAAGCAAATTAAATAAAAAAAATTTCCAAATAAAATGCTTCCGAGATTCTTGCTACTCCATATTTGCTACTTTGCTCACTTTTTTTTAGCGCTGCTAAAAGCAAATGAAAAATATTTCGTGCAATAAATTTCATAAAAAATTGCATAATGTCAATTTAATATTTAATTAATATTTTTCACAAGGGCCTTCTAAGCTTCCGTACACAGCAAAGGTAAAAAAGAACTCTATTATTTTCGCTCTGCTCTCCGTCACAGGCTGTTTTCTCGAGGATGGTAAGAGCTACGGACAGAATATATAGAACTCTAGCCGATACAACAACAAATATATGATAGTTAAAAAGTAAAAGGTGTTCCAAGACGAGCAACAAAAAATGCTAAGATCATGTGTAATATACATACAATTCTATATAGACACTTCAAATTTCCAAAGTTGGTGTATTTTTATACAAACTAAACTTAACAAAAAATTAATAATTAAAGGGTTTTCTATCAGTTAATGCAATTTTGACAACTTGTTGTATCTTGGAAACCGTAAGAGGCATACGCTTGAAATTTTCAAAAACGCTAAAAATAAGAAATCCCAAAATTATAAAATGGCCAAAACGAAAAAAAAAATCGCCGAAAACCGAAAAAATCGCAAAAAAAAAACAAATGAGCCAAACTTAAAAAAAGTTTGGAAACTTAAATAAATCGCCAAAATTAAAAGATATTTCTAAAATGAAAAAAAACGCCAAAAACCGAAAAAATCGCCAAAATGAAAAATATGTGCCGAAGATAAAATTAAAAAATAACCAAAATTGAAAAAACGCCAAACCTAAAAACAAGCAATATTAAAAAAAAATGCCAAAGCCGAAAAAAATCCCAAAAACCTAAAAATGCCAAAACTATATATTCGGGTATGTTCTGCATTACACATGAAATTAAAACGTGCAGAATTGCCCTAACATTGTTGCTTTAAATACATATTTCCAACAACAATTCTATGGTAATTCCGCACGTTTCAATTTCACATGTAATACAGAACAGACACGATTATATATGTATGTACATATATACTACAGTTAGTATGGTATTACATATTTATTGTCCGTACGATGCCCTTCGTGTTTGAGTACTCATCCCCGTAATTTCTACGCACAGGGAATTTACCTAAGGTTTTTACCCAAGAGTTTGCCTTATAAAATTTAACTTACACGATAGATATCTAGGCACCAATAGATATCTATCTACTTGTAGAAATTACGGACATAAATGTCGCATTTTACTAAATTTATTTAGAAATGGAAAGTATTCATGTCCTACAAACTCTTCGCCAGACTTTAGAACTTATTTTTATTTCAGATATTATATAGCAGTATCAATCGGTGCTACAATAATTACAATCTTAATGGCCACTTTAAATATCCCTATTGAAAATAAATAAGTAAATTGCTTGTTATCAGTCAAATCCTTTTCTTTTTGGTTGAATTTATTTTTTTATTATTTCAATTCAATTTAGATTTTTTTACTTTTTTTTGACACATTAATAATTAAAAAAGACAAGCAATATACATACATATATACACTACCAAACTTTAATTAACTCAGACATTATTCAGCAGAGGTTAAATTTAAATTTAATTTTTTTTTATTTATTTAATTTACATAGTTTAAGCTTTCACAAAAAGTGCTTTTTAATATTCGTATAAAATTTACATCAGATTTCGTTCGAAATTGAAACAATCTTCTGAAACTTTGAACACTTTTCTATGTTATGTTTACCGAAAACTTTTTGCAGGAAGTTTTTGTTTGACTTGAACTTTAAATTTTGTGGAAAGTATTTCAGTTTACTTTAGTTGAAAAGTAAAAATAAAATTTTTTTTATGAATTGAATAGGCTAAAGTTCGTAACGCATTTTAAGCCAAATTACATGTGATAATTATTAATGAACAAATAACATCAAAGTTAGTTGTAAATATTCTGACAACAACACATAGTTGAACGGAACAGCCAGCCGTTTTCGAAGGCCACTAAACCTTCCTCATCAGCGTTCTTCTGTGTTTTGGTCCACTGTGTGTGGTGTCAGTTGATGTAGATGTCTGCCTTATATACGTAACTTTATTGCAAATGGAATATGTGAATTGGTTTGATTCATTAAAAATAAAAAATATACTTAATAGTAACAAACCAAAAAAGTTTGTCTTAAGTAGAACAAAAATAAGCAAATTAACAAACATGTGTATAGTTAGTAAGGACCAAACGACAATGGTAAGACTGTTGTAATATATATAGAAGATGGTAATATATATAGAAGATGGTATATATATATATAGATGTTAACTTGCGTATACATTACGAAACACATTGGCAAATTGAAATGCAATGAATCAAACCAATTCACATATTCCATTTGCAATAAAGTTACGTATATAAGGCAGACATCTACATCAACTGACACCACACACAGTGGACCAAAACACAGAAGAACGCTGATGAGGAAGGTTTAGTGGCCTTCGAAAACGGCTGGCTGTTCCGTTCAACTATGTGTTGTTGTCAGAATATTTACAACTAACTTTGATGTTATTTGTTCATTAATAATTATCACATGTAATTTGGCTTAAAATGCGTTATGAACTTTAGCCTATTCAATTCATAAGAATATAGAAACAAATACAGTTCGAAAAATAATAATTAAATTAAAAATAAAATACTTGTTATACTGCCTAGTAATTTTGGCATTAAGAAATGTATATTAATGCCAGCAAAACTATTTACTTAAACGCTGCAATAATAAGGCTTTTTAAGAAAAAGTTATTTTTGAACGAGTTGCCAAAATGGTTTTTAAATTTTTGTGAGATGTTTTTTTTTATTAATCTGAAGTGGATGTTCAAATTAAAATATAATCTAAATGGAATATTATTGTTCAAGTATTGCATGTTAAGAAGATGACAATAAATCTAAGTTTTATTTGCAAACGAAGCGTGTTGGTAAAATGCTCCAGTTAAAAGTGACATGTCAACGATAAAGTTTTAGTTCAAACTCAGCAAGATATGGACTATTTTTATTTAAGCTGTAAGTTAAATTTTATGGAACTGAAATCAACAAAGCCTGTCATATAAATGTTAATTATTTCTTAGGAAATTTTGGCAGAAGATGCTGTATCTTGAAGATAAATTGAACATTCTTCCTCCGTAATATTCTAAGAGTTTTTTTTTATAAAAACACGTAGTTTTTATTTAGCTTTTCTTAAAAAAATTATTATATTATTAAATTATTATTAAATTATTATTATAAAAATTATATTATTTAGCTTTTCTTAAAAAATTTTAGATTTTGAAAATACAAATGATTTTTTCGTTTAGAAATTTATTTAAAAAAAAAAAATATTTTTTAACGAATTTTTGTTATTTTTCAGATTTAAAGAGTGCACTAAACGACTCCAAGACTTTCTTGCATTTGAAAAAACTGCATCTCTTAAAAGCTATCTCGAAGGTCTTGATGCCACACCAGCTTCTAATTACTCTTTGTGGCTAGATTGTAAACTTTTAATATACAAGTCGATTTTGAAACCAATATGGTGCTACGGAATACAGTTATGGGGCACTGCTTCAGCATCCAATATAGAGAGAATCCAACGAAGGCAAAATAAGATTTTAAGACTAATAACATCGGCTCCATGGTACATTAAAAATTCAAATATACATCGTGATTTAAATATGCCACTAGTGACTGAAGAAATCGCAAAATACGCAGGCAAATACATAACAAAACTCGAGACCCATCCCAATCCCCTTGCTCGTAATATCTTGAATTTTACTGGACACATCCGCTTAAAAAAGAGGGACACAAGGGCTCTAATACCCAACACTCCAGAAGAAACTGCTTGAATATACTTTTGTTTTTGCATATCACCACTTATGTATTATTAATAACTTTCACTAAGCTTATGTCCGACACTGGTCAGGCTTAATTAATTATATTTAGATTTAAGATTTGAATACTTATTGTTAGTTCATATTTGAAGATTCAATAAATAAATATATATTTTTTTTTTTTTTTTTTTTTATTTACATATTTATTTATTGTATCTTCAAAAATGAACTAACAATAAGTAATCAAATCTTAAATCTAAATATAATTATTAGGCCCGACCAATATCGGACATAAGCTTAGTGATAGTTATAAATAATACATAAGTAGTGATAATCAAAAAGAAGTATTTTTAAGCAGTCCCATCTGGAGTGTTGGGTATAAGAGCCCTCTTTTTTAAGCGGATGTGTCCAGTAAAGCTCAAAATATTACGGGCAAGCGGATTAGGATGTGACTCGAGTTTAGTTAAATATTTGCCTGCGTATTTTGCAATTTTGAAATTGCAAAATACGCAGGCAAATAAATAAATATATGTATTAAAAAAAAATAATAATAAAAACAATTTTCATACAAATTTGAAAAGCTTGGAAATGAAAGGTTTACTGACAAATTTCTCAAGCAGAAAAAAATTGCATAAATAACCAACAATAACTTTTTTATTGGAGTTACTCCGCGACTTATTTAAATACGAAATAATAAATAGCAATGTTGACGAGAAGGAAATCTAAGTAAAAAGAATTTTTTTAAAATACTTAATATTTCTTTTCTGTTATTTTAAATTTTACGTAATAAAATAGTCTAATAAAATTTTCGAAATATTCTTCAACAAAAAATATTTGTTGCGAGCAAACAATTTTCAAAAGAAAAAAAAAACACGCAAACAGAAGCTCACACATATACAGGCGCACATACATATATATGTATGTATGTATGTATGTATGTACATATGTATATAAGCCTAAACAATTTTTTTATCCCTTAACTGTTTTCATTATTTTCGTTGTCTGTAGGTTAGGAAGCATGGTGCTATACCGCACCTCGACTGGGAGACCTAATTGGGTCCATGGTGATTCGTTGTCTGTATGTTAGCCGTTAATTTTGAAAGTGAGGTAAGCTCATTTTTTATACTTTTTTTGTAGGTACGTTTTGCTTAAACTATAAAATTATAATCTTATTATTATTTTTTTTTTTTTAAAAGTATTTACAACTTTTTTAAACTCAATGGCTCGCATACAGCCAACGTTAATAGTGAAAGTAATTAAAGGGCAAACACTGTGTTTGTGCTGTTAATCATGATACAATTTATGCCTGGAAAAGAGTTGGAATAAAAAAATTCTACAGTACATAAAGGAAATTATGAAATTAAGATACAAGTTCAAGGCTCGTTAAATATGTACGAAGTTGTTGTTTATTAAAAAAGGAAAGGCTTTCTGTGCATGTCCGCACACATGAAGAATGGTGACTTTTTTGTGTTTATGTCAACAGCAAATTCAGCAAATTATTCTTCTACTACGTCTGCAAATATTTCATATATATTTTAAGAACAAATTCAAACAAAAGTTCAATAAGAAAAGTAAGAGGATATGAAGGAACTTAGTATACATGTACTTAACATCGATTATCTAATTATCGACATGAAAGACATATTTCTAACGTATTCAGCCTTAGATCTATTAGAACTTTTGCATTATTATATTATTTTTGCAAATAACTTTTTAAGTAAATAGCGTTGTCGACGTCACATCAAGGCGACGGTAAATATTGTCACTTGTCCTTATCGGCAGCAATTGGCTTTTATTGCTAATCTCTTACTAATCTCTGAGGATTTGAAAATTAATGGGGTATTTAAAAAGCAGCCAATTGTTGCTGACAAAGAGTAAACAAGCAACAGTTTTTACTGTCGTCTCGATGTGATGTCGACTACACCATTCAGCATAAGGAGGAATATTATTTGCATAGCGCTCTATTACTTGAATAAAGTCATAACCCTAAAAATTTCGATTTTTTAAATAATTCTGTAACTATTTCTGGTTTACTCAATTTTTCATACTCCATTAAGTTGTTGTTGCAAATTAAAAACTTTAAAATCGTTTGCTGTAAAACTGATTTTCTGGAATTATGAGGTTTTTTAAGTAAATGAGCGATATGTATATGATAGCATTTTGAAATTTAAGCTTAAATTTCGCAAAATATTACTAACGAAATCCCCATATTATCACATTACTTATGCTATAGTTATTAGCTACGAACAAACATTTTTTCGCATTTATATAAATAAATCCGTTTTGTCACTTATGACTGGTAATTATTATTATTATTATATTAATAGTCTTTTAAGTAATCCCCTGCAACTCAATTTTAATTTTCTGTCCAATATTATTATTCTTGTTTTAATATTTTAACACATAAAAAAATATTTAAAACACTTAATATACAGTCATAAATAAAAGTATTTACACAGAGCTAAGTTTTTTTTTTTTGCAAACAAAACATAAATTGTGTTTTGTGAAAACCTTATATACTTTATTTTTTTTTTTGCAAAATTTAATAAAAAAAAGCTAAAATTTATATATAAAAAAATTATTTTAACCAAGTTCAGGATTTTTTTTTATCCTGTCACTGTTACAACTAGACATAAAGTGTCCTTCAGTGCCTTCTATTTCAGAGCTTAATTTGAAATATCCACCCAAAAATTATTAACATTACTTTGTGATTTTATCATTTCCAAGAGGGGTTCCTTTCATCGGCCCTCTCATTTTCTTGAATTATTTCTAGCGTTGGGAGCCAGAATATCCTGACGGGATGACGTTTAATTGTGGTTAAAGATTTGGACGGATGCATATCAACATTAAAATGACTCAATCCTAAAATGGCATAAGCACGATCAAGTTGGTTTGATGAGAAATTCGTATAAGTGTTCTGAATGTTCATGATATCCACAAAACATTAAAACCAATATTCGTTCAATTTTCATTTCATAGTTTGAAGAATTTCATATTCAAATTTAAGTTAATTTTTTTTTAATGTTGATTCAGCATAATTTGCAAAGAATATATTTCTTTTTGAAATAACTTTATTTCACGTTGATCCAACATCATTCCAATAATATTAAATCAAAATGAAAAAAAAAGGTGAACCAAAGTTATTTCAAGTTGAAATAATGTGAATTTTATGACGAAATAACAAGAAGAATCATGTTGAAACAAAGTTATTTCAAGTTGAAATAACATGAATTTAATTTAATGCAGTCATTTTATTTTTAACCAACTTCAAAAAAGACCAGGTTAACAATTCGTCTCTATTATTTTTTAGGTGTGTTATTTCATAAATCGGTACAGTTTAGACCGATTGTAAAAATTGGTCCATTGGTTCCGTTGTAAAAAAAGTGGGTGGGGACGGGACTCGCCCACAATTATTTTTATATAATTTTATGATATACTATTTATTTGATTGCTGCGAAACCTATAAAATACCTTTGGTTCTTGTAATTACACAATTTGAAAGTTAAAAAAATGGGCGGAGTTACGCCCATTAAAATTTATTATAATATTTCACGCGGTTCTACTTAACCGATTTTTACGAAACTCACCACACAAATTGAGCTCTGAAATAGTAAAAATTTTGTATTTAAAAAACGGACGGAGTTACGCCCATTAAAATTTAATTTTATATTTCACGTACTTCTTCTTATTTTCTTCTATCAGATGTTTGCATTGAAGTGGGGTTTTTTTTGGGTAGAAAGAATTCTATTAATTCTTTTGCACCAAATAATTGATGAATAATTTAATGCTGTCTAGGCCTGGTAGAATTTCATAAGCTAATTTCCATTGCATTATGGAAAAATAATCTTGAGTTTTAAATCTACATAAAACACTTTAAACTTGTATAAAATTGTGTCACATTAAACATTTAGTTTCCTAGAATAATTATTTTATTTTATTTGCTAAAATTTTTCTTTTATAAAACAATTGCCATATATTTTCCTTTCCATTAAATAAATTAGGTAAAATAATTTGCATGTAAAGTGAAATAAATAAATGACAAAGACCATTAAAATCTTTCACCCGAAGACCGTTTAATATTGCTTTTATTACATAAAGTATTTTTTTTTTGTTGCTTTGTTAAAAATGCCATAAAATATTGACACAAAGTGTTGTCTGGATATTTACAGGCAATAACAGTTGCTGGAAAAAGATTAATGTGACAAATTTGTAAATAATTTATTCAATTAAAATGGGCACTTTACTGAAAATTTATACGCTTTCCTGTTTGCTGGTGTAAATAAGTGTAGACATGAAAAATAATTTCGCTAAACATTTATTTGGTGAGTTTTCTTTTATGTAAATTTATATTTTCCATAAATATTGTATTTCCGAATTATATTGAATCCTAAAATAATTTTTTTTTTGGATGGGAAAAAGGAAATATTTATTTTAGCGACAACAGAAGCAGAGGAAATTTGAACAACCGACCATTTTTTTTGGCATGTCATTGTGAGTTAATCAGCGTGCAAGTGGTTTTGCTTTGACAAATTTTTAATGGAGGCTTGTCTGTGGATATGTTTATCAAATATGTTTTTTTTTTAAATTCATTTCCGCCATATTTTCCGTTTCAATTTCTCCCTTCGCATAAGATAAAAATAAATTTTTAGGGCTTGTTATTTCGGCGATAGTCTGGCCGTGAAAAGGTTTCCTAGTAACGGTAGTATGCAAAAGTACAAGCATTGCCAATGTTTCGTAGAGCAAAAAATAATGAGAAAATAAATAATTAAGGCGGTAACTCGCGAGTTTAATATATGTAGACCTTAAAGTTCTAGACCCAAGTGAAGAGCCTTGGAACTATAGATACAAAAAGCAAAATTAAAAACAAGGACTTGCATGAAAAATCTGTGTTTCCAGATGCTTAAAAACATGAGTATTAAATTAAAGAACTACAGTTATTGCAATTACTCCTGCATATAACTGATAACTTGTAGCGCTTGTCACACACACACATAAATTTATTATTAAAATAAAAATTATGGTAATTATTTCAAATAATTAAATATTTCTAAATGAATCCACATGAAGAAAAGTTAGGTTAGACTCACTGTGATTCCATGCAGAAACACATTTAGCGGAACCAACAGGAGCTCAATATAAAGTCAATAACACGTTGCAATTGTAACCTGACAGTGTCTTACAGTTCCCTGAACTCAAGATTTTTTTTTTGTAATTTAGAGATATGGTTAATATCTTGGAAGCTGCATCAGAAGTCATCAATTATTTGTACATGCCTGTCAAAAATAATTTTAAGTTTTTGTTTTAAAAAATATGTTTTTGAAACTGATTTTAAGTTAGACCCCTAGAGATATTATGCCATGTTGGACACTTTTATTTTGAAGTAGTTTGGATAATAGTTTAGAAATCAATTATCTTATACTCCCTCGAGAAGAGAACTAATTCCAATTTCTTGGGATTAACGGTAAGTTCTCTCTCTCTCTCTCTCTAATAGACAGGAGAGAACAGGTACTTGGCACAGCATCGGCAGCGAGTTTGTACTCCCTGCATTCTATAGTTAACAGCACGAGATTCAGAGCCAGATTCCGCAAAAGTGGCGAATTCCCTGTGGTAAACTCCTATTTACGTTTCTACACGGTCATGTGGGCACCTCATAGTCATAAGTTTATTATTGTATTATTAATTAATTTATTGTTTTTATTCAACTATGAGTAAATATGGATGAGAATAAGTAAAAAGTTAGTTGCTCATACGCATTCATATTGACTCGTGGTTAAATAAAAAAAAAAAAAGAAATTAATTAACAAAAATTCTTTGAAGTATTTTTGCTAAAGAGTGCATTCTTAACCAAGATGAGTCTGCCTGCAAGAAAGGAACGAATTGCTGTTAAAAGAATTACTTTCTGTTGAGTCATTTTAATATCAAATAAATAAAAAAAATCTTTTTCACAATACAATCACACATTTTGAGTAAGATGTGCGCTGCGTTATCAAATCGGTGTGAGCTATGTGTGAGTGTATTAGTGTAATCATACGGATAACAAAAAGTACAGAGAAACTTAACAGCTGCATAGAAATACACTCAACCGAATTTTAAAGCACACCGTCAGGAGCAATGTTAATTTTAATAGAAATTGCATGCGAAGTGTAATAGTGTTGCCAGTGGGGATAATTTTGTTAAAAAGTTGAAAAATATAAAATAAATAAAATAAATATAAACTTTTAAATAAAAGGCCGTTTTAAATGTTTATTAGTTTAAACGATATATAGCAGTCTTTACAAAGAATTTATAATATTATATTATAACATAACTTCATTACGTACTGTTGCCTTACACTGAAGCTGGTGCACAACAATTGCGTAACAATATCCATCTCATGCCAATTATTATGGATGGAGATTTTTATAAAAATTTTGCAAACCTATCAAAATTTTTATTTGACGTTTTCCACTTGCATATGAGCAATTCTCCACAAACCCCCACAACTAATAATTCCACTACTATAGATGCAGTTTTCCATAGATAGTGGAGTCAAAATTTTACTAGATGTTAACACATCTCCCCTGTGATCGGATTCACATCGCTTTTTTTTAACTGCCAGTTTATAGAAGCCATGTAAACAGTATCGTGTGTCTATTTATATTAAAAACAAAAACAAATTTTAGTGCTTTGTTTTTGTTGTCAATATAAATAGGTAGACGAGAATTTTTACCTGGCTTCTATAAAGTGGCAGTAAATAATACTTGTAAAAAAGTATAATTACAATAACCACTTTTAAGACTTTATTCACTTGTAATTTGTGTTCTCATAACATAAAAACTTTAAAAACTTAAAAAAAAAAACATATTTACTTGCTTATTACTTGTTTATAATCGTAAGAAAATATTTTTTTATTGAAATTAGGCATTTCAGTTCTATTACGAGTACTTCTAAAAGTTCTAACTAAACTCTTATTGACTCAATCGACATTTAAGAATGGCAAAAGGTTGTAGTCACTCTGCAGCGCCAACATTTCCAGGAAAATAATTTGTTTCTGTTTAAAAACGAGTACTTGAAAAGACAAATATTGCGTTTTAAATTTCCTTTTGATGTTTAAGCAAATAATGTTATTTTTTTTTGCCTTAAATAAATTACTAATGAATCAATGGAGCTGTGGGAATAGAGAAAGCAGTAAGTGCAGTATGGGAGAATTGGTGAAGCATATTTATCTAATAAATGTCATACTGTGCATAAAATTGCTTATGGCCTTGTATTTTTGTTTTACAAACTTTTGTATTTAATTTTTTTTCTTTTTTTTTATAATTAATTTGAAGGACATTATTTGTTAAATGCATCATGGAAACAATTTTTACGAGGGTCGTTTACATACAAAATAATATAGTGAATCTGTAAATCGATTGGTTTACCAAAGTAGTTAAGCGAAAGATAATTAATTGATTGATGTGAAACAAGTAGGAGGTATAATTTAGATTGTGCACAGTGGAACGTTTATGACTTTGCTTAATTTGTTGCCACAATGAATTGCTTTGAATATTCTCTTTACAGTCTCGATATGGATTTAAGAGACTAGGTAACAGAGTTGTTTATTAGAATCCATAAATAAAGCAAACTTGTGTTCATTCCCTGCAGAAAATTTGGTGACAATTGATCCAAATGTACTCGTCCTATAACTGGAGATAATGTGGGTGTTATCAAAAGTACGTAGTAGTGTATGGTGAAAAAAGTCATATCGTTTAAATGGTGGCATATTGACCATTTTCGTGGTGTATCGTCTTGATCTTGAGCCAATTTAATTCGGACTCGGTCTAGTATTGTAGTAAACTGCACTGAACATATTCGATGTGGTCGAACACAGGACCTATCAAATAGTGTAAATATAATGTTAATTGCTCCCTTCAATGTGACTCTGGGATCAGTCCCGTAACTATACTTAGATATTAACCTAAGCTTAAATATATTTATACTTTTGAAATATGAGTGGCCCTGTGGTCGAGTGGGTAGTGTGCCAGCCTGTCATGCACGAGGTTGTCGGTTCGAATCTCAAAAAATTTTCAGATTAAAAATAAAATTTAAAAAAAAATGTCATTGCATTTGTAACAATAAAAAAATATATAAGCGTTAATTGTTACAGTTAAATGTCGAAATTTTATTTATAAATAATTTATATTATTATACATCGAATAGGTCCCTATGGGATAGTTCAGTGACAAGTCACAAGGTGCATACAAAGTATCAATTAACCCCATCCTAGACCATCCCCATGTAAATGTGACTGGTCCGCTTCATAGGAAGTGTTAGAACTCGGACTGGTCCCTATCACTTGGGGACCGGTCACGTTACTAGTCTTGTGTCAGTTCCATTTCCTGCAGGGTTATCAGCCACATTGAGACAAAAAATTTAATTGTTTTACTACTGCAAAAGCTTTTGTAAAAGCTAACAAGAAAACAATGGTGGTATTCGATGTTTGATGCAAATGTTCTTGCGGTAGTGCAAATGCAAAATATCGTAGCTTTTCTTTGGATTAAGTGTGTATTTTGTTGTTGGATTTGAATTAAAAGCTACGATATTTTGCATTTACAATGACGCAAGACAATTTGCATCAAACTGCCAATATAAATTTTATTCAATATGACCGTACTTTTGAAAGCTTTTTGCTTTTGTTTGATCCAGCTGTTAATAATTTTATTCATATTTTTTGCTTTGGTGATTGTAGATTTCAAGAGCATATAGGGAACAGGACTAGACTAGGTGGTAAATGATGTCAGATCAAGTTCATCCAGATTTACGAAAAACTAACACGAATCATTGAAAAAAATTTTAGTTTTATTTTTGTTCTTTTTCTTAAATTGGAAATTAGACAAACTGAGCGTAGTTAAAAATTTCGTATTTCGAATCGACTCTTATCCCGTTTATACGCTCTTCTTATTAGCAAATAAAAGTGTAAGGCGTAAGTTAATAATTCACGAAAACTATTTGTAAATAATGTTGTCAATTATTTTTGTTAAAATGTAACTCGTATTTAATAATATGTGTCCATATAAGACGAATACACAGATAACAATGTGTGCTATCCACGTATAAACAGCGAGTTCAGTATTTACACTGAATTTTTGCATTGAAGCAATGAATTCTGTCATTAATAACGAGCTAACATAAGATTGTATTGTATTAATGAAGACTGTTCACTAAGTCTCATACAAGACACTTCATTGGGTTCGTGAAACTCTTTCATTCTAAAAATGAAATAATGTCATTATACAAATGAAATTAACGTGTAGTTTCCACAATGCAAGCAAGCAACTTGTCTAGAAAAAAATATATGAAAAACACTCACATTTTTGAGTGATTCCTATACAAATTTTTTAGACAAGTCATTGATTGCACCTTTTGTAAATATTGTGCAGTGAGCACATTAACTGAAACTTTTTGACAGTCGCTCAAAGTAGCGAACTCGAACTCTTCATTTTCATCAGATTTGTAGACAACGGCTTAAGCACTTCAGCTAACGCTGCAGCGTAGATTCAGCATTTTTAAAGTTTTTTCAGTTAAAAATGTTTACTATGAAAACTTTTTCGTTGTATGTAAGAAAAATTTCAAATTCCCTAAAAGACTTTTAGGGAATTTGAAAAAAAAAACGGTTAAATGATATATTTTGTGTAAAAATTTATTTGATTTTGGCAATAAATCGTCAAATCTAGTGAGATAAGCTTTTGGTCTTCTTAAAATTAGAAAAAAATTGAACTTCATAATATCAACGAAAACATTTTCATAAATATAATGAAAGAAAAAAAAATTAACAAATGCAGAAAATACTTTCTTTCTCGTTCTCTCTCAGCAAATGAAAATTATCATTCTGTTAATGAAACATTTCATTCATACGATGAAGAAATATCAATGAAGCCGCGTCATTAGCTGAATGAAAATTGTTTCTTTTAGTGTACAAATAGTTTTATTTGCTAACAAGATGTGTGTATAAATGAGGTATATGACAATTTTGTGCTAAACCAAATAACATTGCAATAAAATTTTTTTGGAAGTTAAAATATGACACTCGTAATCAGGCCCACTATAAATGTATTAACTCCCTGTTTGTGTAAGACGTTTGAGTTAAAAATCTTGGCGTTTCTGTAATAGATTAAAGAAAAGTTGTACAAGTTTCCTTTAATCTATTACAAAAACGCCAAGATTTCTAACTCAAACGTCTTACACAAACAGGGGCTAAATTAAAAAATGAATTTCAGTTAATAAAATTTAAAATTATTTTCTGTGTACCTTCAGCAGTTCTACCATCAAGAATTATTAAATTATTTTCTATTAGAAATGAGCGCTTTCGTCCTTCATTTGTGTTATTAAGTTGTCCTTGATACAATCATTATTGTGATTAATCTGTGCCAGTTGTTTGAAAAAGCATTTGATTTGTATTGTATCTATTGAAAAAAAATTACAGACTTTGATAGAAAAAGATCTTGAGGAAGCAAAAAAAAAAAAAAAAAAGAAAAGCATTACAAATATTAAATGCAATAGCTTTTGTGGCAAATACAACTTAATAACAGTTGCTTTCAGCTAAAATTGTGAGTGTGTGTTTTTGCTGTATTAAGGATATAATGAAATAAATCTACAATGCGTTGTTTTTATAACGAAACGTGCTGAAATAAATTTCATTAAATCAATATTAAAAAAAATATTAGTTTTGAAAAGTTCTATTTAACTTGTACGTGCGTGTATGGAAGAGTGTTTCATATTTTATTTTTTTATAACACTATTATCCTGCTGCTTTAATACGATTAGAGAACCATAAAAAAAATTAAAATATGTTCATATGTGTTTATGATGTGTCAAATTAAGTTGCTCACACCGGCGCCAGATAGCCGAACTTTCAAGAGCTTTTATGCAAATAAATACTCGTACATAAACTTTATGTTAAATTGCGAACTGCAAGTAAATATGTGCGATGAAGAAAATGAATCAAATAAACAGGTTTATCCTTTAATTGTTTTCATGAGAACTATTACACGTGAAAAACATTTTTCACCACTTATTCCCGACAGGGGTGATTGTTTATGATTAAACAGAATACCGGCAGGTATACATTTTCACTACAAATTGGCACAAAAAGGAGTCATGAGATCGAATCAATTTTATTTTGAAAGCCTTTTTTTTCTTATTCTCTCATATATAAATAAATTTTATACATTTTGTAAACAAACCTACAATGAAAAATGAGCGCAAAATAAAATAAAACAAAAATTAGAGAACATTTGAAGTTACTGCCGCCGATGTTATTATGGGCTTTATTAATTTGACAGCGACTTTCCTGCAGCTGCAGACTTTGTTCTGTTTGATCATATTCATATCATGTTAAGGTCGAGGGGTCGTGAAGACGTAGGGTACGTCTGTGTAGCTTCGTGCCATTACCTGCGTGTCCTTTTGTCTACTAAACAGCAAACTAGTATAGCAGTCAGAGGGTCGCATGCAGGGAGATTCTAGGTTTTTTTTTTGCAGACAATACCAAATAGATTTGCAGTTTGTGTTTGTTAAAAAAAAATACAGAAATCATATCCCACTCAGACGATAAATACTTATGTATAAATTTTGTCAAAGGTAAATAAAGCTTTTTAGCTTTTGTTTTCTTGCTGCGAAAACATTCGTAAATTCCCAGATAATGTTGTGTTTGAAAACTTCTCTTCCAAAAATTACATAATTCTTAAATTTTCTAAAGCTCAAAACAAACAAAACTTTATTTGTACATCTACATGCACGTTTTGGTTAAGAGTTGTTCTTAAAACCGCTTATTGTTTTTCATGAAATTCGTTTTTCTCTGTGGTTGCTGTGGCACGTGTTTATTTAGATAAACGTGTTTTTTTTTTTTGTTAAATAAAATTAGTATTTTGTATCAAAAATAAAAGCACACATACATTAGAGTATATGGATGGCGGCAAAAATAAAGCCAATAAACACTGCCAGTATAAATTCGTTAAAACTTACACGCTGCTTTGGCATGTATTACGAGCATGGGTAACAAATAATTGGATACGCGTGTGTGTGTATAAATTTTTTTGGCAAAATTATAAACAGTATGGTTCCAGTACAAAAATACTGCCTAAGAACGAGTTCTAAGTAGAAAAGTGACGAAAAAACCAAAAAAATTATATTTGGGGAAAAATACAGATATATACATATAAATAATTTATATATGGTTTCAAAGGTTTTAGTCTCTTCTTTCTATATAAGTTTATAAATTTAAAATCGGTTGATATTTAACTTATTTAGAGGTTGATAAGTGCCTACGGGTACGAAAAACCGGCTTTTTACCCGTAACTCAAGATTTTGGAGGTGTTTGGAAAATTTCAAATACAGATTGTTGTTATACTCAACAATACCTACCAGAAAAATAGTAACACTTCGCAAGCATTTTTTTTGTCACACTGTGTAATCTATAGTATATAAATAATTACAGCTCTATTTATAAAAATTATTAAAGCTTCATAAAGGCTTAATAAGTATTATTTTTTATGAAAATCCTGTTTATAAACCTTGTCTTAAGCCTTTATAACTTTTAAAAATAAAGCTATTAATTTCAATATTTTGTTTTTATTTAACGTGTGTAAAAAGTGAATGCACATTTAACAAAATTATTTGCTGATGTTTCAGCTTATCTAGATGCATTTCGTTGCAGGCAAGCATCATTGGGGTTTTGTAAGCTTTTTTGAATTGTGGTGTAAGCCAACTAAATAGCAGATAAAATAATAATATTAATATTAATATTTAGCTTTTCATTACAAACTGTACAAGTCAACCGGTTTTTTAATTGAAACAATCAGGTATGTGATGGATTTTCGATTGAAAATGAAATCTTGAGCTGAAAACGTAGAAAATGTTATTATTGTGACAAAAAACCTTTCGCTTTTATATTCCAAATTTGTTTTATTTAAAGTTGGTTACAACAAAAATTAAACTTGTTTCTCTTTCGTTATTTGATTATTATTATTATTTGAAAACAATGGAAAAGTCTCTAAAAAAACTGATCACATCCCGGCAGATTAGTGGTTTTAATTTTTGTCAGCGTCGGATTTTAGCTAACAGGTTTCTTCATCTTTCTTTTCAACCAACAAATTCAAGAAAAGCTCTCACAATGTTATTGAGAATTACTTACACAAACATAACAAACGATGAAGCCTCAAACAAACACTTGAAAATTTAACTGTCAAAATGACTAAATCTTAATAAAAAAAATTTCAAACTATATCGGCTATTTATAGATTTTGCAAAAGCGTTGGATACAATTAATCTAGAATGTATTTGGTTAGGTCTCTGAAGAAGCTTACCTGAACAATTGTGTTCTTTGATTAAATAAAGCTTAAGCCTTGACAGGTGATTTGTCCTTTCCAAGGAAAATCTTTTTGATCCGTTTATGGTGAAAATTGTAGTAGAACAGGGTTGCATATTATCACTTTCTTTAATTACTTGTTGTTATCGAAGATGTTCTCAATAGACAGAGAATACAAGGGCAAATCAACAATCGTTATCTTAAGTACGTGACTTACACAAATGATGTTTGGTGGCTCTCACACAAAACCTAATGATCTTAAGGAAACAACTATAAAACTTCAGCAACAGTTGCAATACACTGGTCTAAAAATAAATGCAGCAAAAAAAAAAACACTGAGTATCGGTACAACAACAGTTCCAAGGACCATTAACAACAAATCATTCGAGACAAGTGACCAACTCTTCTATGTAGGATGCGAAATTATTGCTAAGGGAAGAACAGAACTCGATGTGGTCGCTAGAATAAATAAGGTCAGGTCATCGTTTGGCATACTAGTCCCAACCTGGCAAAGTATTAAAATCGGCCAATCCACAAAGCTGACAATTTTCGAAGCAAATATTAGGTCGGTGCTCCTATATGGAGGTACAACCTGGAAGGTTACAAAAGACGACTTCAAACTTTTATTAACAGCGGCTTAAGAAAAATACTACGCATCTTTTGGTCTAGAACGATATCAAATACTGAGTTGCTGGCAAAGACAAACCAAATGCAAGTAGCAAGCGAGATACGTAAAAGAAAGTGGCAGTGAATAGGTCACACCCTCCGTCGAAATGATAACAATGTATCTAAACAAGTTCTTAGATGCAACCTATTTCAACAAGTTGCTAGAAAAAGCGGCAGGCCACATGGAGACGTTCAACGGAATGGGAAATGAACCAACTGGGTATAGCTTGGAACGAGCTTAGGTCTATTGCTCAAAACCGGGTCAGATGGAGAACAGCTGTTATCGGCGCCCCATGCTCCAGTGGGAGTTAGAGGAATATATCTAAAACAGATTTCTATACAAAATTTTTTCTATTAAGCCTTTAAAAGCCCTAGGATTTTTTTTTTATAAATAAGTCAGTGTATTTGTAATTCAAGATTAACCCCCTGTTTCCATAACAAGGACGGTCGACTTGAGTAGAAAATTTATATGAAAAGCTCTAATTTTTTTTAAGTGGTTTTCATATAAATTTTCTAGACGAGTCGCCTGCCTGACTTGTGGAAACAGGGTATAAAATAAAAAAACACTTTTTATTGTGAAATTAAAATATTGTAAAAAGCTGTTTAGCTTTTTGTGCTTCTCAATAGAGTTTTGTCAGTTTTTGTATAAGCATATGAAAGTTTTTTTAGCTTTTTCAAAAACTTTTTTGGTTGAACTGTAGTCATGATTTGCCGCTGCAACAATCTAATGATACTGGCCAATCTTTAACCTACAACAAAACCTCACTCTTTTGTAGCTGTTCGTGCTTAAACTTTTACACTCTATGAGCTTTAAGCACCTTCACAATCCTCAGATGTTAAATGTTATCAGTCAACGCTAACACTCATCTGTCTAATATAATAAAGAGATCTTTAACTTTGTATCCTTTCCTTGTCTTTTTAACAAAATACCACTCGCAGTGTTTTATATTTGAATGCTTTTATCTTAAGTATTCAATTCTGAGTACATTATAGTAGATTATTTTTAGAAGAAAAAAAAAAACTCAACTAATTTGTTGTCATGCTGCATAAGCACTTGGTTGGAGGTAACAAAATATTCTGTTGTGAAAAAAAAAATTCCTTTAATTTTATTTAGAGCTTGGCTGTGTTTAAGGACTTCACGTAGAATTTTATGGCAATTTTTTTTTTTCAACAGAGCTTTTTGATGTAATAAGTTATGCTTAGCTTGATTATCTAAGTTAAAACTGGTATCAAGGCTTCAAAGTTTTGTTGAATTTAAAAGTATTTGTTTATGCCTGCCGGACTCACATCATGTGGATTAAAGGAACTAAATTTTTTTCTTACATGGGCTTTAAAAAACAACCTTAGGATACAAATGAAGTGAAAATTGTATACATTTCCAGCTGCTATTTTTTTTAATTTTCCTCATGATTATGAAAGCATATTTGTATTTTTTATTAAGATCTGACTAAGCAGAAAATATTTACTAAAGTAATGAAAAAGAAAATAAAAATAAAAAACTGTCTTCTGTGTCAAATTGTGATTTCCAACACAAATGAATAAATTCAGTTTTGTTTTCTTTTGTAATTCTATGCAGATATTGTTATATTTATTTCTGGCAAATATGCACGTTCATATGTTTCGAATTCAAGCATTTGCTAATACGAGCACAAACAAACAATTTAATAATTTTTAAATGTGGTTCAATGTTTTATATATATGTATATATACAGCAAATTTCATTTTCTTTTATTCAAAATTAAATACAAAATACTTGCATACACATTCGCTCAATTCACAACCTATTGTATAAGTCGTAGTTCGTACGTACGAACGTTGCACAGTGAGACAACACCAGCATTAAATACAAGGAGTCATTGTAGAGCTTTGAAATTTTGCACAGGTTATTTTTGAGACAATTCCAGTTAAAAACAAAAAAAATTCAACCTTCAAATTTGATATTTAATGTAATGTTGCATGCAAAAATTACAATAACACTCCCACTATTACGCCATTGAAATGAAATTAAAAAGAACAATTTTTTTTCATTCTGTCAATAATTTTTTAAGCAAAAAAATAATTAATAATTAAAAAAAATAAAGTAAAGATGCTTCAATCTTTCATTTGATATGAGTCTGCACCTAGGGCGAAGGGCTGCTCTATATTTTCTAGTCCATTGAAAATGCAAAATGTTAAATTTTTACACCACAATTCTGTTGTTAAGAAATTTTTTGTTTGTGTTTTTTTTTTTAATTTCTTCTTTCATCTACTCATTCTACAACAACTAAATTAATTAACAAAATACTTTAAAGTTATATTTATTATGTATTTTTTTATTAATAAGCTTTTGAATATTAGATATTGAACTAACATATTTCAAGCGCGTTGGCATACGTCAACTTTGACTTGCTCTAGACCAAAAAGTAATGAAGTTATGAGGCTGAAATTTCAGGGAATTGTTACTCATATATCTGTTAATATACTGTGAAAATTTCATCCAAATTGGACGACACGCCAAAAGCCATTTTTTGCCGCGGTTACTATAGGGCTGTATCACTGTGCGTTGTTGGTAATGTCTATGTAAACATTTGTTTATAAACAATGTTTTTATTGAAATTACCAACAATCCAATTATTTACGAACTACGACTCCCACAATAGGTTGTAAACTGAGAATTCTAAACTAAATTTAATTTAAATTCTTGATTCGATATTGGTTTTATATAAAACATATTACCAAAATTTTTAAATATAACACTGTAATTTCATACCAATTTTGTATTTATTACTTTTGTTCTTTAAAAGTTTTAATGCAGACTTTGAGCAAACTTTTTATTAAATGTTGACCTTTTTGCAAATAAAACTTTTTATTTATTTATTAGAAACTTTGCTCTTGTCATTTGTTTTAATTTCAAAAAAAAAAAAAACTTTTAGCAGTGAAAGGAAGCCATTATTAGCTTTAAGTAATTCGAAACATTTTGAAAAGTTTTTCTTAGAAATACTTGTATTAGAAAAACAAACAACAATTACACTATGCAACATATGAAGACTTAAAAAAAACACACAGACTGGTCATTATAGGTTCGATAGTAAAACCAGTTTGGCCACTTTGGTGACCGATGTTAACAATATTTGTTAAATAGACTCTTAGCTACTTTATTGCCATATATAGCTTAGAGCTATCACCAAGTCTGAACTGATGATACCATTTTATGAGGGCGCAAAGATTTTCGAAACCTTTGGACCCCCTTAAAAAAATTTGGTCTCCTAAATCGCCAAACTCAGTATAGGGCAATGCTGGCCACTGAGAGAATACCGAGAGAAATGTATTCGCGTATATATATTCATTTGTATAAGAAGCCGATTGATGTTCGGCACTCTGGTGCCAGTTTGGACAGCCTTGGCATAGGGTTTTACTACCCTTTGATGGTGCTATCGAACCTATACTGCCAAGACAGTGTGGATTTTTCACTGTTGCACAGTGTTAGTATGTTTCTTTAGAAAAAGCTGCCTTTGTCCCATTTGTATGCAGAGAACATGAGTTCTTAAAATTAATCAAAACATTGTTTTAAATAAATACTTATTTAGAATTGAAACGGATACTTTGGAAAACAATCTTTGATGATAAAGCTTGCAAAATTATACCAAATTGCTAAATTGCTTTTTCTTAAAGCTCTATATTTGCTCTTTGTTTTTAAAGGATCTTCCAAAAGGAATTTGCCAACTTTAACAGTTGACAGCGGCTTTTATATATTCACTCTCTTTCGCTCTGCCAGATTACCATGACCTGGTACAGCGTTAAGCATTACGTGCAAATGACAAAACTGTTTAATAAAAATTGGTGTTCTGTTTGCCTCGCCCATTTTGCGGTCGCCATAATCATGCTACCGAGAAGACTGTTCGCAGTTCGGTGGATAAATTTGAGCCCCACTATTTCAGGGAACAATAAATAAATCAACATCAGCTAAAAAGACGACGAAAATATCGTTGCTGGCTGTGAGAGTGTGCAGGAGAATGCGAGCCAGTCGATTTCGCTTCGCTTATAAAAACTCTGCAAGCCATGGCTTGGCGAATTTTGCATCGCGATGTAGGACTAAACTCGCGGAAAATTTAGCTAATTCAAGAGCTTAAGGTAAACGGCCATAAACAACGATGTCTGTTCACTATATGGGCCCTGAAGCAGTAAGAAGATTAGCTTAAGTTAGTTTAGTAGGCTGCTGGTAAGGAAGATTGAAATTTACAGTTCAGCTCCCCATGGGTCCAATACAATGATCCTTTTGTGGTTCCTGTGAGTTGAAGGGAAGATAGTGGTGGTACAGGGTGATAGGGAAGGGTAAGTGATAGAGAAGACAGGCGGTGAAGGCTTTAGGAAGGAAGATAGTGGTGGGAGAGGGTGATATGGAAGGGATAGTGATAGAGAAGACAGGCAGTGAATGAAGAGATAAAATAAAGCTTCATTCTTTTAACAACTCTGCTTTTCTGCATGTTCTAAATAATGCAGTGTTGTAGTGCCTCTGGTGTCGATGAGGCGTATTAACTTTTGAAGCCATTTTATTGGTTATTTTACTTCGCCGATAATTCTGCAACACAATTCCGATGACGGAGGGCACTTTGATATTACATTAGGATTAATATACGCTGAATCTGGCGTAGTTTAGTGACCAGTGCCTATGCCTAAATCACTAAAACTTTAATATAACAAGTGATACAAAGAACACTAATGCACATCAGATCCATCAAGTGTCACAGTGGCGGTCTTTGGACCAGATCTTGCCCCTTTTCTAATCTACTGCATATCACAAAATGCATGTCATTTTTATTTTGATGACTGCTTGAGACCAGGATCGAAACCAGGACCTTCGGTTTTGTAGTCAACGTGCTTGTGAAAATTAACGACTTTGAATTGATCGTACAATGATTCCCAAAAAGTCATTGTTTGTTAAGGATTTTGGATTGACAGCGGTAACGATCTATATTTATTTGGGAATGAGGTTGGCATGGCCATCACTTTAAACTACGAGCGTTATAGGTCGACCATTGCCAACTTCTAGTGACCAGAATGCTTTCAACAGCACGTGTCTATATATCATACAGCTCATGCTCATGTCCTGGTCATCTCACGAAGATGCTAAGGAGGTTGTGCAAATTGACTCCTTTAGGCTAATTTCAGTCAGTGTCAGTAGATCGCACAACACAGCAGCCCTCAACATAACAGAACATGTCATCGTAAGAATTCTACCTGATTAATACGCCACATATAGAAAAAATATTCCTGCAATCAATAACTTTAATTGAAAATAAAAACAAAAATCAATTAAAAATTTTATTGAGTCAATTAAACTTTGTAATTAATTAAACTTTAAAGCAAAAGTTTAATTGACTTAAGTACAGTTTTAATTGATTTTTGGTTGTACTTTTTAAAGTTGTTGATTGCAAGAATATTTTGTCACCAAATTTTTTGCAGGGTAGTGAAACCTCATCTTAATGGACAATTGTAATAACCGGATGCGGACACTAAACTTTAGAAAATATGATTCAAAATAATTTTCATAAGTGGAGAGAAGCGTTGAAACATCGCAGCTTAAATACAGTTTTAATTGATTTTTGGTTATATTTTCAATTGAAGTTGTTTATTGCCGGAATATCTTTTTGTGCAGTCATAGAAAATTGGAAATGTTGGATGCGCGCCACTAAGTGCAGTCCCGGCGGACATCTGCTGGAGTGTAAAGTCTTTTTGCTTTCAATTTAAGCAATTTTGTGATAAATGACCTGTTAGAGGAATATTTTTATGAATCTTATTCATAGCTTAGCTTTAGGACATAACAATTCCATTAACAGCTCACATTGAGCCCTGCGAATATGGTAATAAATAAACATTTTGTTAAATATGAAGTTGAACAAATATTATGATTTTATTGTATATGTGACAGCGCATAGAGAAAGGGACCTAAGGGTAAAAAAAAAATCAATTTTCACTTTTTTTTTTTTGATATGGACAGCATCTGAGCATCGAATGAGACCGATCCCATGCCCCAAGAGTGTTCCCTCCCAGAGATATGCGCGTTTTATGAAATTGAAGTCGACGATTCTAAGGTTATGTGAAAAAATTTTCGTACTAACAGAGTGATATTCAGAAAATAAACGTGGATTCGAAAAAATGCGAGCAAAATTGATATCAAACTCATGGAAACAGCGCGCTAGGTAGAAAACAGTAAAAACCAACTACACAAAACAAGAGGTATGGACGACCTTGGAGCGTTTTCAAGGTTGACCAACACGTTCCTGACGTCATGAGATGTGTCGCTTTCAAATGAGACCAATACCAACACGCTCAGTGATGGTACACCAAAGATACACGTATTTAAATCTTTAAAATGGCTGTCCTGAACAAAACCGTTTTTTACCCTTATGTCCCTTTCTATTTTGCGCGTCACATATTCAGAGTTTTAATCAATAAGATATTGTGAGTAAAGCTCCAATTTTGGCGAAAGTTTTGTGTCATAAGAACTTTAATTCAGGGTATAAACAAAAGTAGTTGTCATTGAAGAATTAAATAGCAAAAAAGTGATTGCCTTTTTAGTCTGCATTACTACGATTATCGTTTTATCAACTCTGTTAACAACTCACTCAAAATTCTTAAAAAGTTGTTTACCTTCGGCTGTATATCATTTCCATCATAATGCGAGCCATAACCGCCAAAAAGCTGAAGCGACATATTTGTTTGAGTTTGTTTTATGGCGAAAATCGATTATATTCGATCGTATGTAAACGATTTTCATCCAAAAATGAAGTTCGAAAATTATGTCGCTTAAGCTTTTTTGGTGGATATGGCACGAATGATTGTTAGTGCCATAAAATTTTTTTTATTCATACTTTAGAAAAAAATAAATACCAGACCATTATACATGTGTAAGCGTATATACGCGTACTAACATATCGTTACCTTAATATAGAAAGGCCCCAACTGATTATGTTTTTTAAATAGATTTTTTTTGCATTTTTGGGTGTTCTATCGAAATATACAAAAATGTATATTAAAAAAAATTAGTTAGGGCCTTTCTATATTAAGGTAGCGATATGCATGTATGCTTATGTGTTTGAACTAGAACTTGTAGAGGGGAAAAAAATATTTTGCTAAATATTTTTACTGTGTCCTTACAAAGCCAAAGGCAAACATGCCAGAAATTCGTATGTTTTCATTACACAAAATACTTTGCTATTCAATATGGGATGTCAAAGATGTTGT
This sequence comes from Tachina lurida, assembly GCA_944452675.1. Taxonomy (NCBI): domain Eukaryota; kingdom Metazoa; phylum Arthropoda; class Insecta; order Diptera; family Tachinidae; genus Tachina; species Tachina lurida. Next base: position 154,865,529 of record OX101755.1, on the reverse strand, counting down.
CGCATAAACAACATGGAAGAAAGCAATCACTTTTCCATACTTGAAATATTTCTGAATTGAAAAGCTTTAAGCAAAAAAAAAAAAAATGATTATTAATATTAAGGATTTATTTAGATTAGATTTGGATTTATTTTGTGAAAATGTGAGGAATGAATGTTTGTAATGGATAACATCAGTTCTTTTATGGCTCACAAGGTAATGAGTTGTATGAAAAATTATGTCTAAAAAAATTCTATATTTAATATAAAAAAAAAATAAAAATGAATTGCTTCTTTTGAGAGTTGAAAATTGTAATCTACTCTCGGCCGTATTCTAAAAATATTAATTAATTAGTCTCTAAAGTATGCTGTGGTCAAAATTTTTATGCACATTTTGTTTTAACATACACTTCATTATTTTGACTAGAAGACGGCGGTATATAAATATGTATTTAAAAAATGAAAACATCAATGGCCTCTCCCACGATCTCGACAACGTTCGACTTGCCACACACTTTTATTAATTTGTTTTTGTTTTGAATGTAAGTGTGCGACAAGTCGAACGTTGTCGAAATTGTGGGACAGGCCGTTGATGTTTTCATTTTTTAAATACATATTTATATTTGATTTTCTATTCGATTTTAGTACGTTTTTTTATGGAAGAGCACACGCTAGTCTGATACATCTATCTATCTTTGCTCATTTACTTGAAAAACGTTGTAACTTAAAAAAAATAGTTTTATGGAAAACGAGTTTAAAGTTTTCAATTTACACGCAAACTTAATGGAAAAAGAAAAATTTGTTTTCTCCCAGAAGTTGAGTATATAAAATATTTGTATTAAATTTCAACACAATATAAATAATGTGAATGAGGACGAATTCTGCATTATTAACTCAAAAGTTTTATTTTTTGAATTATGACGTTTTTCAAGTAAATGAGCGATATGTACGAGATATGTATTGATGCCACATTTAAAATTCATTTAAATTAAAACAGTTTATTGCAAAATTCGAAACGTGGACGAATGATTATTGTGTGTGGTTGTACTGATTTCCATTTGCACTTAAACATTTCGCTGCATGTTGCTGCACTAAATATTCTAAAAATTGTTTAATGTTTTGAAATTCTATGTAAACGATGAGTAAATTAAAATGCAAGATAGAGTACCTCTCAACGTATTGTTCGTTACTTTTTTTTTTATTCCCAATAGGCAAAATTAAGGATAAATTTTGTTTAAATTTCACGAGTTATTTGAGCGCTTCCCTTACACAAAATTCATTGTTTCCATTTGCACGTTGGAAATGTAGAAATAATATTTCACTAACAAACTGCACATGGGGTGGCAAAATATATCACAAAGAATGTTCATTAGAGCGGGTCGATTTAAAAATCGCAAAAATTACAAAGGAAATCGTATTCTAGGGATAAAAATAAGAAACTTTTGTGATTTTTTGAAATATTTGTATGGGGAAACCCCCAAGGGTGGTTCCAGGAGGTGTGCCACAGGCATAGGTGTATGGTTCCTTCGGCAAAGTTTCTTATTTTGATCCCTAGAATACGATTTTCCTTGTAATTTGAGCGATTTTTATTGCCTCCATACAAATCGAACCGCCCTAATGTTTATGCAACAAATTGTAGACGGAATGCTTTCCATGAAGAACTACTCGTATCTAAAATAATTTATTGATTTAAGCTGCATGTTATACTTGTAGCAGAATTGAGAGGAAACAATTTTCTGCAACCAAAATGCAGATGAAATCATATTATTTTCAAAATAAGATAAGTGTATAAATAAAAATAAAAATAAATTAAACCAGCTTAAGTGTTTCTGTTTCTAATTACAATATTTTAGCATGGTAAAGGATACTGTTGAAGGGTTGCATAGCAATTTAATAAAACAAACACCCGCAAGATTGTACGAGTCCTCAATATTTTTTAAATAAGAAGGAATAATGGTATTGGTATATGAAAGGCCAATAGCAGGGATTTTTTTTATCGTGTTAATTAGTTGATAGATATTACCGATCTAAATCGAGGTGTTAAAAATTCAAATAATTTACCAATATTTTCTGGATTTAGGGCATATGATGGCAGAGATATCGTCGGCTTAGAGTGTAAACCTGCTAAAACCAAAAAACAAGAGGCCGGATTGACTGGCTTAAATATGTTTTTAATTTGCAATTCTACGTGTCGAAAAAACTTCAGGTATTAGGCTAATTCCTTAAGTTATACATAGGAAAGGTAAACAGTATTATGTCTCCCCAATAAAATTTGTTTGAACTGAGTTAACAGTTTTATACTTTGAGCCGAAAATAGGATACCGCGTGATAGCTTTATCTCTGTAGAAAATCACCACATTAAAAACACTCCCAACTTGACTATAAAATTGTTAAAAAATTTCAATCCTGTTCCAGTTGTCGACATCCACGTCACTTTAACACAACACCAAAAAATTGGAGCTTGTTAACTCGCTCTCGAGCACAATTCTGAGCTACTGACAATCTATTTCCGTTCCCTAAGGTCTAAAAAAAGCATAAAGCACCCCACAGGAGTCAGCTGTTTTGAAATTTTTGAGTATTGTGTTAAAGTGACGTCCCCTAATTTATGGTGAGCAAACACTGATGTTAAACTAGCCTGCATATAGGCTTACAGCCTGTTTTTCGAAAATGAATAAGTGTATACGTTCGTTAAAATAACGAATGAAATCATGTTTACGTTTTGGTAGCATTTATTAATTTTCATGTGAGTCACAACAAAAGAGCTTTCAGTTTTACACACTCATAAAATTTCTTATGTAAAATTAATTAATAGTCGCTATACATATTTTTTTTTCTTTAAGTTACAAAAAAATTAAATTAACGAGAAAATGTGAATGACTTTTTCATAAAATTTAAAATAAATTTAAAATGAATTTTATTTAAAATTTTTCATCGAATTTTTTTAATAGATTTTATTTTTTTATTCTTTCACTGTAATAATTTTTTGAGTTTATATTTTTGGTTATAACTAAAAAGCTCTTTCTATGTCAAAACTAAAGCTTTAGAAAATGTTTTATAAAAATCAAATTTTAAACGTTATCGTTTATAAATGAAACATAAAAACGAAAGGGCTTATTTTTTCGAAAAACAGGCTGTTAATGTTAAATAAAAATACATTTATAATTACACATTATTTTATAAAAGAACCGCCAGCGTATTTAAGTGATACATTTTCGTTACGAAAATCAATTTAAGTCACGCTGTCATCTCTTTCGGCCACACCAGTACACATACATATATGTATACCCTGCATGAAATGGAACTAACACAAGACTAGTCACGTGGTCGGTCTTTAAGTGACAGGGACCAGTCCGAGTTCTAACACTTTCTATGAAGCGGACCAGTCACATTTACATGGGGATGGTCTAGGATGGGGTTAATTGATACTTTATATACCCCTTTTGACTTGTCACTGAACTATCGCACAGGAACCTATTCGGTGTAGAATAATATAAATTATTTAAAAATGTCATTCAGACACTTAACTGTAACAATGAAAACTTATATTTTTTGTTTTTATTGTTAGTCCCAGTCTAGACTTGCAATTTTTGTTGCAGCAACTTTTTATTTTTTAGTGCAAAAAAGCGAGAGAGGAAAACAAAAAGTATACATATATTTCAATTTCAACACTCTCACACATATTCAAGAATTGCTGCAACAAAAATTGCAAGTCTGGACTGGGACTTACAAATTCAATTATAATTTATTTTTGAGCAGATATTTTTTGGAATTCAAACTGACAAACTCGTGCATGACAGGCTTGCACACTACCCACTCGACCACAGAGGCACTCATATTTCCAAAGTATAAACACCTGATAAACTTCGATTAATATCTAAGTATAGTTACGGCACTTGTTCCAGAGTGACTTGACGGTCCATTTATATCGATTCATTGTCTTTCCCAGCCAAGTCTTTCTTATATACATATATACTAAACCAAAAAAAAAAAAAATATTCGTAGTACATAATACATGCCCTAGAGGAGTCTTTCTTATATAGACATACTAAGCAAAAAAAATATTCGTAGTACATATAATATATATTATTCGTAATACAGCCCATAGTGAACTATGGATGAACTAATGGAGAATAAAAGTAAACGAACAAAAATGTGTTCAGGTAACATTTACCCTATGAAGAGAGAGATACTTGTTCCCAACTTGTTCCTCAACATACACCTTGATCGACGGCTTACATGGAAACACCACATTGACTCTAGCGAACACAAATGAAGCTTAAATTAACTATTGCCCTAATTCAGTAAAAAGATTTAGGACGTTTTTGTTTGAAAATGCTTCTAAGTTCTTGTCTTTGAAGTCTCTAAATTATTTTGTTAAAAAATGGTTGTTGTCTTTGATAATGAAAAATATAAATATTATTGCCATGTTTTTAAAACATAAAAATTCAATTAAATTATTATACAATAGTTTGAAAAATATATGAAAAAATATGTGTTGGATATAATGTTTAGAACAAAATCATAAAGCAAATACACGAACCTTCTAGCACAGACAATAAATAATAATGGTTTTAAAGAATCAAAACTGCTTCTTTTTTTCGTCCATAGACAAGACGATACATTTGTCGAACAGAATTAGGGCATAAGATACATTGGGTGATTAACTAGTAGAAATTCAATCCTCAGTCTAGATTGTAAACTTTTAATATACTTTTGAAACCTTTCTGGTGCTACGGAATTCGTTTCGGGGTAGCCTGACCACACATCACGCTATTGAAATTTGCAATCTCTTATAAGATTTTTATTAAAATGTAACTGATACAAATTCAATACAAATATTTTTTAAGTGCAGTTATTGCTTAACTATCCAAATCCCTGTGTGCTTCGTAGTTCAGCTAATTTGTAGAATACAATTCTCATTATTAACATGAAGAGTTGTAAAATTATCACTGCATTATTTTCTGTCTGAATCGGCGTAATTTCAAGTTTGTACTCGTATAGATTTATAAGCTTTGACACGAACCTTGTGCCTTAACAGAGCTTTAGTAGTGTCATAACAGAGCTCTGTTAAGCTATAATGCATTTCTAAAGGACGTTTCCCAGTAAATGAGGTAACCCAGACGGAAAAAAGTAATGCTCCTAATTTATTACTGCCCATGAATCTAGGTATTTCTGAAAAGCATGAAGTTGAACTAGATACTCAAATTGCCGAGTTTTCAACTTGGCATTTTCTGAAGGATACACACTTTTTTTGGGAGTCAATGCTGGCGGATAGTATTGGTCATAGATTAATGTCCAAGTGGTCCTCTAAAAACGTGCATACTCAGAATTTCTTGAAGTTCGAGTTTCAGGAGTTCTTCAAAACCCTTTAAATTTGCCCTACCTGTATTAACACTGCTGAGTGTAGGGTGCTTGCCCAAAATACAAAATAATTGGCTCTTAGCATATTCTGAATAGATTGTTTTTAGCGCGATGTGGTTTAAAAGTGTATTTGTTAAACAAAGTTTTTTACAAAATTGAAAATAATGAAGATACGTTTTCTTAAAAAAACGTGTCTTTTTCAGAAAAATTTTAAAACTTTGAATTCTTTGCCTTTTCCCGATTTCACGACTGCAGATATTAATAAGTTTTTTACTTATTTTTATTTAGAATTTTATCGGAAATTTAATGCTGTCTTTTAATTTAAAATCCGACGATTGACTAAAAAGTTGTAGGTGAAATACTAAAAAAAGTCAAGGCAAAAAAAATTTTTTTTTGTTAAAAGTCAAATATCTTCTAAGTTATGAGAGATACGAAAACACATTTCAGACATTATTTCTTAAAAATGTTGGGCTTAGATCAAAACGCCTTATCTCATAAAAATCGGATAATTTTTCTAAAAGTTACAAGCCTCAGAATTTTTTTTGAGTCCCATGTTGTCAACTTAGACCCACTGTAACTCCTGTCCAGCTTAAGCCAGAGGGCTGCCAATACATTTGTTATAAAGCCTGAGTTCTCCTCTACGGATGTTCGAAGTTTCATATAAATCCAATCAGTAGTTTAGAAGTTCCAGATTTATTACCATTTATTTTGCAAAAGTCCCCACTGTGCATAGTTAGTTACCTTCATATTGTTACGGAAATGGCCGTCGGGTTAATATAAGTGTTACGCAAGAGTATTCGAACAGGTCTAATATAAAGAAACATCCAGAAGTATTTAAATAAATAACTAAACGTACACTCGTATTCACATACAAGCACTATAGCAAACAACTATATACACATGCGTAGCACATACATACGTGATTAAACGTAAACAACCAACAACAACTACAAGCTTCTGCTTGTTATGAAGATAGACATAGCTACATACATACATACATACATACATACATGCCTGACAATTCCAACTAAAGGCAGAAATAAAAGTAAACAACCACTTAATGATGTATGCATATACACACGTATGTACATAGTTACCACATGAACTTAATTACGCGCTTTGTAAACAACATTGGAGATAATGAAGATTCGGTCTAGACTTTGCATGAAAATTCTAGTGGTTGTTGTGCGAAGTATAAAAAGGGGTTGACGCATCCAACAGCAGTTCAGTCGCGATCAAAAGTTAGTTGCGAATAAGTCAGTTGCGAAGAAGCTCAGTTGCGAAGAAGCTCAGTTGCGAATAAGTGCAGTTGCTAATAAGAAGTCTGTTGTTAATCAAGTGAGTTGACAATTAAATTGTGCGCAGTCCGTGATTTGTGATACAACAGTGAGTTGATATTTGAGTCTGTGCTTTACAATACGTGAGTTGGAAATTGAAGAGACTATAGTACAGTCTATAGTGACAGTTAGAGTCTGTCGTGATTTGAGATTATTGTGGAGTCCCTTGAGTAAAGAGTAAGGGAGCAGTGGAAGCTGATAAACGTGTGTAAGTGAAGCCAGCGAGTCCTGATTAGTGTATCAACTGTGAGAGTCTGCCATAGAGTTGTTATTGGTGTATCAACTGGAAGTGTCGGCAGAGTTAGTCTTGTATGTGACGAGCAACAGAGAAAGCAGAATTGTGTCAACACTAGCACAGCCAGTGGTCTAAGACGTGTATATACAACAGCGAAGAAGGCGTAGTGGTAACCAGTTGTGAATATTGAAGTAAACTTTGTGTTTGTATTTAAGCTCTTGAATTGAATTTAGATTAGTGGCATTTATTGATTAATAAAGAGTGTATCATTCTTAACCCTAATTAGTACACTGGGGTCTTTTATTTATTGCAAATCTACGAATCTACGGAAAAGCGTTTTTACAGAGAATAAAAACGTAACAATATATAGAAACCACCTAACTCATTATTTTTTTTTTTTTTGAATTCGAGATTTTGTCATTTTTTAATTTATTAGATACATCACGAAAATGGTGAATATGTAACCATTTACACGATAGATCTTCTTTTCACCATACACTACGCCCTACTTTTTATAGCACTACCATTTTCTGAAGTCTTACGACGAGCACGGTTGGTTCAATTAAATTTTTTTCTCTTGTTTAGATACTCACATTAATTAATAAAAATATTTCATTCCATAAGAATTGAAATTACTGAACTCAAGCCTGATTAGGCAATTTTTAAACCCAACAGCTGAATTTGTACCAATCTAAGTTGAAACAGTCTACTCTAAATACATTTTTTTAAGCACAATAAAGTAACATGCAATAAAATATAATACTCTGATGATAAGTTCGTTGCTTTGTATTGTATTGAAAGTGTCAACCGAATAAATTATTTTCATAAAACAAAGATTGAATAAAACTATAGAATGGCAAAATATTTGGTTTAAAATTTATCATTTTAGATTATAAATATTATTAATTACATTGACCTTTATATAGACACAAGGAACCTCACAGAAATTTGCTGTTTTTTTAATTTTTAAAAAATATATACATATTGTTGCAAAAAGGAAAAACATTCTTAAGTCATGATAATCTGATTTTGAGTTAATGGTATCACAGTAATCTGAATATTTCAAAGTACTCGTGTACTGAGAATGTGATTTCGTAATATCTAGTTTACGATAGTCTCCAGCTTTATCTCACTCACAATTTAATTAAATATTATGTGGTATCTCCACACAGAAAAATTTCAACTTAAAATCAACTTAAACAAGATTAATCTAATCTTTTTCGGATTGATTTTGCTTCCTATGTGTTTCAAGTTAATCTAACATGATTTATAGGAATTGTCAAAGAAAATTTTTCCGTTTGAAATAACTTTATTTCACGTTGAATTAAGATTTATGTACTGTTAAAATCAAAATGAAGGCCATCCTCCGATTGCAAGACCAGTACACTGCCTACCAGCCAGCAGCAGTTTGTCGACTGTTTACAAACATCAAAAAAACAACAACAATACAAAAACAACCTACACAACTAAACACAAAAGTGTATTGCAGCTATGAACAAGGCAAATAAACACCAACACACTCAAACAACATATTATTTCTTGTAAATTTAATGTGATTTAAATGAAGTTGAATCAAAGTTTTTGCATGTTGATTTTACATTGGTATTTTTTTCTGTGTGCAATTAATGTGTGAGATTTTTAAAAGAGTTATAGCAAAATGGCTTGCGACTTTTAGACTTCTAATCTTATTTGTAATAAAAGCTTAATTTAGGTTATACTTTGGTATATTTCAACTTTACTGTTTGTAGAACGATGTTTGCTTAAAAACTAAAGGCTGACAGAGATTTTCCCAATTTAACTGTAAAAGAAATAAATTTCAGAAAATCGACTTGAACGATTAAAAGTGCTATCCTGCAAAAGCAGTCATATATGACTTAAGCACTTTTTCCTTATTGCCACAGACATATAAAATATTTTTTACCTGAGATTCTCAGTAGATTCGAGTTCAACTGCCGAAGGGATGGTTCGATTTGTTTTATGCAAGTTTTAGTTACTAAAAGTTTAAATGTAGCTTTCAAGACCCCAAAAGAGTTAATATGTCTAATGAAAAGTTTTGAATACAAGTAAGCATATTCCAAAGAGCACACTCGCTGATTTTCAGAAATATTAGTGCCAAATTAGCGGATTTTCCAATAATTTGTTCGTAAATAGATGAATTTTGCAACATTTGAACTTTCACCTGAGAGATATCGGATTCACCTTAAATGTTCACCATATCAGCTTAGGCTAATCATCATAATAAAACAGCACAACGAGACCAAATAAGAACCCAAGTAAGCCGGGAAACTGGCAGCCTGTGAAATCTAACCTGATCTATGTAAGTATCGTAATCATCCGCCTGGACTTTTGTAACAAACCAGAGTTTAATTTCCTCCATTAGGATGTCCCTCTAATCCAGACTTTGCATATTTCAAAGATAATTATGTACAAAATATGAAATTTATTCAGTACTTATGCTCTTTACAGTATAATTTTTTTTCTTAATAAATATAAAAAAATTGCTTTTAAAAAATATGGCAAACCATATGTTTCTATGGCAATAAGAAATAAATTCAGTAAAGTGCGACTTTGACTCGCGCACGAAGGGTTCCGTACGTTGGGCTTTGAGCATTTTTTATATAGTGTTTTTTTACGTTTTTTCAGGTGAAATAATTTTATTTTTTGTTTATTTTTCGCTTTTTTCTCGTTTTGGCGATTTTTTTTAATTTTGGCGATTTTTTTAATTTTGGCGATTTTTTAATTTTGGCTACTTTTTTTCATTTTGGCGATTGTTTTTCGCGATTTGTTTTCGTTTTAGATTTTTTTTTTAATTTGGTGTTTTTTTTTTCGTTTTGACGATTTTTTTTGTTTTGGCGATTTTTTCGGTTTGTAGAACGATGTTTGCTTAAAAAACTAAAGGTTAACAGAAAATTTCCCAATTTAATTGAAAAAGAAATAAATTTCTGAAAATCGACTTGAACGCTTAAAAGTACTCTCCTGCAAAACCGTCAAATATGACTTAAGCACTTTTGCTTTTTTGCCTCAGATTTAATAAATACCATTCCCCAATTCATTTAAATTTTTATCAACATTAAACAAAATTACGCCAACATTTTATAGAAACATGAATCCATAAATATAATCGTCAAGTTTATATACATTTTTTTTTTGAAATCTACCAAATATGGTGAATAGAGAAAAGGCGGCTAAAAGCAAACTGCAGAGAACATTATTAACCTTGACCTACATTTAATGTTGTTTTGAGATTTCATTTCATTTTCAGCTGAGACCTTAACAGCTTAACAGACACCAGCCTCTACCGGCAAACTGAAGGAAAAATTCAACCAACGTGAGTTTGAAAGAATAAAAGTTTATTTACAAAGCATGAGCACGTAAGTGCTGGAGTAGTGAAGTGGACGGGTGTCATTTTCATTTATATTGTGTCATAAATTATGTTTTTATGCCTTTAGGGTCGCCGCTGACACTTCAGACTGCCGGCACTCAAGCAAATTTCTTTGACCTTTACTAACCTGACAGAAACAACTTACATATAATTTACTATCTTTTTAATCTATTTGTAGCCATCGCCGACAGAAGGTGGTAAAAGCGATCCACCACTCGCGCAGTAATTTCATAAACTTGTCTTTTCTAAGAAATAAGTTTGTGCCATTTGCAAGATGTTTAGATTTGGCTGGAGAAGCAAATAGTTTGCACAGACATGGTAGGCAAGGGAAATGGAGAAGTGAAGAAAGAACCAAATATTAAAAGCAAATATGTACTTCTTTGAATGGGTGGTCGACTATAAAACAAGTTAACAATCTCTTTGTGCCTTTGTAATGAAATTAACTTTTTTTATCAGTTTCATTAACTGAAAATATAAGAATGAGGGAAAATAAAATAAATAATGGACACTACGTTGAGTCTTTTATGAACAAAACACGTTTTAATTTAATTAAATAAGAGTACGAGTACTTTTTTTTTGCTAAAGTTGTATTTTATGCTAAAGCTGTGAATTTGCTAAAGTAGAAAATAATATGAATTCTGCTTTTGAATTACAAATTTTTTTTTTTTGATAAAGTCCAAAAGTTAAATAATTTATAGATAAATGTTATGGCTTTTAATTTTTCTTAAATTTAAGCCAACATTGTTTGCTTTTGCAAATAAATAAATTTCGTATTCGTAAGGAAGTGATAATTTAGTAGGAGAGGGAATACAATACTTCAACGTCATGTAGTTTCTTGACTTCCAACACCAAAAAGATTAGGGGTTTTCAGGATGCGTAGCGCAAAGTCTGGAAACGATACAAAATGAGTGCAGAAATGATGGACAGCGCTCATCAACTTTCCTATTCACAAAGACCCAGAATATCGTTAACTTAATATAGAAAGGCCCTAACTCATTATTTGTTCGAAATCGAGTTTTTTGCATTCGATACATTAGATGTTTCCCTATCGAAATTTAAAACTAACGCGATTTAAAAAAAACCCAATGAGTTAGGGCCTTTCTGTATTAAAGTAACGCCACCCTCAAACTGTGTTATTCTCAAGAGGCCAATGTCTCAATTTTAAAGAATCCCGATGTTATTATTAATTTCATTACAGAATTACTTTTTTTTTTGTCAGCGAAGGTTTGACACTTTGTTTCGGCACTTAAACAAAACCTTTAATAATCAAGAAGTATACTGTAAATAAGTTACAGTAAAAAAATTGAAAGTTATTTATATGGAACTATATTTTTATTGCTTCTAAAGAATCTACATTAAAAATATGCCGATAATTCGTAGAAAAGGAGGTAAAAATTTATGAGAGTCATACAAAAATTTCTAATTTATGAACTAACTAATTTCATCTAAAAATTTGTTTGTCACTTTTGACTGAAATTAATATTAAAACAATCACCCTTATTCCAGTTGTCGACATCTACGTCACATCACTAAAATACCAAACAACAGGGGCCTGTCTACACATTGTCGACAACAACTGACTACTTTTGACAGGTTCATGCTATTTTCCAGAGCTTAGAGAACAGAAATAGACTGTCAATAGCACAAAACTGTTTTCGAGAGCATGTAGACAAGCCCCAATTTTTTGGTATTGTAATGATGTGACGTCGATGTTGACAACTGGAATAAAGGCGACTGTTTTTTTTTACCGTTTTACCAAAAAAAAATCATTTTACTACACCAAAATGGAAATTTTTTTAACAACGCTTTCAATTCGGTGATTACGACTCATAAAAGAGAAGTTCCAGCAATGACAAACCTATGTAAAATTTTTTCTTAGAATCATGATATTAAATTCTACATTTTCATGATTTCTTGGGAATGGCTCAATGAAAAGTATTGCAAAAAAAAAATTTCGCAGAAGTTAAAAAACTTTAAAAGAAAATTTTAAGTTTTGTGTTTTATTATATTTTCTCGATTGGAATGTGGATTCAAAATGTCTTAAATATGCTTTAGTACATTTGCAGCAAAGTCGCAAAAGATCGTACGTTATAGAGATCTTTTCAATTTGACAATGTATTCAAATTAAAAAAAAAAAAAATAAAAGAGAGGTGTCTGAGGACACCCGGTTAGAGCTATGCTGCTTAGCTGTTTAAAACAAATTTCATGTATGAAATAACAATGTAATAAAATAATATTATATGATGATGCCAAATTCACCTCGAATTTTTCAAAACATTTCTATTTATTGCCCATTAATTTCTTTTCTAATTGCGTACGATTGATGTATGTTTGTGATCGGCGGCGGCTTACAGCCGATCGGCTTCGTTCTCTGGTTTGTGCTCATGTGCAAAAACAATACCAAAAAATTGAGCAATGGCTATCACTGTTTTTGATTTGTTTTTGTTTCACTCACTTGAGAGAACGAAACAAAACAATATCTACTTTTAAATACAAAGAAATCAAAACAAAAATAAATTTATAACAGTAATAGTGTCGATTATTTTTGTTAGGAAAATCACTTCCTTACTCCTGTATCGCACTTTAAAGAGCATAGCTTCAAAAAAGTAAATTATCTATCCAAGCGTTTGTATAACCTTCACACTGTCATTTTTGAAATCCAGAATACAAGTGTTACATTCTAAAAATGTGCCTAAACAAAGTTATCGTCATAATCCTGCTTATAATTTTTTTTTCAACTTTACAATAATATCTAATTTATGCTACATCTATACATAACAAATGTTGATGTAAACGACATCCATGTGCACATAAATTTAATTAAGCAAATTCTTTGTCAGCAGTTTTCAGCTTTCATTGTAAAAACTTGTAAATTTCCTCTTATTTTCCAAAAGCATAAGGGACACGGCATCATGAGTTGTAGTCCGTCCGTGTACCAATACACAAAATAAAAATATTTATTCATATATATTCATACATGATAACAAAATAACAAAAAATTAAAATTTTTGTAACGTACTCACATATTTTTTCCATTTTTTTTTTTAATTTTTTTGTATCTGGTTTTTTGTGCGGCGTAGACAAAAAACAAAAATATTCATCTTCCCAGCAAAAAATTAGACATTATCATCAGAATTACTTAATATATATAATGACTTACTTTTATGATTGCCAAATTTCATTACTTGCTTACAAATGACATTTTCATTACGAAAAAGCTTTCAGCAAAATTTAATACGAGAAATTAAAACAATTCACATATTCCATTTGCACTATTGGCTGAGTATATAAAGCAGAAATCTACATCAACAGCCACCACACACAGTGGACCAAACACAAAAGAACGCTGATGATGAAGGTGTAGTGGCCTTCGAAAACAGCTAGTTGTTCCGTTTTACTAACTGTTTGCCAGAATATTTACAATTAATAATTATCACGTCTAATTTGGATTACAAAGCTTATAAAGCGATACGAAGTTTAGCCTGATCAAATTATAAATATAAACACATTACATAAAATTTAAAGAAATTATTATTTTGCTTTTCATAGATTTCGTGAACATGTTGCCAAATAAAACGTGTAAAGAGTTCTCACCATTATTTTAGTTGGTAATCATCCCATAGAGAAGAGCACCCACCAAATGTGCTTAATTCCAAACCCAATTAAATTTTTTAAATTTTTTTTGCTGGGTTTTTTGCTGGGTTTTTTGTGCTTTTCTGTCTGTTTTCTTGTTTTGAGTAAAAAAGTTTAGTTTGCAAAATCGAGCACAAGCCAACTACATACAACTCTGGTGATAATATGAAGACATTAGTTACAGCCGCATATGGGAAGGGCAACATCCTTTTATCCTTTGTTGTTCCACAACGAATGTTAAGAAAAATAGGTGCTTAACCTTTTTTATTTGGAGAGAAATGGTTGCTAAGTTATATTATTTGTAGCAACGTATACACATAAATATCGAGCCATAAGCACTAAAATAGCTTAAGCGACACATTTTTTGGACTTCCGTTTTTTGTCGAAAATCGAATATTTACGATCGCAAATAATCGATTTTCGTAAAAAAAAATTTTGTCGCTTAAGCTATTTTGGCGGTTATGGCACGATATGTTTGCTGCATACAAATCGTAGTTATTTTTTAAATAATTCATTGTATGTAATCGAGTGTGAAAAAAAGTAGACACACAAAACTCACACGCGTGCACACGGAATGAATATCATTTATCACACGTACTCTTTGTGTGACGGAAGTCTCCATTTAACGCAAGTATTCTTGGTTTACCAGTACATTTTCATTACGAAACATACATACATACATATGTGTTTTAGTTTTAACTTTAGTTTGAGTTAATAAAAAACTAACTAGCAACTAGCAACAATATCAAGGAAGAGATTTTCTTAACTTCCCAGTAAACAAAGACACTCCAAAAAAAGTCATAAAAATGTAGAGTTTGCGAACTGGAAGTAGTGCAAATTTCGATCCGTTCTAATGATTTTTATATAGGATTTTCATTGCAAGAAGTCCTCTTTTCCGATGCCTAGTCACTGAATTGGAAGCGATTTCCTTTTTTTGTGTTCTATGATAATATTTTCATCTAGGAAAAATGGTAAGAAGTTATCTATTTAAACAATTCGTTTCTTTTTATACGAATTTAAACCCGAAAGAGTGTTTTCATGTTAATTTAAGTTAATAACTTATAAAGTTTAGCCTAAAGTTAGTTCATATATTTCTTTAAAAAATCGATTTTTTTTAATTCTGGTAAGTATTTTCTAAAACTATGCAGGAATTACAAGGTTTTGTATGACTGGTCACTTTGGACTGAATTATCCTCTGTGGAAAAGTAAACAAGTTAGTTCACCTTTATGTCGTTTATGCTTGGAAGATGACGAGACGACAACACACATTCTTTATGAGTGTATGGTATTGTGTGACAGTAGAAGGCGTGTTTTTCATTCTGAGTTTCTGTGTTCAGATGATATTAGGCGGGCTGCTCAAATATCGGTACTGACTTTCATAAGGAGAGTCATACAGAGATTGATTTAATTTAATTCACAGATCTATGGTACAAAAGATCCATCAGGTGTTGCAGTGCCGGTCTTTGGACCAGATCTTCCCCCTTTTCTATTCTATTCTATTCTATTCTATTCTATTCTATTCTATTCTATTCTATTCTATTCTATTCTATTCTATTCTATTCTATTCTATTCTATTCTATGACTAAAATAAACTTCTACTTGATTTTCTGCCAACTATCGGCAAATTAAATATATCGATTTTTTTGGAAGCAATGAAAATGTAGTTCTTTCGGACTGACTTCCATTTTTTTCACAAGGTTTCATTTATAATTTTTCGCTTGAACACAGGTTCTATCCACATTTCATTCAGAGTTTAATAAAGAGATTTCAAGAATTAAACGATTTGTCTAAAAATAATCTACCTTATCGTGGTTGCGTATTTCAAATACAAATACGACTGTTTGGTAATAGATTAAAGAAAAACTGCTGAAGTATTCTTTAATCAATTATCAAACAGTCGTAGTCGTATTTGGCAGAATATTTTTGATTTGTAACAACATAATTTTTGTGTAGATCTGGCAACATCGTGTCCCATGACAGCTGAGTTGGCAGTTATTCCATATCATATATGAAACCAATTTGTGCAACGACTTGATGATTAAACAGAATAATGCTAGGAACACAATTGGGACGAACGACGAATTTTTCGCTGCGAAATTTCGTCATAAAAAATAAAACACATGAGCGCATATGAAAATGAACACAACAACGCCGCACAACGAAATTCGTCGTGCGTGACGAATTCTGAGATAGGTTTATTTCTAATTTGTACGCCGACGAACGACGAAAAAACATTTTTCTCTCTCTCACTCTCTGTCTTTGTACACAAAACAACCAACTTTATCAAATATAAGAGAGGAATTCGCAGCGTAAGTTCGTCGTTGTTGTGCTTCACACGACGAACTTACGCAGCGAACTCTTATCGACGAATTCGTCGACGTGGACGAAATTCGTCGTTCGTTGTGTTCCTAGCATAAATCTGCAAAAAAAAAGGAAAAATCGCTGTCAATTAACAAAGCTCCTAATAAAGCAGCAACTACAAATGCTCTCTCATTTTTGTTTTATTTTCTTTTGTGCTTATTTTTCTTTGCAGTTTTGTTTACTAAATGTATGCAAATTATTGCAAGTATGGTAGCATTGTTGAGAGAATGAGTATTTATATGTGAGAGCATAAGAAAGCATTTTTTCTCAAAATAAAATAGATTCTATCCAGGGTGACCGATGACATTTTTCAAAAAGTGGCACCACAAAGGAGATTTATCAAAAAAAAGCGACAAAACAAAAAAAAAAACGAGAAAACTACAATAAACTTTTTATTTTTAATGTATTTTTATATAATTCACTCTAAAAAATGGGAGACAAAAAGTGGCAAGATAGTCGAAAAAGTGGCAATTTGCCACTTTAGTCGGTTAAACGGTCACGCTGATTCTATCTCTTGGCTGTTTTGGGGCTGCTTTTTTTTCGTCAACTTATATGAAAAATGTGTTCACGACGCAATTCTGTTTGATCGTTTGTGTTAACAGTGATACCGAAAATATAAAGCACTTAAATATGCAGTTGAAAAACAGCTCTATCTTTGGCCTGCGAGAGTTTTGCGTCTCGAATAACTGGATAATTTAACGATTATTTTGCAGAATTTCATTGTCAACCACGCTACAGCTATCTACGTTCGTGCTTGGTTTAAAGCTTACATAGACATTTTCGTTGATTTCAGTTTTTATTTCAATGGTTTAATTTATCAATCATTCCTAGCAACAATTCTTTGGAATCATTATTAATCGATTCAGACGTTAGTTGTTTTTATGTTTTTCTTTTTTGTTCTCTGTACAAGACAAGCACACAAATATAATGAAAATTTGTGATTTTTCTTATTGATAAGAGAATGAAATATTAAATTCATTTTTTCATTTAACAATTTTCTTAAGCCACTGAGACACAACAATTGTGTGAAAGCAAAACGCTCTATGAGAAGAAGACTTTAGTGGTTTCAACAAGTCATCCAGTCGTTTTCTTTATAGTGGTTGGTTGCTCTTTTCAGAAAAAAATCTCAATATTAAATTAATTTTTTCTAAAGCAATTTACATTTTTAGGTTGTGGGTACTTTTGTGTATTTGGTATTTCGTAAGGGAATCGATTAACTAAAGTGGCTGCCGGGAAAATATTCAAGAGGGTATCCATTTAGAAAAAAGAATTAAATTTTATGCAAATGTGAGGACAAAACAACATAAAACGTATTTTAATTGTTACTTTGCAGAGAAGACAGTTTAAAATAAGGAATATAATTTGATATGTAAGAAACTAGAGCGATATTGCTTTGAAAAACTGTGAGTAAATAACGCGCAAAGAATATTTTCCTTCAATTAACAGCTTTAATTAAAAAATATATAAATAATCAACTAAAAATTTAATTTTGTGAAAAATTAGTTAGTAAACTAAATTTAAAAGAGAGTTTAATTAACTCAATTAAATTTTTTAATAAAAATTTTAATAAATTTATGTGTAGTTTTTATAATGCAAGCAAGCGACTTGCCTAGATTACATTAAATTTTAAACAAAAGTTAAATTAACTCAATTAAATTTTTTAATTGATTATTTGTATTTTTTCAATTAAATGTTTGTATGTAAGAAACATTTTTTCCGTGCAGAAGGAATTTTTAAGCGAAACCTAGATCTAAACTAAACTTTTCTGTGCAGTTTTTTTATTAACCTGAATCTCGCTTTTATTTCGAAATGGAAAAAGTAATTATGTAGAAATGTGTAGAGAAATATTGCTGATGGGACACAAACTAATCTAGACTCGTATTTCTTCTTTTTAATGCGTAAAAATATTAAATATTAATAACAGGATGAAATCATCTTGACATGTAAAAATTGTGTAACTAATTGCCTGAGCATAAATTTTTTTCTTTCGACTTGGACAGAAAAGTCTCCCTTTGTTATTATTTATAAGATCCTTGTAATAGAAGTCTTTACCAGCAAAGGGAGAATTAAACAAGGAATTTACTAACTTGAATTTTTGAAAGTTCTTTTCACTCACACTTTTTAAAAGAAAATTAAAGTTGAATGGACAGCATGATTAGGAAAGAAGATGATGTACTTGTAATAAAATTAGGAAACATTCTTTTGGTAACCAACTTTTTGTGCTTTTACATTTATGATGTATTTGATTTCATCTAGGAAAGTCTAATTTTAAAGCTTATAATTAATTGAATTTGTTAGTAAGATGATAATGAAATTTTTAAGACCACATTTTATTTATGATTGCCAGTACAAGATAAATTGCCAAGGTATTATATTAAAGAAACAGGAGTTCTGAATTTTTCACCAATGCCACTGGAATTTTGCCTGGTTTTTTATGAAGCATACAAAACAGTAAATGGTGTGGTTGTGTTGAAACAATTGCATATGACCTGAAGCAGGCCATCAAAATACTTAATAACTAAAGCTAAATAGTTGACCGTAAAAACAGCATAGACAAAAGAACAATAACAAAAATATAATTCTAATAAGAAATTAATCACCACGACGCACAGTAGTTCCGAAGCCAAAAAATGTGGCAACAAATATACCTCTTCTGAACTAGTCCAAACAAGAATTAAAGTACATTGAAAAAATAGAATAGGTGCTGAGCTTTTTAAAAATGTATTTACTAGACATTTTTTATTATATAATCTGAAGTACAGAGTGTCAAAATTGGCCATCTGAGGTTATACAGAATTTTCGAAGCTTATAAATCCGAACTGATTGCGAATATTTGTAGTTTTTTGAATGGCCAATAATAATAGTTAGATATTTTAATTACTATACTTTAGGTATATATACCTGCATTTCAGTTAAAAATAATTCACATTTTTTTTCACAGATATCTTATATATTACTGCTTCAAGAAATAATTGAAAATAGAAATTTTAAAATTATGTAGAAGTTTCAAAATAATAATAAAAATAAGAATTTTAAAGTTATTTCCTTGTTTTAGTCATGACAAGTGTGATAAGTCCTGGTTTTAAAACTTGTGCAAACAAATATGTTTTTTAGTCAAAAATACACTGTTAATTTTTTTAAAATTTCTTAAAGATTTTAAAAGAAAGTGATACACATTTGAACTTAATTAAGCTAGAATGAATTTTAATCAGGAAGAGTTTCTTTACCATTATTTTCAATTCAAATAGCATGACATAGTTTTATTAATTTATGTGATTTTCTTAACAAGAGCAGAAAAGTTAAACCAGACTTTTGGTGGGGAAATACCGGAATTTTTCTCTGCCGCTACACACTTCACCAGCACCCATGTGTATCTACTTCAGCAGAGATGATTTGTTAACATCAGCTATTTTTTTTTTTTTGCATTTTTAATGCAATATTAAAGTAATTTTTTTTTCACAAATATTTGCTAAGAATAGGCTTTCAAAAAAAGAATTTTAAACGACACTTTAGATTGATTTAATATACACCTTACATCCAGCATTGGTCCAAAAAAAAGACTAGAAGTAATTGATGAAGGATTTTTCTTAATTTATGCACAATTGTATGTCAAATAATCAGGGCAATCATAAATAAAATTCCGAGTGAAATTTTTCCAAGGAAACAATTCCAACTAATAGCAAATAATAGGGAAAACAAAAAATTTTAATTGGAAAAGGGAGAAATTTCATGCTGAATTTAATTCATGATTGCCCTGAATATGTTTATGTATTCACTGTAGAATATTCAATTAAAAAGTTCAAAATTTTTGAATATTCATATTAATTTTACCGAAAATTTTATCAACTTCAAGGTTTTCTGCAAATGAAGATGACTTGAATGACAAATTTTTAATATTTTTAATAACAAAATTAATTTTATTTTTCTGCGTAATACTAAAGTTTTATAAAAATATGAACAAAATTTCGTATTGCCAATTAATTACAATTTGCTCGAGTGCGTATGAGTAATATTGGCGAATAATAATAAATTACTCATACGTACCAAGTGCGTATTAAAAGGTTGGAAAACATAGTGCAACACGAAAAAATATAACCATTTACGGACAACTCTACGTGATAAAAGACAAAAAAAACCGACCAGTCTCTCCCAGTTTTGCCCCAAGTCATACACTTTTTTATGGGCCCCCAAAGATTTGGAGTCTCATTGTCATTTTTTGCATTTTCTCAGGCTCATATCTTGCAAACCGTTCGGTATTTCGATTTACTCTCTGAGGCATAGTTGTAAAGCTTTTGTCATAAAGAACAAAAATTGCAAACAGATACAATAAAAAAAATCATCTTCAAGATTAAAATCACAAAAAATGGAACAATTTCGATTTCTATACCTTTTTTCCCCTGTTCAATTCCGTAGGTAGCAAACCGTTCAAAATTGAAGGAAACAATCAACTACAAAAATGTACCTAAGATCTCAATAATCAACTTTCTAGAACATATAAACTTCCTTGGAATGAATCTTCATCCGCAAAAGTGAAAAATTTCCCAAAAATTCTGCGCAACAGAACAAAGAACAATATTTTGAAAGAATATCTAATATCAACAGCCTTATTTATAAAAATTATGAAGGCTTTATAAAGGCCTAATAAGAAAAATTTTATATGAAAATTTGTCTTAAAAACCCTTTAAACCCATAATTTTTTTATAAACTAGGCTGTAAATATCTAACACCAAAACAAATCCGATTTCACAAAATGGGTACAAAACCTAAAAAGGGTATAACTTTAGAACGGTAAGAGCGAATGCATTTTTTTAGTGAATTTATAATTTATCCACCTTTTAAACTGAATCATTAGTTTTTTTTAACCTTAATGAAATCTTAAAAGTTACTAAGCATTATTTTTAAAATTAATTTTAAGTTTAGAAAAAAATTTCATAAAGGGTACCCAAATGAGCAAAAAGGTAACCGAAACTTATAATATCTGCACAGGGAAGTAAAGCTTGAACATTTTTCTTAAAAAAAATTTACTTAGTTACCAAAAAAAAAATCGTGCTAAGGGGCCGACTTCAAAAGAAGTTGAGAAACCCCGATTATTGGGATAAATTTGATTTTAGCGACCTCTAAACCTCTTCCAAAAAATCTGAAAAAAAATCACTAAAATACTTAACCCTATAATCTTAAAAAAAAATGCTGGGGCAAAAAAAAACAAATTCATTCATTCCTGATAATATGTATAATACGTTTTCATTAAGTTTAATAATGCCGAAGTACTGATGTTTATTCGACGCTAAGTCCAATGAAGTAAATTTCCTATTAATACTTTGTTTATTGAGTCATTTGTAAACTTTGTATAGAGTTAGAATTTATTACAATACAATTTATATTGACCACATAATAACATTTGATTGCGAAACTTCCTGCCAGCTTCGCATAACTTTCCTTTAATATTTCCTTCTTAGATAAGAAAGCTACATATATGCATGTAGCTTTCTTATCTAACTAATAACTCATACAAGATAAATTTCCATGACTGCACACAAAGCTAATTTTATAAACATAGTTACTATGAGTTTGGTATGAAAATCTCGCCTCCTGATTACGTAATTAATGTTAGCACATGAATACTTTAATAAAATATTTGAAACAAAGCCTGATTAACTTCAACTTACAGTATAGTCCAGCTGTAATGAACTCAGAGGTGACGAGACATTTTGTTGGGGTAAATAACAATAAGAAATACATAATTAATATAAAGCATTTTTTCATAAAATAAAGTGCATGAAAACCTTGTTATTCATGAATAGAAGGACTAGAGAAGCAAATCAGATCAAAATAATTGAAAAGAATGGTTGAAAGATTCTGATATATGAAACTCTCTGCTATAGCGCTGCAATTAGCAAAACAAAAAACATTCGTGGAACAAATTCCATGATATGTCAAGAAAAAAAATACACTATGTAAATTAAGTAAAATTATTAAAAGGGCATTCGCATCTAAACAAAATTTAGAAGATTTTAATGAAAAGCTTTAAGAAAATCTCTGCCATTTACACCAAGTTTTTTTTTTATCTTAATAAGATTTTTATCCAAAAGAAAACCACGCACTGTGAAATAATTTTTTTTTAACTATTTTCATTAAATTTCCAAAAGCAAATAAAACTGAAAAAATATTTTCAATAAAAATAGAATAAAGGCTTCATTTATCTTTTCTTTCTGTTGCTGTACTGTGATGTGCCGTTCTGCTTCTAAGCTGGAGTACTTACTTTTTCTGTAGTAACCCTGCAGGAAATGGAACTGACACAAGACTAGCCGCGCGACCGATCCCCAAGTGATAGGGACCAGTCCGAGTTCTAACACTGCCTATGAAGTGGACCAGTCACTTTTCCATGGAGATGGCCTAGGATGGGGTTAATTGATACTTTGTATGCACCTGGTGACTTATCACTTAACTGTCTTATAGGGACCTATTCCGTGTAGAATATAAATTACATATAAATGCCATTCCGACATTTATGTAACTGTAGCAACGCAAACTTGAACTTTTTTTTTATTATTTTTATTTTTCAGTAAACTAATTTTTTATATTCAAACTATCAGTCACACTACCTAAACGATCATAGGGGCACTCATATTTCAAAAGTATAAATATGTACCAAGTATAGTTACCGGACTTGTTCCAGAGTGACTTGGGAGCCTATTTATATTGACTCATTGTTTAACCTTCATAGTGAACAGATGTCCCCAGCGAAGTCTCTACATATATGTATATAAAAAAAAATATTCGTAATACATAATACATGTCCCAGAGGAGCCTTTCTTATATAGACAAACTAAACAAAAAAAAAAAAATATTCGTAATACATACAAGCGTAATATTAGTAATAGTATCCTATTGAACTATGGATGAAGTTATGGAGAATAAGTTATTGCTTAACTATCCAAATCCCTGTGTGCTTCGTTACACCCGTTTTGAGATGAAGTGTCACGCTTGTAGTGCAGCGTGACACATTTGTAGAATACAATTCTCATTATTAACATGTCATGAAGAGATTCGAAATTATCACTGCATTATTTTCTGTCTGAATCGTCGGAATTTGAAGTTTGTGCTTGTATAGATTTATAAACCTTGACACAAACCTTGCGCTTTAACAGAGCTCTGTTAATCTATACTGCATTTCGAAAGGACTTTTGCAATAATTGAGGCAACCGAGACGGAAAAAAGTAATGCAAATTTATTGACAAGGTGCTCTTCCTCCTTTATTATTGCCCATGAATCTATTTCTGAATTTGAACTAGATATTCGACCCTGTTCTGTAAACCGATCGATTTGAAACTGCACGATTTTAGAAAACTTACTCCGACAATAGAAATATTTTATTAGATTTTTTAAAATTTTTTTATTGTATAGATTCCCAAATATTACATGGGAAACAAAATTATTTTGTATGATTTTAAACACGTCTGTCTGCAGGACCATTATTAATTTTTTGAAAACGAAAAATTTACTCGGATTCGATTGCCAAGTATTTAACTTGGCATTTTCTATATAAGTTTATTGAAAATATATTTTTTTCAGTCGCTAAAGAAATTTAAAGAATCAAAGAAAAAAGTTGTGTAAAATTTAATTTTCAATGATAATTCTTATTTCTTAATTCTTGTTTTTATATAGGCATTTCCATAAGAATGTCTCCAAACAAATATTTTTGTTTTTTTTCTTTCAAAGAATACGCAAGTTTATTTTATTTATTTATGTGTTTTTGTAGGCTGTCAGCAGGTCTACATTAGGAAAGATTTTAGGAAAAATCGAGGCACATTGTTCTGAAATATAAACTTTATTGCTTTCTGTCGCACGCGACAAAAGAGTAGACTTTTCCCTGGAAAGGCGCTTATACAGTGTAATACTTGCTTGCAATTTTTAAAGGCAAACACAGAAATTCGCTGACTCCTTTTCCCATATTCAACAATATACAGTTTTTTAAAAATTCTTCCGAATATTTTTTTTTGTGATTCGATACAGTCAACTGGCCTAGAAAATATGTATGAAAGTTATTTAAAAAATGTACTGCTTTTCATGTACATTTTCTAGAAACTTGATTCGACAGCTTGCAAAATTACAAATTAATTTTTTTATTCCAAAAAATATAAATAAATTATTTCCTATATGAAATATACAGAAAACTTGTAGCAAAAGTACTAATTTTTTTAGAGATTTTCATTTTATTAGAGATTAACTTCCCAGTAAAAAAAAATTAAAAGTCATTTCTAAGGAACTTCATTTTCATAGCTTCCAAAAAATCTATACTTTTAAAATGCCGATAACTACCAGAAAAGCAAATTTAAATTTATTTTAGTCATTCAAAATTTTTTAACTTTTTTATAGTTTATAGAAAATATTTAGCATGATTTTTAAAAAATTTATTTTTTTTAAAGATATATAGAAACAAATTTCGGTTTAAGAATTAAAAGTTGTTTTCGAAAATGTTCATGATAACATTATTTCGCGTTTAAATTCACATAAAAGGACACAAATTGCGAAAATGGGTAACTGTTTACCATTTTTTTCTTAAAGGAATATTTGATTATGGAAGGATTGTAAAGAATTTTTTCTTAACATCGCTTTCAATTCTGTGATTTTAATGTAATGGCAAACCTATAAGAAAAATATTAGAAATAATCCAAATTTGCACTACTTCCGGATCGAAAACTCGGTAAAGTCGAGTTTTGTAATAGAAATTAAAAAAAAAATATAAATCATTGCATCTATAGGTAGTCCATAGAATATTTAGTATCTTGGTGTATTCCCTGTGCACGTAGCACTTGTCTAGTAGTGTGATTTTTTCAGTTTAAATTGGGAAGGTAATCGTTATTTGCGATCCTTGGCGACAACTGTGAAACGTTTACTTTTTATAATTGTTTTTATTTTCAAGTCATCGTGGTCACGTTTGTGAATTTTTATCACCCGAAAACCTATATGAGACCTATGAGGCATAAATCATAAAAGATTTCCTTAAACTCAAGTTAGACATATTGTAGTTCCAGTAACTCAACCTAATGGGCAGCCACACAGTATGCCACAACTTAAGCACAGCTGCCCATAACATTGTTGGTGACAAAATAATAATTTTTCAGGAAAATAAAAAACGCCTTTTAAGGGCGATGAGGTGCATAATTTCGGATTGTTTAAACATTGCAAGAGAGTAATTAATGTTAAAGATAATCCGTAAAAAAATAGATTTAGAAAATTCGTTTTTCGCAACGTTATTCACTGCTTTGCTTCAATTGTTGATCTAGAGCTATACTTTAACGATATGAATAGATCTAACGACAGTAACATATTTTGCCGACCAAGTTTTTGGATCTCTTGGAGCCGTTAGATACAGTGGCACTTGAGAGTTTTCAAGACAAAATTTAACTCCCTTGATAACCCACATTTTATGTAGTCTTTGAAATAAAAAAGTTAATTTAAAAAATTTAACATTTACTAAATAAATCTGAGTCATTTAAGATTTGTTCAAAAACAAAACCCAAATCTTTGTAAAAGCTTTTGTTTCCATGTCCTTGCACCACACTGAGAACAACAGTTGTTGACGTGGTTGGTTAGGCAACACACATGCACACATACATAGATACTGCACAGCAGCTGTGCGAAGTGTATACAAAAGAGATGCCAAAATGGGCAGTAAATTATTGGTAGCTGCAGAAAATAAATTCTATAGGGAAATGCTGGTAACATAAAGTATAAATCAGAAATAATTTCTTAATCAGGCTTGAGTTCAGTAATTTCAATTCTTATTGAATGAAATATTTTTATTAATTAATGTGAGTATCTAAAGAAGAGAAGAAAAATTAAACTAGACTTTATAGCTGGGGGAAATACCGATATTTTTCTGTGCAGCCACGCACTTCATCAGCACCCATGTCTATCTACTGGGGTTAGAGATTATTATTAACATCAGCTATTTAACTTAAATTTCTATGAAATATAATATGAGAATTGATTGTGTATACAAATATTGATTTACCTTTACTATTCATTTTCTGTTTTTCCATTTTCTATTTAGGTTAGCACGAAGTTATATCACTCTACCCAAGTACATATGTTTAACTATTCTTACTTATCTTTTACGATCATCACATTAATTATTTTTACTTATTCGATGCACCATCGGTACATACATATAAGTATTATTGTAGTGGCTTTATGTTACTTTGTTTTTGCTTTCTACAGTTGACTTCGCTTTCCAGCATTCTGAAGCAGTGATAGCCAAGTGAACAGTGATCGCTAAGTGAACATATTTTTGTCACGTGCCCATGATGAATTAAATGAGACATTTTTAGAATTAATTGAACTGTAGTGAATTTTTAATCAGAAATAATTTCTTAATTAATTTTAATTTTTCTTCTCTTCTTTAGATACTCACATTAATTAATAAAAATATTTCATTCAATAAGAATTGAAATTACTGAACTCAAGCCTGATTAAGAAATTATTTCTGATTAAAAATTCACTACAGTTCAATTAATTCTAAAAATGTCTCATAAAGTATAAATGTGTAAAATTTTTTTGGTTTTTGTTCGCAGCCCTGAATTTGAGTTAGAGATGGCAAATAAATTAACACAGCAACAACATATCGCACTTGTTGCCCTAAAGGGTCAACTCGAAAAGTTGTAATTTAAATTTTTTGCAAACAAATGATATACCGTGGTATATCTAAAAAAAAAACTACAAAATTAGAAAGATTCTTATATCTTAATAAAAATTTCAACTAGTTTTTGCCTCTTCCGATAATTTGTATATTTTGATCTGACTGTCTTTATAAAAACAATTGCGATATATAGTTCACCAAATTTATTTCTTTATTTATATTTAAAGAATATAAACATACCTATGTGTGTCAAAAAGGAATCATATATATTTTATTTACTATCGACACCTAAATATAAAAATGGCGTATCTCACTTTTATTTAAAATTTCGTTTGTAATGTTTTCTAGTCGCCAACGCATAACTACACCCTTCTTAATGAAGTAAGTATATAATACTTAAAAATCAATTATTTCTAATCACGTAAAAAAACACTTCAGCCTGTAAATGCTTTAGTTTTTATTCAGTTTATTTCATACTCCTACAAAATATCGAAAGTTGGAGTTAAGCCTTTCTTGTATTAAGGCATCGCCATGTGAGTTAAGTTCAGCTACAAGCTTCTTCAAAAGCCCAAGACATTTTTGCAAGAAAATTCGCTAAATTCAATTAATCAGTGTACCGCAAATCAGATTCTTATAAATATAAATTTTGCGTCTGTAATTCTTTTTTCAAACATCTTATAATATTTTTCCCCTTAAATCTTGCTAAGAAAAGCAGCAAATGTAATTATATACTTTTAACATATTTCATTATTATAACCAAAATATTATTTGCAATTAAACAAACTATTCTATACTAAGTGAAGTTTATTTGCTGGTGATTAAGCATGTCTTTATGCCTTTTGTTGATGCTTTACCAAATAAAGTTCACTTAAAATAAAATTATGATAATATGTCAAATAATAAATTTCTTAAGGGTTTCAAATATACTCATTATTGTGCAAAAACTCTGTGTGTTTTTTTGGGAGCCTTGCAACCACCAAACAAATTTAAAAACAGATAAACAGATAAAGGAACAAAAACTTTGTGGGATAATAAACACATAATTTTATTTTTTATTTTTGTATATTCGAAAAGGTTAAGCTGCTAGAGAGCCTTTTTGGGAAAACAACATTTGATGACTGAAAAAGCAAATATCCTTACGATAGGATATTTTCATTATATGTACAGTAAGGATATAACTTTTTAAAATTTTTGTAAAATATCAAAATTGGCATAGCACAGTCCGATGGAGCATAAAAACTATTAATAATATGTTTATTTAAAACAAAAACTCAATAAAAAACACCGTATAAAACTATGAATATTCAATATTGTGTCAAGAGAAGGCTTCGAAATAATTTTAGATTTTGTAAAATAATATTTTTGTTAGTTCAAGTCCGTGCTTTAAGTGCTCCAAATTTTTTTGCACCTGTTTAGAAAAACTAATTGGTGCATGAACTTTTTATGATTATGATTTTCGTGCTTACTAGGACATGCCAAAAAAATTGGTTATACCCCTAATGTGCATATGTATATGAGAGTTCTAAATAAAATCCTTTTAAAACTGTTTAATTTGCAATAAAATTATAAAATATGCATGCATACATATATTTAAATCGTTTTTAGGAAGGTCAACAAATTCTGTTGGAAACTTTATGTTTAACAATTTAATTACTTTTTAAAATGGTTCCCTTTGTCGCAAGCATTTCTAATGGCTTTTAAAATTTTTTGGTATAACTTTAAATTAAAAAAAAATTTGATTTGTTTTTGGTAAATAATGTTGCTATCACAAATGTTTTATATGCAGCTTAATTCCAAAAAATCTATGGTTTTTTTGACTATTTTGTGATTTTAATATCTTAACAACTTAAAGGTTCTAATTAAAGATTAAAAAAATTAACATTTTCATATCTTCAGACAATTATCTAGAGTACAACAATACGCATACACGATTAATTAATTATATTGCCAGGGAAAGTAACATCATAAGCAACTGATATTGAAGCACCGAGGTCTGGTCTTTAACTTTTTGAGTGAAACACAGATTTAAAAAAATCATTTCCATTTAACATTTGTTAACGCTCTAATAATCCCAAATTATTATTTTACTTATTTTACTTGTTCTTTTTTTAATTAAAAATACACTGAAATTGATTATTGAGGGGTTTGGCTGGATCCTATGCGCATTTCACTGTTGCCAAGGCAGATCATCAGGGAACCATTAATCAAACATTTCTTGAAACAACTGGAGTTATTATGTTAAGCTTTCATTTAAACAAATGAGAAGTTCAACTAATACCAAAGTTGAAACAAGAACTCAATAATCAACATGTTTTTTTTAGTTTCTTACTTTGCCATTGCTACATTGGCTAAAATATTTTCAGCTCGAATTGTAGTTGTAAGAAGTGTGTTAAGAAAATTAATTAGTTAAAAACAACAACAGCTATTCATTGATTTATGCTAGGAACACAACTGGGATGAACGACGAATATTTTGGTGCAAACTTTCGTTATAAAAATTAAAACTCATTTGTGCATATGAAAATGAACAAAACACAGCCGTAGAACGAACTTCGTCGTGCGTAACGAACTCTAAGATAGATTTATGCTAAGAACACAATTGGGACAAACGACGAATTTCGTCCACGTCGACGAATTCGTCGATAAGAGTTTGCTGCGTAAATTCGTCGTGTGAAGCACAACAACGACGAATTTACGCAGCGAATTACTCTCTTATATTTGATAAAGTTGGTTGTTGTGTGTACAAAGACAGAGAGTGAGAGAGAGAAAACTGTTTTTTCGTCGTTCGTCGGCGTACAAATTAGAAATAAATCAATCTCAGAATTGGTGCTGTGTTCATTTTCATATGCACACATGTGTTTTATTTTTTATGACGAAAGTTCGCACCGAAAAATTCGTCGTTCGCCCCACTTGTGTTCTTCGCATTATTTCTAATTTGTACGCCGACGAACGACGGAAAACCCCATTTTCTCTCTCTCTCTCTCTCTGTTTTTGTACACACAACCAGTGATGCCAACTTTTTAGACTCAGAACGCGTAAAAATGTTTGAAAAAAGGGCTTAAAAGGGCTAAACTGAAAATATATACATACGTTTAATGCAACATAAAATAAAATTTTTGGAAAAAGGGCGAAAAGGGGCTAGTTTTAAATGTTTCTGTTGAAAATCAAAACCAAAGTAAAGTAATTTGTTGGAAAAAAAATAACAACCATAAGATGAACACATAGCTTGATATATAACATTTCAATAAGGTACATACATATTTCATTTACATTTCATACTACATTTCAATAAGGGACACACGTAGATTAAATAGTGTATATGTATATATACAGTAGTAGTATACATACATACAGTAGTAGTATACATACATATGGCTACGTAAGTAAATTTTAAATTTATTAAATAAAAATCTGTTTTTAGGCTATACTGAAAATCTTTGAAAGCACAAACAATTTTGAAGAAATAGAAAATTTTTCCATATTGTTTCTTCTTTTTTAAATTGGTAAAGCGAAATAAGAGAAGAAACTTCGTAAAACAATGCTGTCATGTTATTTCATAAGTCGATATTGCTAGATTAAAGGAAGAAAAAAGTTCGTGAAAATTTAAATGTTGACATATCGAGCAAAAAGTTAAATGGGGCTAAAAGGGCTGGCCAAAACATTTTTTTCCCGTTTTAAGTGACTGAAAACGGGCTAAATCTAGCCCAAAAAGGGCTAAGTTGGCATCACTGCACACAACAATCAACTTTACCAAATATAAAAGAGAAATTCGCTGAGTAAATTCGTCGTTGTTGTGCTTCACGCGACGAATTTACGCTTCGTCGAAGTGGCCGAAATTCGTCGTTCGTACCAGTTGTGTTCCTTGCATTAGCCAGAATTGAGTGTTGCCACACAAGTATTTTAGACCGGGTGCAGTCAAGGTAATAATTAGTATTTTTTAGGGAATTTTTAAATGTATTTTTAATAAAAAAATATTCTACTGAATAAGTAAAATAATAATTTGGGATTATTAGTGCGTCACCAATGTTAAACTTAAATTGTAATAATTCCAAAAAAAAAAAAAAAAAAAATACTTAGGGCCGTATGCAAAAAAATATTTTACTTGAGCTTTAAAGTTCATAGTAGTTACCAAGCACTTTAAGGCTAACATTGCTTTGTTAAGAAATTGTATGCAAAAAACAACTTTAATTATTTTGTAATATAATAATAAATACTGGTAACACCACCGTGTTCAACAACCACTTCACGGCTTATGATGTACAACATCGAATACAAATTAATTCGAGTATTCAAATAATTTTTTTATTTTATTAAATAAATTTGTATTATCTTGAAGTAAAGCAACCTAATTTAAAAAGTATGAGCTTCTGACATGGAAGGAAAACAGATAAACATTTTTATGAAGTAAAAGTAAAAATAATATGATGAACAAAGACAAATTATGGCAATATATTTTATTCGAATGAAATGAGTAATTGAATATCCAGATTTTTTCCATTCGTTTTGACTGTATGTACATCACTAAAACATTTTTGTATAATTGAATTTATTTTAATATTTTTTTATGGATTTTGCTATGTATTTCGAATCAGTTGGATAATTTGGTGATGTTTTCCATAATATAACAGAAATAATAAATTTAAGATAAGAGCTAACACTTCTAGCTTCATTTTTAGATGTATCATGAATCAGTATGTGCTATCTTAACAAAAATATTTGAAGAACAAAATACACATTTTGGAAATATCAACTTAAAGGACCCTTAACAAACGTAGGTGCCTACTTTAGAATTTTGATATAATAATTTTTTTAGAATACAACTTTACTTAACATTGCTTGGCAAAGCTTTGTTAACTTTTTTTGCATACGACCCTTAATAAAAAAATTATTTTATTTTTCAAAACAGTTTTTTTGGTGCGGTTCTCATATTTTCTTAACACTTTCAAAGAATTAATTTTGTCCATGCCATTAAAAGTAAATGCCTATTTTGATAGCATATGAGATAATTTCATTATTAGCCAATTTACCTCCCGGCGAGCTATTTTTCTAGGTTATGAAATAAGAAATAATCACCAACATTTTGTTCACGTGAAATATCTCCCGTGAACAAAAAAAAATGAACAAAATTAGAAATAGAATACTGAAACAACAACAATGCGATCACAGTTTTAGCGAAAGGGAACACCTTTCACGTGAACTTTTATTCCCGATAAGGGTGAATAATCAGTTGAAAAAGGCGAACAGTTTGTTCACGTGAAACTTTGGCATTTAGTATGAACAAAGTATAGTTTCACATGAGCAAAATTTTTTTTGCCCAATAAGAGCCACTCGGCGCAAAGTACGGAGAATAGGATTGATGTGGAAACATAAATTTTTGCCAAGGAAATTGCTTTTCGGTGCAACCTTACATTGTCGTGGTATAAAAAAAATTTTGCTGGTCAAATGCGCTCGTTTTTTTTCAAGTCCTCCTGTTGCCCTTTTGCAGGTATTTGCTGTGGAAAAAGAATAAAGCGCAAGCATAGAAAAGACAGTTGCCATGGCTTTATTGGCTGACAAGACTAGAGTGTGTTCGCAAATGCATCACTGCTCTGCATCATACGTGCAAACTTTTATTTAAAATGCAACACAAATTCGCTGATAATCTGTTTACATTTAAATTTCCATTTGCAGCGCTGTGATGCATTTACGAACGCACCCCTATTTTGGACTTATTTGGCGCCGCTTAAACCCGAGAAGAACACTGTTTTAATGCTTTAACTGCTGTTTGGTGTCTGGTGTAATGTGCATGATTCACGAAACTTAGCCCCGAATATGCTGAACTGATAATCCGTATCTTATAACACAAAATTTTTTATTATCAAACGAATCAACGGTGAAACACAAAATAAACAGAGATTACAGGAAATAAAATATACAGATAATTAACCAAGATTAAAATTGCAAAAGCAGAGTTGAAAAAGAGTAAAGCCTGTCTTCACTGCCACTATCCCTTTCCTAAAGAAGGTAACACCTAGTAATAGTTAGTAGTAGGCATTCTTCATTGCCTGAGTGTTACTTCTCTTCTCTACGATTGAAATATCATTTTCCAAACTTAAACTATTCCACTAGGAACAACCGTTGTTAAACCACATCCAATCCTGTTTTGCTTTTTACAATTTAACAACCTTTTAATTTTAAGGACTTTAATTTTCTTGTGCCACAATCTGCTATTTTGTCCAGGAAACTATTAAGTGAAATAAGAAAACTAGTTTTTTTCAATAACTAAACAAACAGTCATGATAAAAAAAAGTTGCTAATGTATGCTGGTCCACGTAAAATTTCTTTTAACTGAAAAAAAAAGAAAGTGATATGAATGCACATGTTAGTGCATAATTCACAAACAACGCGTGAGTAGCTGCGCTATCTAATTCAAACACAGCTATTATAATACCGCTGTATTTTTTTTTTTTTTTTTTTTTTTGAGATTTTGAAATTTGCATCTTTATTAAAATTTCAGTTCGAACTCTGAAAATGGCATGTTCATGTTTATCATGTTTTTTTTCCTTTCTTTAAAATTAACATTTTCACTTGGGTTAGTAGGAATATTAAACAGCGCAAATTTGAAATTTTTAAAAAGTGCTGCAACAACAACAACAACTATAATGTTATTATATCTTCTGCTTATTAAAAAATATACAACCACACAAACGCTTACGACAGCCCAATCGACCGCGGCTTTCGTTAGTGATATCGATTTCGGGTATATCTCGAACATTTATCGTTTACAACAATCGAGAGTGATGATCTAAAGTGAATCGAAAAAAGTTCCATCAGCCGCTCAGTTTTGTCCCAAGAAACATTCGATCTCGAATCTCCCTAGCAATATCAAAAGTTAGAGCATATCGAACTAATTTCGATATCGCAAAAAGGCAGCAGAAAAAGTAAAAATTATTTTTATTTTTTATTTTATCTATTTTAATTTTTGCAACACATTTTAACATTTGTAACAAGGGGCCCATACACTACAACAGCATGCACGCGCAATCAAGTGTTTGTGCCAGCAGTTTGGTCGTGTATGGGCATTTTGTGTGATTGTACGTTTTGCTTTAGCGATGTCAAATAGAGTTTGATATTTTGCTGATGGTATCACAGCTTGCTGGTATTGTGTATGGGGAAATTAGTTCAGTTGAGCAAAGTGGTGAAATAGTAAATATGCATTTAAAATATATAATTTGTTGAAACATAATTTGTTTCAATGGAAAATGGAATTTCAGCACTTTAGTTAGACAAAGCTGCTAATATCGACAACATATACATATATATATATATATATATATATATATATAAATTGAAATTGCAACAAAAACTATTCATAACCACCATTCTTGAATTTTTTCAAAAATTTAATATTGTACTAGCTTGCTGTTATGCTATGTGGTTCGAGTATGATTGCTGCAGGATTTGAACACGGTAACTCCATTCGAACAGACTACTCGTAGCACACATCGTGGTAAATTTTTTTGTGTTCAATTATTACTTATATGTAAGTGTGTGTTATTATTTTATTTTTTAACTTACAGTGCTGTCATGCCTCGAACTTGATACCTCTACAAAAACAGGCTGGCACACATCCACTCGGCTACTGTCACACATTCGAAAAACTATCGATAGAAATTCGAAGCTTTAGCGAACATTCGAATTTTTTTAGATTTGCGAACAAATATCGAACAAATTTCGAAATTTCTTCGCTGTATTGAATCCCAGGTCAGGTGGGTTTCTTCACTGTCAAAGTATATCCACACAAACCAAACAGAGCGAATTCTAACACGAACTAATGACGTTACCAAAAGTATTATTGAGAGTCTTCTGAATAAGCTGAGATTTTCCAGATGTTTTTAATATTCTGCTGGAAGCTTTAGATTAAGTATAGAAGGGTGTTCTTTTTTTTTATTAAATTGCAAGTCTACAATAAAAACGTTTTTTTAAAGGTAATTTATTATAAAAATTCTTGATATTTACCATAGCTGTTAAGTTATGATTAGTAATCGTAATGATTACTAATTTTATTACTTTTTTTTAAAGGTGAATTAAATTACGACTATATTCAGTTTCGCACGATTACTAATTGATTACAATTACTAATAATGGAAAAATAATCTGAATTAAATAAAATTACAAAAAATTATCAAAAGTAATCAAAAAATAGTCCGACTACTTCTAAGGATTACTTTTGATTATTTATTAAGAATCAAAAGTAGTCTTTGAAAGTAGTCTCTTTGATTATTTTTAGTAATTTTAATTAATTCAGATTATTTTTCCATTATTAGTAATTGTAATCAATTATTTATCAGCAATTCTTTTAAAGGCAATTATATAATCATTACAAGTCTTTTTAAAATGTAATCTAATTGATTACTAATCGTAATCGAAATTTAACAGCTCTGATATTTACCGGGTTAAAATTGAACTGGGAAATGCTTCCAGATATACTTTTGCCATACAAATTATAGAATTAAAATTGTGCAGTTATTGGCAAAGGGAACTCCAATCAAGAACACAACTCACATGTAGCAGATGACAACTTGTTGTGTTAAAGAGTTCGTGACAAAGCGCGATAAGTACTTTTTTATTTTTTTTTTGTTTGGAGAACTTAAAGCAGAGTTTGTGAAACGTAGACAATTTAGCATAATGGAATGGTTGGCACTTACTGTCATATAAAATTTCGTTGCACTTAAAACACACACGCGAGTATTACAATACAATTGTACACTAAAGCAGGAACAGTCGTTAACAGCAAATTTAAGATCATATTTTAACAACTTTTACATATGAGTACTACAATGAAATTTTACAATAAAGTAAAACGTCTTCAAAATAAATTAAATTTAAATTAAATTTTAGCAGCTGACTGACACCATTTACACAGCTGCAAAAGAAAACTTTTAAAATTTTCATCACATACATATAATTTGAATTGCGACTCTTAGCCTGCACATTATTAAGGGGTTTTCGAGTAATAACAAGATTTTTAAGTTTACAGACACGTTTTTAATATTTGCCACGTACATTATTAAATACATTTATGTTCAAGGCAAAAAAAAAAAAAAAAAAAAAAAAAAATTTATTTTCTGAATTCGCAGTTCTCGTTGTACCTTCATAGTGAACAGACGTATTAGCGGATTTTTTTTTACATACATAATAAAAAAAATCATACAAAAAAATATTTGTAGTACATAATATTCGTTGTACATTAACTTTGATAAATAAGCTTTTTTTGCTTTGCTAATATTTTTTTACATAGACAGTAATAACTAAAACAAAAATAAAACAAAAACAACCGTAAACAAAATAACTCAAAGTGCCCTTGAGGAATACACTAACAAAGTGCCCTTGAGGAATACTCTATATGAGTACCTCAAAAACAAATAATTGTGAAGTGAGTGATAACGGCAGAAATGCCTATCTTACTGTGAGCTCTGATGATCTTAATGATAACAATAAAAAATCTGATGATATACTTACTGTGAGTTCTGATGCTCTTAATATAAACAAAATAAATAAAAACCTGATGACAGACTTTTTTTAACGGCTAAGCCAATTTTTCGTCAGCGATCAACTTCGCTTTGTCCAATGTCAACTAGTGATTTGTTAACATTACAGTTGCCTACTACTTCGTCATTTAAATCAGCGATATCATCCGATTCAGGCTCGTGTTCATCACTTACCCAAATTGTCAATATAAATAAGAGTAGCCCAAAACCCAAGGTCCAAGTCGGAATGGACCGATATATAATGGTGGGAAAGCGCGGGCGAAGCCCAAATTCTAATAAAATTGCATCTGCTTCAAAGGTATCTAGGGATAACAGCGCATCCTCCACTAATCGTTTTCAAATATTGCAAGATGACAACGACACACCTGATATATCTGAGAAAAAAACCTCCAAGCCGCCACCAATATATTTGAGAGAAAAAAATTCAAACGCTCTTATTAAGAAATTAATTTCGGTCATTGGTGAGAAAAAATTTCACATTGTTCCAATAAAACGTGGCAATATCGATGAAACGAAAATTCAAATTTATGACGAAACAGATTTCCGTAAAATGGTTTCTGAATTTGAAAAAAATAAAACAATTTTGTACACATACCAGCTCAAGAGTGCTAAAGGCCTGCAGATCGTATTGAAGGGCATAGATTCTTATGTTGTTCACGAAGAAATAAAAGACGCACTCGTCCTCCAGGGATTCAAGGTAAAAAATGTTTCAAATATAATAAATAGGGAGAAGATCCCCCAGCCTCTATTTCGCGTTGAACTTGAGCCGAATGATATAAAATTGAGAAAAAATGAGACGCACCCAATTTATAATTTAAAATATCTTTTATACCGAAAAATAACAGTTGAAGAACCACACAAGCGTTCTGGACCCGTACAGTGCCATAATTGTCAAGAATATGGCCACACAAAAACTTACTGCAAATTACCTACAGTTTGTGTTATTTGCGGTGAATTGCACGGTACTGCTAGTTGCAATAAACCGAAAGATCAAAGTAACAAAAAATGCAGTAATTGTGGAGAAAATCACACTGCTAACTACAGAGGTTGTCGTGTATATTCTTTCGTTAAAAAGACAATGGGGCAAAAACCTAAAGTAGCTCCAGCACAAACAGCAAACACTTACTCCGCCACTCTTGCCCAAGTGAGCCAACCAGTTAATTCACGTGTATCGTATGCCGATGCTGCAAAAACAAGCTCTATTCCCACACAAAATGTTTCACGGCCAAATACTTCAATAAATACAAACTCAGGCTTTAATTTTAATCGCCTTGAAGCTACTATTGAAAATCTGGTGCAAACTATAAACAATTTTACAACAAGTATGACTAGCATGATGCAAGAAATGCTGCGAATGCAGAATACTCTGCTTCAAGCAATACTTAATAAGCCATGAACACGTTAACAATATGTTTCTGGAACGCAAACGGCATTCGCCAACATAAAAATGAACTTGAGCACTTCCTCACGGAAAAAAATATTGATATAATGTTGGTCTCTGAGACTCATTTGACTTCGAGAAGCCTTTTTAAAATTAATGGCTACACCTTATATGATTCAAAGGACCCGAGAGGAAGAGCATGCGGTGGATCAGCAATTTTAATAAAGTCAAGACTCAAGCATTATATTATTGACAACATTTGCGAAGAACATTTACAAGCAACGAATATTTGTATCGAAAATTTTTGCACTAATTTTGTCATATCATCAATTTACTCCCCTCCTAGGTTCGCAATTACTGAGGACCAATACGAGAATTTCTACAAATCCCTTGGCCCTTGCTTCGTAGCAGCTGGCGACTACAATGCAAAACATACGTTCTGGGGTTCGCGTCTTATTACACCTAGAGGTCGGGCATTGTTCAACACAATTTCAAAAATGGGCTTGGACGTCATTTCGAGTGGGGAGCCCACTTACTGGCCTACGGACATACAAAAAATTCCGGATGTTATAGATTTTGGAGTCATGAAAAATATTTCTAGGGAATTAGTTCATGTTGAAGCGTCTCAAGATCTTTCCTCCGATCACTCTCCCACGATCGTTACAATTTGTAGCCCACTAAGTAGTGACTTACCTCACCCGTATGTGAAGACGATCAACCGTGTTAATTGGCTGGGGTTCAGAAAATATCTCAGTACTCATTGTACGGAAAACATTATACTAAGAACATCCGAAGATATTGAATTTAACATTGGCAATCTTATCAAAAATATAAAACAGGCTGCTGAACATGCAACTACCTCCTACCCGCAGACTGGATTTAATAGAATTTATTCTACGGATATTGAACGTCTTGTAAGTGAAAAAAGAAGAGCTAGAAGGGAATGGCAACAGCACAGATCACCACAACATAAAATCAGATTTAAAGAGTGCACTAAACGACTCCAAGACTTGCTTGCATTTGAAAAAACTGCATCTTTTAAAAACTATCTGGAAGGTCTTGATGCCACACCAGCATCTAATTACTCCTTGTGGCGCGCTGCTAGAAAGCTTAAAACACCTGTTGCGTTTAAACCACCTCTGCGTACATCTACAGGGGGTTGGGCAAGAAGCGATACTGAAAAAGGTAAACTATTTGCTGAGCATTTAAAATCAGTATTTACCCCTAACTCGTGTACTGGTGTTATTGATTTGCCGAATGTAGTGGCGCTACCCCCTCGACCCATAAAATTTAGAACGTGTGATGTACAAAAAGTAATTGCTGAACTTAACCCGAAGAAAGCTCCGGGTATTGATGGAATTAGTAACCAGATGCTAATAAAGTTGCCTCGTATTGCAATTAGAATCCTATTATTTATTTTTAACGCCATTTTACGACTGGAGTATTTTCCAAATAGCTGGAAGCGTGCCAAAGTTAAAATGATTCCAAAGCCGGGCAAAGACCTTACCAAGGCTGAGTCATACAGGCCAATAAGTCTGCTATCAACAATGTCAAAACTTTTCGAAAAACTGCTCATGACAAAATTGTCCCCAATTCTAGTTAGTAATGGGTGCATACCGGACCATCAATTTGGTTTTAGAAGTCAGCATAGCACCATCGAACAAACTCATAGATTGGTTCAATTTATAAGAAGAACATTTGAAGAAAAGAAGTATTGTTCTGCGCTGTTTATCGACGTTTCTCAGGCATTTGATAAAGTGTGGCATGAAGGTCTTATTTTAAAATTGAAATCATATTTACCAATAAATTTTCTGAAGCTATTAGAAAGTTATATTACTACCCGGAAGTTTACGGTTGTGGAAGGAGACTTCATGAGTGTGCCCGAATCTATATCATCCGGTGTGCCACAGGGGAGCATACTGGGGCCAGTTTTGTATTTGATTTACACTTGTGATATGCCTTTGAGCAGCAATATTCATACATCTACGTTTGCCGATGATACAGCCTGCCTTAGTATGCACGAAAACCCTCACGAGGCTTCCCGATATCTACAAGAACATATTACACAACTGGAACTATGGTTAAATTTATGGAGAATCAAAGTAAACGAGCAAAAGTGTGTCCAGGTAACATTTACCCTGCGAAGAGATACTTGTTCCCCTATTCGAATCAACAATCAAGTTGTTCTTCAACATTCACACGTAAAATACCTTGGTATACACCTTGATCGACGGCTTACATGGAAGCCCCATATTGACTCAAAGCTAACACAAATGAAACTGAAATTAACTCAGCTACATTGGCTGATTGGTAGAAATTCTTCACTCAGTCTAGATTGTAAACTTTTAATATACAAGACGAT
Organism: Tachina lurida; assembly: GCA_944452675.1. Taxonomy (NCBI): domain Eukaryota; kingdom Metazoa; phylum Arthropoda; class Insecta; order Diptera; family Tachinidae; genus Tachina; species Tachina lurida. The sequence continues at coordinate 154,825,328 of OX101755.1, read as the reverse complement.
TTTGAAACCAATATGGTGCTACGGAATACAGTTATGGGGCACTGCTTCAGCTTCTAATGTCGAGAGAATCCAACGAAGGCAAAACAAAATTTTACGCTTAATAACATTGGCTCCATGGTATATAAAAAATTCAAATATACATCGTGATTTAAATATGCCACTAGTGACTGAAGAAATTGCAAAATACGCTGGCAAATATTTAACAAAACTCGAGTCACATCCTAATCCACTTGCCCGTAATATTTTGAACTTTACTGGACACATCCGCCTAAAAAAGAGGGACACATGGGCTCTTATTCATAGCACTCCAGATGGGACTTCTTGAAAATACTTTATTTTTTTCCTTTTGACTATCACTACTTATGTATTATATATAACTATTACTAAGCTTATGTCCGACACTGGTCGGGCCTAATTATATTTTTAGATTTAAGATTTGAATACTTATTGTTAGTTCATATATGAAGATACAATAAATAAAAAATCATGCATTCAAAAAAAAAAAAATTTTCTGAATTAGTTATAGCGAAACGTACGATTTACGTACGCGCGCTGTTCAGTTTTTAGGGTCTTTCTCTTGGTACTGCAACACAAGAAGAATTTAAAAAGGGTTTCAATCAACAAACTACTTGAAATAGTTAAAAAAAAAATTTAACTTAGTGATTATTAGAATCATAAAAATTTAAAAATCTTATTTTAATCCAATTTATTTTAATCTTTAGTTTAAATATAAATTAAATAAGAAATTAATTTAAAATAAATTACTCTTTGGGAGGCATTGTTTGAAGTAGTTATAGCACGTGGACTATAAAACCGAAGTTCCTGGATTCGAGTCCGCTCACTAACAAATTCTATAAAAAAAAAATAACAACACCATGCAGTTTTCGGATGTGTATTAGTGTCCCTTTGTGTGAGTTGTTGTAAGAAATTTCAGGTGATGAAGGCATAGACACTGCTCAGTGAACTACATCGGCTTCAGGGGATACTAATCGTAATATAATATCAGAGCGCCCTCCTTCGTCGGTTTTGCGTAGCAGAACACAGTTTCGAAAATTTAATATACCCCATTAACACCTGAGGCGCTGAAACACTGCCTTCATAAAACGTTAAAAAAATCATAGTTGCAAAAATAATAAAGCTTTCCTATATCTCTTCCTTCCTTATCAGATCTTTTCTATTACTATCCCTTCTTAGAGAGGGTAACAATAGCAATAGTGGTTAATGATAGTACCCATTCATATTTCCTAAAAAACAAATCTAATGAATAATATGACTAAACTAATGAATGAATAATTTTGTTGGGTAAGCATGTCTATATGCATTTATGTTCAATCAAACAAGGCACCACGTTCCAAAACTCATCACATTCTTTGTCAAAAGTGTTACAGCAAAATTTGTCTTAAAATTGTACCAGCTGTATTAATAACCAAAAGTTTGCACATCCTTTTTTCTCCCCGTATATGTTTCCAATTTACATTTAATTTTAATGTTTGCTTTAAATGAAACTCTGTTCTTTTTTTTTTAATACATTTTTGTATATATTTTGCATTTAATAATATTTAATTTAACATTTGCTTAAAGTGCGACGGACTGTCTTGAAGTATGCCAATTTTTTGTATTCTTTATATGCAGCTCTTTAAAAGAACAACATTTTTATACAGACCTGGCACTCTTTTTTTTTTGTTGCCTCTAAATTTAAACAAATATTTCCATAAAAAATCCTTTGATAAAAGAAAAAGTCTCCCCAAAAATCCCATTAGAAAAAAAGTTTTTCTAATTAAATTTATACACAGAAAAAAACTGCCTCATAGAATCAAGAAGATTTTCTCTATTAACCGTTTTTAGGCTAAGGGATATCCCAGCAGAAAGAGGCGAAGATTTGTTCATAGAGATTCCTTATTGTTTTTGTGTGGTAAATCTTATTAATTTTATCAAGAAGAAAACCACATAAAATCAAGAAGAAATCTTATTATTCACAACTTTTTTTACTCCATTTGCGTTATTTTTGGCACTAAAAAAATAGTCCATTGAGAAAAACTTCTTTCTTATAAATTGTAAGCTATAGGGATTTCTTATTGATTTTATTAGGTTGCCTTATTAATTTTTTTAAAAACGTTTTCTTCTTGATTTTATTAGGTTGTCTTATTGATTTTTTCAATAAGGTTTTCTTCTTGATTTTAGTAGGTTCCTATATGAGTATGTGTAAAGCATCTTATTGTTTTTTTTTAATAAGGAAATCTTCTTGATTTTATGAGGTGTCTTGTTATTTCATATCTATAAATATACATACAGACAATTTTTTTCATGATCGTTTTCATTTTTGTATAAGAATGTTTGCACAATAATTTCAATGGTTATTCAGGCTGCTTGTTAGCATATTGGGTAGAGTGCTTGTCTATCAGGTAGAAGTATGCTGGTTCAATACTTGGTAAGTTAGTTAAGAAAATAACATAATGTGTATGTATGTATGTATAAATAAATAACATCTACAATATACTACATACATACATACATACATACATATGTATATGGTATAGAATTTAAATGAAAATACATAAGTACCGATAATAAAATCGTATTTTTTTTATTGAAAAAATCAATAAGATAACCTCATAAAAACTACAAGATTTCTTCTTGATTTTTTCAAAAAGGTTTTCTCTATGAAAATAATAAGATTTCCTTATTGAAAAAAAACCATAGAGATTTCTTATTAATTTTGTTCTATTTTATGTTTTCTCTGTGTACATTTGCTTAATTCACAACAATTTGTATTGTCTATTTTGCATTAATCAATAAACAAATTATTTAATTCTAATATAAAATCCCCTCTGTTATGTGGATGCGAGACTTGGAACATGGCACAACGTGACATACAATGCCTTCAGGTATTTCTCAACAAATGCCTTCTCAAAATCTTAAGGATTTTCTGGCCTGCAATAATATGCAACAACCAACTGTGCGTCAACGCAAATAAGCAGCCTACTAAAATTGAAATAAGTAAGCGGACATAGAGTTAAATAGGTCACACCCTCCGTAAACCAGACCATGATATTGCTAAGAAATGCCTATATTAGAACCAGCAGGGAAGCAGACGAGTTGGGTGACCAGCGCATACCTGGAAGCGGCAACTGACAACAGAACTTTCGAGATTGCATATGAAATGGAACGAAGTCAAGCATCGAGCCGAATATCGAGATTATTGAAATCACCTTATTATGGCACTATGCTCCCTTGAGGAGTGAAAGGAGCATAATCGGCGCTTAAAATTTAATCACCCTACTTTGGACACGTTCTTAGGCAATATTTTTGTACTGGAACCATACTGTTTATAACTTTATTTATAAAGCATAAGTTATTCAGAGTAATTCGCATGTTTATTTTAAAAAATTCGCTATTTCCCTAAGAAAAATACAATAAAATTTCATTGCGATAAGTTGTGTTTTAGGGGGTGCGTCCGCCCCTCAAAGTTCACCTTCAAGGCCTTTTTCAATGTAATATTTTGCATATGAGTATCTTTTTAACAAACCATTTTACAAGAACATGATATATGGTAATATTTTAGCTCTTGTAGTCTACAACATTAGTCTTAAAAGAATTTTTTTGCTAAAAATAATATTTTAGGAAATAATGAAGAAAATAATCAACAAAATATCAAAAATTATATATACCGAATTTGCATTTATATGGAAACTATTTTACTATGTCCCAATCCAGACTTGCAATTTTTGTTGCAGCAACATTTTATTTTTTAGTGCAAAAGAGCGAGAGAGAAATACAAAAAGTATATATTTCTATTTCACCACTCTCACACATATTCAAGAATTGCTGCAACAAAAATTGCAAGTCTGGACCGGCACTAATCATTTACAATAAGAGCTTATATTCATTAAATTATTTCATACATATATTAAGTATAATCATAAAAACCAGTATGTATTGTATCGGGTTGTATTTTGTATTGTTGTGCAAAAGAAAAACAAGATGCCTACAGATACTCTCAAAGACTGTATACAAATACTGTCTAAGCAACGTATTAAATACAACTTTTTTCAAAACAGATCAAATTAAAATGTAAAAGTGTATTTCGTATTTATATGCAAATTTACCAACAATAAATTATATACTATTGTATTTAATATTATAATACAATCGATACAATGATACGAAAGATTTTGTGAATTAAGCAATTGTTTGTAGACTTTTGTACTGTGTATCAGTAAAGATAGCAAACCAAACTTAAAACAGAAAAAGTAAAGTGAATAATTATCCACCAATATTTGTGTAATTAAAATAAGGTTGCTATCAAAATTAATTCTTACATTTTATTAATTACTAAACAATGATGTTCAATATTTTCAATTGCTATTCAAAGAGCACAAGTCTAAATTTAAATCTAAAATAGTTCATTAATTTTCTTTTTACTCAAGAAGATTATGTATAATGAATATTCTTTTGAATTGAATACACACATCATAGAAATTTTGAAAATAATGCCTGTGACTAGCAACAACAACAAAAATATTATTCTAAAAACTAATTCGTCAAATGTATGATTAATGAATTAATTAAAAGATAATAATTCGCTTAGTTGAACTTTAATTATATTTTGCAGCTGGTTTGTTTAACTAGTTACAATTATTCTCTTAGTTATGCTGTTGTTATTGAAAATATTTAAATACAAGGAAGTGATTTATTTGCATTATTGTTTTAATTAGTTATCTGTTATTATATTGAAATTTTCAATTTATTGAAAATATTTGTTTGAATATTTATATTTATTTGATAATAATAATACTCGTAGTTTTATACTATTTGATTTTTTTTATAAGATATTTTATTTTTCATTAACCCCCGACCAAAAAAGGGGTGTTATAAGTTTGTAGTGTGTGTCTGTGTATCTGTGTGTCTGTCCGTGTCCACGTACAGCCCAAACGGATGGACCGATTTTGATTTAGTTCTCTGTTTGAAAGGTGACTTGATCGAGATGGTTCTTAACCATGTCTGAAGAAAATCGGTCCAGCCGTTTAGAAGATGTCGCATCTTTTCTAGATATATCGGGGGTTCTTAAAATTTTTAATTTTTGTTATTAATATTTTTAGTCGAATTTTTGTTATTGAAATCTAAATACGAACAGACAGAGGAGGAGTAGGAGTAGCGGTACAGGTGAGCTGAGTGACTGACTGGAAGTTAGAACATTGGCAGTCTAATGCCTGATGGATGGAGAGTGAATATTGCCTGTTTCTACATTTCGTTCCATAGATTTGCTGGGAACGAAAAACGAATGTGAAGTGACAAGAGCGCTAACAAAAATATTTATCGCTTTCATATACAAAGAAATCATTGAAAACAAAAAATTAGACGCATGTTTCGTACACACTTTCTTGATATTTGTGGTGAAGTATCAAATATTTGATTATTTCAGTATGTATGTATGTATGTACAGTAGGGCGGGTCGATTTGTATGGAGGCAAAAAAATCGCTCAAATTACAAGATAAATCGTATTCTAGGGATCAAAATAAGAAACTTTGCCCAAGGAACCATACCTCTAAAATAAATTTCGATGTCCCGACTTTTGATCCGAAGGGTCAAATTTTTAAAAATCTCACTTTGACCCATTTAGAGTTCCTCAATCGAGTTAAAAAAATCTAAAACATATTTCTATTGTCGGATCAATTTTCTAAATTTGAGCGTTTTCAAATCGATCGGTTTACAGAACAGCCCCCGTATTCTGTAATTCGCTAAAGCTAAATCTCTATCGCTAAAAATCTATATTTTTTATATTATTTTCGGCTACGAAAAATATTTTTAAACGTGTATTGCTAAATCACGTAATGGCTTATAAACCGAAATTTTACAGTTTTGTGTCATCACCAAAATGTTTCAATTTGGTATTTGTTCAGCATTTTAGCGATCTCATTTAGCTTCACCTCTAGCGTGTTACAGAATACGTGGGCAGGTCAGATTTTCTTTGGTTTCGAATTACCGGCTTTAAAGTAGTGTCCATTTACCAAGCGCTTGTAAAAATTTCAACATTAAAACAAGAAAAGGCTCATATAGAGTCAGCTAGATTTTCTTATAATTTTGTTAGAAGCTTTGACTTCGGTGACATTTATTTTTTTGTTAAGGTCAAACTTACGATAAAAAATTATAGCGAGAACATGTTTATAATCTTATTTCGCACTTTACAAATTCTTTTGTTATGTTTCACATCAAACTGCCATGACAACAGAAAACTTTGTTAATTTTTTTAAAATAATTTTTTAGTTCGGACCAACTTTTTGTTACCCAAAAGTAGAAAACTTTTAACTTGTTTGTGTTCAATGGAGCAGAAACTGCCACAAAAGTAAAAAAAAAAACAACTATAAGTTCTTTCAACACATTTCATGTACGAGTATATTCTAATTTATGCTTTGGAGTGGCAATAAAATGTAAGGCAAATATTTTCTTATCAAATTCAGTTTTATTTGGAAGTTTTGTCAAATTGAATAACTCCTACGAGCCGTAAGTAAAAGTTTTGTCTATTACAGGAAAAACTATAATACTATAATAAGTTTTTTTTTTATTATTTGCTTCAACAATTTCCAGAATAATGTGTCACAAGTTCTGCAACTAGAAACATTGATTTTTTCACCTAGAAAAGTTATACGTTAAGCAGAAGAGTATAAAGTAATTTCGGATAAAACCACAAACAAGCTTTTTATATTCCTGTTGTATACTTTATGCTCTTAGCTACATTTATGTAACTATTTTTAAAATATTTTCTCTTTAATTAATAATAGTAAAAGGGTGATTCCTATTAGGCCAACGTTTCTAGTAATATGTAGAATATTTTTAAAGCATCTCAAATTTAATTTCCATTCTCGCCCTAACATTAAATGCTTTATTTATATAAAATCCATTTAAATCAGCAAAATCCTTTGTGTTTTCAAAATCATCATTATTGCATGATAAAATGTAAATTTAAAATAAATTATACAGTCGATTTCATTTCTACAATATAATAAAACATTTCTGTTCGCAATAGCTAAATGTTTTGATCTTTGTATCTTGAAAATAAAAACAATATTGTTTTTTTTTATAAAACAAAGTATCATTAGTTGAAAAAAAAATTATGTACATTAAAGTGGTCCAAAAATTTTTTTGTTTGTTTTTGAGATTATCTCCCCCGCCCCCCCCCCCCCCCCGAAAAAATTTGAAAAATGTATTTATAACAATAATTAAAAAATAAAATTTAATCAATCAAACTTTTTTGTCTTTGACATTTAAGTAAAATTCAATGCAAATATCAATATGGTTTTCAAACTTCTTCAAAGAGAGTTTTTATGCATAAATTTCAAACTGATTGATTAAAATAAAATGAATTGAAAAATTAAACTTTAAATTCGAGTTTAACAAACTTTAAATTGTAAAATAGTTTTTATAAACTTTAGTAAAAATTTCATTTCGTGTCCAATTCCCACATGATTAATATGCAACCGCATACGAAAGTCGAATAAGGGATGTCTCTCAATTTTTTTCTTTACTATGAAACATATTTTACATTTAAGAAACAAATATCGAAAATCCACAAAATCAAAGAGATGTTTCCAGCGCTGGAAAATTTAAATTTCTCCCTTGCCTTATTAATTAAATGTATTTTATAATTTAGAACGAAATAAATTGGTTTTGAAATTGAGAAAAAGCAAAAAATGGTTCCAGGGCTGGAAAACTTAAATTTTTTGGCATATAAAAATAAATTATTAAATTTAAGTTGTTTCTTTATTAGTTAAAAATATTTTCTATTTTAGAAACAAATATTGAAAAACCGCTAAATCCAGCGCTGGCAAATTAAAACTTTTGCTTTTATTAGTTAAACATATTTTATATTTTAAAAAGAAATATATTTGTTTAGAAATTCAGAAAAAGTAAAATGACGGTTCCAGAGCTGGAAAATGTATTTTTTTTTTGCATATAAAAATAACGCACTAAATCTATTTTTTTTTCTTTATTAGTGGCACCAGTGCTAGAAAATTTTATTTTTTTTTAATATCAAGGTATTTAATTTAAACCATTTTATTTCTATCAAACATATTAATGATTTTATTAAATATTTACCAGGGTTTTAAACATAATATCCATTATAGCAAAAAATTAGTTTACAAAACAGCAATGAATTTAACACATGGTTTTCATAGGACGCCAGTGTTGCAAATAAGTGAATGGTATGCGCTTAAAAGGTTGACTGGAACAAGTTTTGACATAAATGACTGCCTTAGAACTTGTAGCGATTGGTAGCAATGAAAGTGTTAAACGTTTGGAACTAATCCCGATTTTTTTTTTGCTGGGATGTTATCAAAAAAAAAAAAAAAAAAACGATCGTAACATCTTTTCCAGCCCTGCCATACTTGGTGTTTTGCTGACATGCATCAGTTTTTGTTGCTCAAAGTTTGATATTATAGTTAGAAAGAATAACAGTTATACAAAAGGTATATATTACTTTCTCTTTCTCTAAGAAAAAATAAATAAAAACGAGATACATGCAAAACGGCGCACTATGAGCCGTTTTTGTAAATAGTGCTGCTTATAAAGAAAATTAATTTTAGTGCTTTGAAATTAATACAGCAATAAAAACCGAAGTATATTTTTTGTTTTAAATAATAGTCAATTTGTAAAAAAACCATACACAAGCTGTATTATAAGTTTGAATATTTTTCCAACTGCAACGAATAAAATATAAAATTAAATTCAATAGGAAAAAAAACTATTTGTGCCAATAATAAAAAAAAAATAAAAATATTTATTTTTGTGCTGCAAGTTAACGTTGCCATAAGCGCAGTCAGCAAATAATATTTTGCTTGCAATTATTTCAGATAAGTAAACTTTGGAAAAATTCAATTGAAAAAAAAATTAATAAATATGAAATTAAAACAAATACAAAGATTGCTCAAGGCCAAAAGTTTGCATAAAAACACCCCATCTTTCTACCAGGGGTGCACACAATGGAAATGATATATACATATGTACATATGTATGTATGTATGTATATGACTTATTTTTATATATCTATTATGTTAAGGATATAAAAAGCAAACGTGACGTTTAGTAATTGTTGCTTTCAAAAATAGAATGACGGTATCGCTAATGGGAAGATGGCATTATCAATATCGTTGATTAAGCCAATTGAAATACTATGAATTTCTTTATATTATTCCCTCCGAAATTTGCAATTAATCCAGTAAAAAAATAACCATGAAATAGAATAATATATTGTTACGTTTTACTCTCTTTAAAAAAAAAAACCCTTTCCATAGATTCGAAGATTTGCAATAAATAAAAGACTCCAGTGTACTAATTAGGTTTAAGAATGGTACAAGTTTTATTTATCAATAATTACCACTTATTCTAATTCAATTCAAGAACTTAAATCAGTAACCCGCAAGCCATAGAACAATTGTGCAGATGAAAATCACATACATGCTTGCTCTTTCATTTAGTCGTCACTGAGCAAGCGACGAATGAAGTTGTGCACGTATGTATTCATTTTTTTCTGGTTTTTTTGAGCACACGGAACGAAATTTAAGTTCAAATTGAATAAATTTCTACAGCAAAAAAAAATAATTATGTAAGCTAAGAAATATTTTGTGATAAAAAATGCTTTTAGCAATATGCAATGCATTTTATGCTATGAAACACTTGAAAATAATAGGGAAGATAGTAGGCATTTTAATAGCTTTCACTGCGCTGCGAATAAATTTAATTTGGAATTTGTAGACTACATTGTTGAACGGATTATTATTTTTTACTTTTTACTTAAGTTTTTATTAAATTGCTTATTTTCAAAAAATATTCAAACAATGAATAACCACAGCATGTATCTTAAATTATATAAATGTTTTCTTCAAGTGTAAATATATTTTAACAGTGATGGTATTTTGGTGCGTTTCGGGTATTTTTTGGTGCTTTTTGCCTCTTCATAAACGCGAAATTTTGGTTAATACCCTTTTTTAAAAAACGGGTATTTACAGTGCTTTTTAACAATTTCCACAGTGCTTTTGGTGCTTTTTTGTAAAATAAAAATATTTTTAATTTACAAACCTAATGTAATTTTAAGAGCTAATAACAGCATCTTTTGACTGAGCCTTCTTAAATTGTTTTTAATGATAATAACGGAAACTATGTTAAAAACAATTTAGAAAACTTTATATAATTGGGATTAAAAAATTAAAATTCTTCTTGCAAAATAGAAAACGGAAGTAACTGGAAAGTACCACATAATTCTCTGCATAATAATTTATTGATAGTAGTACGCAATAAGCATTTGTTAAGGTTTACACAAACATTTAATCATCCTAGAACAATTGACAGCATGAGGTTGTCAGTTGTTTTAGACAACGGGTAGCCAAGTCCCAATTTTTTGGTATCGTATTGACGTGCTGTCAATGTTGGCAACTCGAATAAGTGTGAATATCGCAAAAACAAAAACTTTTAAGTTATGCTTTAATGCTTTTGTATGTTTAAAATATTTTTCAGTAACATACATATGTATCTCAATCTAAGCCTAAGCTTCACCTACCAAATAACTAACACCGATCATATAACTACTAACATTTTGAAAAATTTATAAGGGTTTTCATGAGAACTCTTAAAATTGTCATTTGTGCAATTGGGAAAATATGCGAGACTTGTTTCATGAAGCCCCTTTGACTTTTTAAGGCAATTTGAATGAAGTGTCAAAAAAAATTAATTTAATAAAAATAACACAAGAAAATTTCAAGCAGTTAACCCCCATATTCATAAAATATAAAATGAATTTGAAATTCATTTTAGGAAAAATTTGAAATAAAATACATTTCAAATTCATTTGAAATTTTATAAATATGGGGGTAAATATTTTGAGGCAAAAACTTGAAATTATATTATGATGTTTTACACTCCAAACTCTCCTTTTTTTTAAGTGGCTTAATGTATTAAAATTAAAAAAAAAATTTGGTGCTTTTTTACCCTCTTTTTCGTATTTTTTTCGCTTTTTACCCTTATTGCAACAGTTTAATGTGCGTTTGCTCTTCGTAGAGATACCAACACTGTATTTTACTCTCATTTTTCTCACCACTACATACATATTTTATTTTGCGGGACACTGACTTAAATACAAAAACCCAGAGATTACTCAAATATTCACAACTGGTTACCACTACGCCTTCCTCGCTGTTGTATACGCACGTCTCAGACAACCGGCTGCGCTAGTATTGCCGCAATTCCGCTTTCTCTGCTGCTTGTCACACACAAGACTCACTCTGCCGACACTCACAGTTGATACACCAATAACAACTCTATGGCAGACTCTCACAGTTGATACACTAATCAAGACTAGCTGGCTTCACTTGCACACGTTTATCAGCTTCCACTGCTTCCTTACTCATCACTCGAGGGACTCCACAATAACCTGAAGTCACGACAGACTCTAACTGTCACTATAGACCATTGATCACCAAAAGGCCGCCCGTGGGCACTTTGTTATGCTCTTTTTTACACGTACATTCGTACAAGGCTGCAATTTGCTCTCTTTTACGTTACATATGTATGTGTTTGCTTACCATTGCTATAGACTGTACTATAGTCTCTTCAGTTTCCAACTCACGTATTGTAAAGCACAGACTCAACTATCAACTCACTGCTGTATCACAAATCACGGACTGCGCACAACTTAATTATTAACGACTCACAGACTTCTGATTAGCAACTGAACTCATTCGCAACTGAACTTATTCGCAACTGACTTCTGTTGGATGCGTCACCCCTTTTTATACTTCGCACAACAACCACTAGAGTTTTCCAGCAAAGTCCAGACGATCATTATTATCTTCAATGTTGTTTGCAAAGCGCGTAATTAAGTTCATGTGGTACGTACATACGTGTGTATATGCATACATCATTAAGTGGTTGTTTACTTTATTTCTGCCTTTCGTTGGAATTGTCAGGCATGTATGTATGTATGCATGTAGCTATGTCTATCTTCTTAATAAGCAGATGCTTGTAGTTGTTGTTGGTTGTTTACATTTAATCACGTATGTATGTATGTGCTAGGCATGCGTATATATTTATTTGCTATTATTCCAGATAATTCTTTTTTTATTGACCCTGTAGGAATATTTTCGCGTAGCACTTACATAAACCCTGTTGGAATATACTTGCATAATGCTGCATTAATCTTGTCGACGGCCATTTCCGTAACAATATATTAGGTTTATATGGTCACAATGTACTTTATTTGCTGGAAACGTACAAGTGCCACTTCTGCTTTTGGTAAATTAAAAGGCAGAACCAAAGTTAAGTAAAACAAACAGGAAATAGTATCAAGGACTTTCTTTCAATTTGACGTTTAGGTTTAAGCATGAGAAATAGATAGCTATTCAAATAAACAACTATCGCATCAATCTTATATTTTGTTACTTTTGTATTTATAATATTTTTTAACACGGAACTCAAAAGAAATGTTTGCTAAGGCATGCTGTTCTTAACAGTGACTAAAGTTGTAACAATTAACAACAAAATTGGCGGTAAGTGGTTCCAATGGTGACATAAAAAATAACAAAATTGACGGTATATTGTTTCAATGACGAAAAATAAAAAACAAAATTCGTGTTATGTTGTTCAAATAAACACAGAAAAAAAACTGCCTCATAGAATCAAGAAGATTTTCTCTATGAAACGTTTTTAGGCTAAGGGGTATCCCAGCAGAAGGAAGCGAATATTTTTTCATAGCGATTCCTAATTAATTTTATGCGGTAAATCTTATTAATTTTATCAAGAAGAAAACCACATAAAATCAAGAAGAAATCTTATTATTCACAACTTTTTTTACTCAATTTGCGCTATTTTTGGCACCAAAAAAAAAAAAAACAATCCATAGAGAAAAACTTCTTGATTCTATTAGGTTTTCTTATAAATTGTAAACTATAGGGATTTCTTCCTGATTTTTTTAAATAGGTTTTCTTCTTGATTTTATTAGGCTTTCTTATTGATTTTTGCAATAAAACCTAATAAAAACTAGAAAATTTCTTCTTGATTTTTTCAAAAAGGTTTTCCCTATAAAATTAATAAGATTTCCTTATTAAAAAAAGACCATAGAGATTTCTTAATAATTTTGTTCTATCTTATGAGGTATTTAGTAGGCACTGTTTTCTCTGTGAAGGGAAAAAACCAAATAGGATTATAAGTAGTATTGTCATTCGAAGAATAATTATTCGAATATTCGAACGATGTTTCTCATTTTTGTCTAAGTGAACAAAAAAAAAATTAATTTGGAATAAGAAATTGTCCGAAAAATTTTTGTCGATTACTTCCTTCACTACTTTTTATAAAAATTATTTTAAAATTTTCAATTATTTATTTGACTAAATAACGAGTTTGATGTCACAAAAAGTCAACGGAAATACTTTCAGCCCAATAACAATTTCAGAGGAGTCTTTCCCCTTTCCCCATTCCTACTATTATGAATTAAAAAATGAGGAAAAAAGTAGGGAGCGACTTTTTTGAGAGTCTTTAAATTTAAAAATCGAATTAATAGATATTGTAAAACAATGGTATACGCATTTATTTAGAACATGCACTTCAACAATATGAACTACTTCTGTCGTCAGAAAATATACTAAATCCCAGAATTTTGTAGGCCTCCTTTAAGTTCACATAATCGTTAAATGGAAGATTTGTTTCCTTCTAATATTATCAAGATCGATAAGAAAAAATTTATAATTTCCTTTTACTCAGTTTTTGCTCCACTTTCTCGGCACAAAGTTATTCCTCATGCCTGTGAATGGTTACACTGAATATTTTATTTTTCATTTAGGCAAAAACATATATTTATATTAACACACAATCTTATTTGAAATGAAAACGTGAAATTTTTATTAAATTTCTATTGCTGAACTCTTGTGTTAAACAGCTGATCCAGATGTGCTTATTCCCGGCCATTTAGATGAAGAATTAGATGACGCTTCTGAAGTTGAATACCATCCTTTATTACCCAAAACTAGATATATTTAATAAATATTAAATTGTAAGGATAAACTTTATTACAAATTAAATTCGGTTTCAAGCAATTTTATTACTTAATGCAACGTTACTAAATTTTTCTAAACAAGCAAAATTTATTAATAAGTTAGGCAACTTGTTAGAGCTTTTCAAAAAAAAAAAAAACACTCTAATCATTTATTTCGATAATGTCATAAATATTCATTTGTTAAATTTTTCAGTTATAACTTTAAAAACCAAAGCAACTGGCGGAATTAAACCTCATGCTAATTGGTTGAATGATTTTACGAAATCAATAAGAATATTTGTGGCAATGAAATATAACAACTGCAATTCACCTCTCGATTCCACAGAGCAAAAGGATTTGTTGTTATTCGTTATGGTTTGCAAACAATTATATATATTTGTATTTTTCTATGGATTCCCTGCACATGTTCAATAACAATAGAGATTTTAATTTGAAAGCATAAAATTATTTATTTGATTTGTATTAAAAAGAAAAAAGTTTGCTATAGAAGAATTGCGGCAATAAAGTCTACACGCTGGTAAATAACATTGCAAATATCTTTTTTTGCATAAAAAATTAGTAATATTTAAATAATATTTTACCAAAAAAGAAGAAAATTTTAAGCACTGAATGGAATTAACTAGAAACAACTATAATTTCAATATTACAATAAGTTTAGAGTTTAAGCTGCTTTAGGTGAGATCACTTTGAAAAAGGTTAATAAACTATATAATATATATATAATATAGCCATTATTGCAAACGGAATATGTTAATTGGTTCGATTAATCTTATTTCAATTTGCTGAAAGCTTTTTTTGTAATGAAAGCTCAATTTCACCATCTCTAAATTTACAACAGTCTTGCCATTGTCTTTTGTTCTTTGCTCAATTGGCTTCCAATATCAGGCAAGTTGACACCCACCAATTACTTCCTGTGGGGCCACGTGAAGTCACTGGTCCTATATTGATAAGCCAGCGCCAATTGTCGCCTTGGCGGCCAACATTGTTCTTACTATTTGCTGCATACGGCCAACAATATTCGAACAAGTGGCCCAAAATTGGATGTCTACAATGCGCTTCATCAAGAACAGCAGCGGTGACTATATGCAGCGGTGACTATATGATCTTTCGTATAAAAAAAAATTTGCACTAAAATTAAATTTTTGTGTTATTCTCTTCAATTTAAAGATCTATCAGTCTATAAAAAACGCTTTTTATTATTTAAACATATCAAATAATGAAAAGAGATAAAAAATATGTAAAACAATTTTATTACAAACTTATTAAGAGCCTTAAGAGATTGTTTAAATATAAAACTTCAGGTTTCATAATCAGATAGTTACTCGTAAATGTAAGCTCGCTTATGCGACCAAATAGAACAGTCTGTTTCAAGACTAAAAAGTTTTTATTGGTTAAGTCTACAAATATTTCAAGGTTATTTTGAGACAAGGATTTCATAATTGACGTCAAATTACAAAACTTTTCTTTTAAACAAAATTTTGTTATTGTTTGAAATAAAATGAAATATATGTACTTGTGCTTTACAACCACAATTTTAATTATTTCTAATAAAAATACGAGGTCTGTTATATACATTTTGGGACTTAAAAATCTAAAACAATAAAGCTATTATTGTAAGGACTTTTCATGAAATAGTGATTAACTTGTTTTAAGGGGAAGAAAGGCTGCATGTGCCGCGGTGCACAGTGGGATGTCTGCATACATTTTCATGCTAGAGCTTTAAGTTGGCATTTAGCTTCATATTGACTAAGGTAAGAAAAAAGTGAAAGTTCTTCAAAATCGTATACGGCTGATACTGTAGTCGTGGAGATGGATGCTTCAAATCCAGCATAGAAAATGATCGGAAGTAATTTAAACCAGCAAGAGCGAGCATGTGGTGGTACTTTTCGAAGAAACAAGTGAAAACAGTCGTCAAACATGTCTACCAAAATCAAAGTGAAAAAACTCTAAAGTTGTTTAAGCGTAGAAGAACATCTATGGAAATATAATCATATACCGACACCACTACGTGATAAAGAACCAAAAAAAAACCCTTATCTCCCAGTTTTGCCCCAAGTTTTGTACTTTTTTTATTATCCCCAAAGATTTGGGGCCTCGGTGCCATTTTTGCATTTTTTTAGGCTCATATCTTCATCTTCAAGATCAAAATCGCAAAAAATTTAAAAAAAATACGATTTTTTTACCTTTTTCCGCTGTTCAGGTCCATAGATAGCAAACCGTTCAAAATTCAAGGAAACAATCCACTACAAAAATGTACCTAAGATCTCAATGAACATTTTTCTAGAACATATAAACTACCTAGGAATAATAATTCTTAACACCGTTTAGGTAGCTGCAAAAGTGAAAAATTTACAAACAAATTAAATTAAAAAATTTTCGAGAATTTTTTTTTGTCTCTTATCACTTAGTGGTGTCCGTATATGGTTATATTTTTTCGTGTTGCACTGTGTAATTGAAAAATAATATTTAAAAAATCAGAAATTAATTTTTCTTAGAAAACATATCGATGGCTTAATATAAGAGAAGCGTATTTTCGATATTTTACAGAAGAACTAAAAAGCTGAATAAAAACTAAAGCATTCATACACCCAGAGAAAAAACATGTTAAAATAAAAAAAAATCATATTGAATTAATAAGAAACATTAACGAAAGTCTAGTCATGTTGAAATTTCTTGTTTCAGTATATAATTTTATTTAATTTTCAGTATCTGAAAATTATATTGAAAATTATTGAATTAATGTGATGCGTTCTTATTTTTAAGTTTGAGCTTTTCCCTGAGTGTATGCAAATATTCATTTTTTCAAACAAATTTAGACACCCATTCTCATTTTCCTATTAATACATTTAATTGGCAAGAACATGAACATTCACTTAAAAATTTAATTGAATCAATTAAACTTTTTTTAAATCAAAAGTTTGAACAAAAACTTTATTGAGTAAATCAAACTTTTGTTAAAAAAATTTAATTAAATAAAATAGTTACTTGAAGCAATTATATTTATTAATTGTTTTTAACACAGATGACATTTTTCCTCTGTCAACATTTTTAATCAAAAAACGTACAAATAAATAGTTAAAAATTTATACACAAAAAAAATTCTTCTACCAACACATTTAATTAAAAAAAAATATGAATAATCAATTAAAAATTTAATTTCATCAGTTAAACTTTCTTATTTTAATTTAAAATTTATAAAAACTTTTACCAAAATTTTTATTAGTTAATCACATTTTGTTTAGAATTTTATTTAATAAAAAAATTTAATTAACATAATTATTATTTTAATTGATTATTTTTGCAATTAAAGGCTCTAATAGAAGAACAAAATTTGTTTGTGTACGAACATTCGGATTTTTTTTTTTAAGGATAAAAGTAACAGCCCTCGCATACATTGTTTGCTTTAGAGAAAGAAATAAAAATGAAAACTTTAAAACTTACACAAAATTTTCTTTTATTTTTTTTTAAACTACGTCAGCGCTTTAAGCAACCAAAGAAAGAGAAGGGAAATTAGATAAACTTGTGTGGTTGAAAAGCAATAGAGTCTAGACACAAAAAACTGTTGAAGCCAAATAACAAATATTTTGTTTTAATTTCGTTCGACACAACAACAATATTTAGATTCTTAGAACGAAAAAGAATAACAATAATAAATTCTAAACATTGGTATTGTTTAGAAAAATAAAAAAATTATTTATACATATATAAATATTTTCTTAGAAAAAGCACCTTTGATGGGGACTATAAATCATGTGCATTAATTAGGGTTGTTCAAATTACTAATGCTACATATTACTTTCTCTAGAAAAAGGATAATGACAGGGAAGACAGGTGCTGAAGGGGAATACATATCCATTTATTTGTTTGAGTGATTTTTATATAAATGAGTCGACTGCCAGACTTGTATAAACAGGAGATAAATCGCGGTACAGAAAAGCTTCTCATATTTGGTAAGAATCTAGTAATAAATCGACATGTGATAAATTTCGAAAACTTGTAAATTGGCTGTGAAATTGGTGATGAGTTTTTAATTTTTATAAATGTCACTCCTTATTGCAACATAGTCATATCTCCCTTCAAGCTAATATGTTAGAATAATCCATCATATTGTACTTCTTTTTGTTAAAAATTTTTTTCAATAGTTGTTGGCACATATTTCACACATTTTCATTGAAAAGTTTAAACCTAATTTTTTTAAGTTATGATTGTGTTGCAATAAAACAGACAGTTTCTCAGAACAATCATTTTATTTTAAATTTATGCGACACATCTTGAGGAAACTTCTTAATTTTTTTCTTATATTTTGATATTTTCAACGGTCTTTATGAAATAAAAATCAGTCTGTCAGAAATTTTTTCTATGCAGAGGAAACATTTCTTTTTCCTATAACACAAGCAAATTGTTATTATTTCCTTGTTTGTGTCTCCATGTTTGCTAAAAAAAAATAGTTGTGACTTTTAACGTCTTGTAAAATTGACAGTTGCGTTGTTTGTGGAATATTGTTTTTTAGAACGAAATAAAAAAGTTATGCAGCCTAGTGAAGTCACAGATACCAGCAATATTTCACAACTTTTTCGTTATCACTGCTTCGCTGTAAATACAACAGAAGCAGGAGTTAATGATGATGAAAAAGTTTACACTTCAAAAATTATGTTATAAAAAAGATGGCATGAAATAAGACAGTTGTTGAGCCGTATTATTATAAATCTTATTTAATTGAAAGTTTCAAAGTCTTTTAGAGTTATTGTAGAGTTTACGATATACAAAAAACTGTCACAATGAGAAATCTCGGCTACCTGAATATTCTAAGAACACAGCTTTTTACAAGTTTTCAAATAACTAAATAATAATCCCCGCCCTTGGATCCGCGCTTCTACTGTACTGATGTAACGTAGAAAAGTGGTTACCGTATAAGAGGGATTATGATCTATTTGTTGTTAAAACATTTTAAATCATCATCAACTGCAAATCATGCATTAAGGCTAGATATTGCAAGTTCAAACTATTTTTTTCGTTTTGAAATTTGTATGGAAAAACCTTTTCTGAAAGGAAAAAATTTTAAACTTTTTGAAATGAAATTTTGTTCCCAAATCTGCCTATCAATGTTTGCTGGGTGTCTAAGTTTTTTCTACTCTTTTTTATAGAACTTGAAAACTAAAATATTTTGTTTTATATAAATATTAACGTATTCAAATCTATATGTGCTGCACATCAATAATTCGTTTATTTACTAACACCGGCGTATGAGCGATATTTATATATTTATATAACGTATACGTAACCCTCACAGCCATCTGTAGCATTATTTTATACATACATACATACATACATACATGCAAACATATATGTATGTACGTATGCACATATTTATCTCATTTTTGGAATTTTTAATCGCATAAAATTACTCGATTATTATGTTACTTATTTATAAAATTATTCGATTAAATATTGAAAGAAAAAAACATCATTCAAATAAATTTTAGTCAAGCAATTTTGATTAAATAACTTCATATTCATATCGTTTTTTAGAAGGCCCCAATACATAAAGGCCTTTATTACAACAATGTACAACTCAACCAAGAATTTTCCCCTGCAGTTTTTCACCTTTCCAAACATTAGTTCCCTGGAAAATATCGTCCAATTTTAAATAGCCGGGGAATAAGCAAATAAAATTATTTAAGCAAGAGGTAAATACATCATTCCGGTGCTTATTTATGCCCTAATTCTGTTCGACGAATGTATCGTCCTGTCTGCGGACGAAAAAAAGAAGCAGTTTTGATTCTTTAGAATGATTATTATTTATTGTCTATGCTAGAAGGTTCGTGTATTTGCTTTATGATTTTATTCCAAACATTATATCCAACACATATGTATGTTTTCATGTATTTTTCAAACTATTGTATAATATTTTAATTGAATTTTTATGTTTTAAAAACATGGCAATAATATTTATATTTTTCATTATCAAAGACAACAACCATTTCTGAAGAAAATAATTTTGAGACTTCAAACACAAGAACTCAGAAGCATTTTCAAACAAAAACGTCCTAAATCTTCTTACTGAATTAGGGCATTAAACTTTTTGTTCTAAATAAATGTAACATCGTCATGTACAATATTTTTAATGTAATAAGATAAGATATGCTAAGAATTCGTCGTGTGAAGCACAATAACGACGAATTAACTCAGCGAATTCAACTCTTATAATTGCCAAGGTTGGTTATTGTGTGTGCAAAGAAAAAATTGTTAATTTCAGAAATATTTTTTTTTATGTGAACATAAATACTCGAATTAATTTTTCATTGACAAGACAGTAAGTTTTACTACGAGTATAATGAAGTGTAAAGGCTGTGAAATTTAAAAAAAATAGTTCCTTTATATAGTAATATTGGTTTCAAAATGGCCTAAGACTTATTTATATCGGCAAATGCAGCTTTTTAACAACAACAACAATAGAACATCGTCTGCAAGTCTCCTCAAAATATATTCTTCATTTTTGTTTCACTTACTTTACACTTAAGCTTTGCATGTAAAAAAAAAATTCCATGATTCTATTTTTAATGTCGTTAAGCGCGTTTTAAACTTTTGTGAGAAATAGAGTGAAAATTCTATATAATATCTTTTTTTTAGCCTTCTATTATTCTGTGTTGCTTTGTGCAAATTTTCCACTTTTCTTTGATAAAAATCTTGCACTTTTTTTCTTAACAACTTTCATTTATTACCTTTTCATTTATACGACTAAAATAATGCAATGTAGTTGGAAAAAAATGTTTTGCAAAATAATTAGTTTTTCTCTGCGAAACTAGCGCTCATTTATAACAACAACGTAATAACTCATAAGAAATTAGCAGAATTAGTATTTTCATTATTTTCTTCATTCGTATGGTGTAAATATTTCTTTAAAATATTATGTCTACTTAATTCATAGTTTAAATGTGTGTGCTTAAAATGAAAATTTTTACACTCATTTTCTCTCAAGCTGCAACTTTTGAGTTATGACGTTGCTGAAATAAATGAGCATTATTTAAAGCAATTAAAAAATTTAAATAGAACAAGGTAATTAAATTTATCATGATGCATCACTTGTTCAGTTTATAAGCAATTAAAACTTTCATATGCAACACGAAATATAATTATAAAAATTATTTTAGGAAATTGCCAAATTTTAAACACATTAAAATAAATTAAATATATATTGCAAGTAAATTAGACAAATAAATAAAAAATGATTATGGCCACCGACAGTGCCTCGCTCAATAAGTTCATTTAATGCACGCAAAGAAAAAATATGGTTCTAAAATGGTTGAGAAAACAATATTATGTTCCCTGCAACAAATGTGTGGTCGTTAAAAACTAGTTATTGTTATTTTAAATATTAATTTCGTCACGATAAACACAGTAATGTTTGAATTTCATAATTACATTATTATATTCATAGAAAGTGCGATATGGTTAGAGTTTAACAATATAGTTTTGTTAAAAATTTATGACTACAATATAATTTGTATTATTGTGTAAAAATAATATGATGTAAATAACAATATAATGTTATCCAAAACCATACTATGTTAAGTTAAAAAATAATCTTTTTCAGAAACACCTTCTGTCAGTTCAGTGTTTCGTTTGTAAGCTATAGGTAGTGCAGGCGTGGTATTAAATAAATAAAGAAAAGTGTAAACAAAAGGGTAGATAAATAAAAATAATATGTACATATATATGTGTGTATATCTCTTTATACAGATATGTTTGTATTTCTTGTATATACATATACATAAATACAAACATACATTTTGTTTCAACAATATTAATTTATTTTTATTTCGGATTTACCGCACAGCTGTTTTAAACAAAAGATTTGCCAATAATATATGATTAAAAAACAAAATATTATTATTACATAAAATAATAATATGGTCATATTTAACAATATTATTATAATATTAGAACATGGTATGGTAAGTATCAATTATATTTCAGTCACATCTAACAATAGCGTTGCCTTATTTACAATAATAAGATTAGGTATAACAAAGTTAATTGTTTTTGTAGATAATATTATTATTAACTCAGAAAATAATATTATTTAAACTTTGCTCTTCCATTGACTGCAACCATATAATTCAATCATAGTATGTTGCTGTTAGATTATGGTTACCTCAACCATATTTTTTCTTTGCTTTGTGAGAGTTTGTAGAAAATTAAAAAAAAATCGTACCAAATCAGAAAAGGAGAGGTAAAACTTTAGGTTAATAAAATCATAAATATAAAAAAATACAATAAATTTTCATTTCCAGTTACGGTTTTATATATGCCCTAATTCTGTTTGACGAATGTATCGTCTTGTCTATGGACGAAAAAAAGAAGCAGTTTTGATTCTTTAAAACGATCCAACACATATTATTTCATATATTTTTCAAACTATTGTATAATAATTTAATTGAATTTTTAAGTTTTAAAAACATGGCAATAATATTTATATTTTTCATTGTCAAAGACAACAACCATTTTTGAAGAAAATAATTTAGAGACTTCAAAGACAAGAACTCAGAAGCATTTTCAAACAAAAACGTCCTAATTCTTCTTACTGAATTAGAGCAATAATCATTAGAATTCTTTTTAAAATGAAATCTAATTATTTACTAATCGTAATCGAAATTTAACAGCTCTGGTTTGAACTCAGGCTCTCGAACAACGTCAGTTGCTTTGTAGTTGACGCATTAATTACTAAAGCCAACAGCACCCCTGTCGTGTCTTGTCGTGTCTTGTTATTTGCTATGGCCTAGAAAATACCAAGAGATTGTAAATTTTATCGACAACAGTTACAAAAAAGCCACTTGTTTTAGCTGTTGTATTGACGTGAGGTCAATAAATGGTAACAGAATAAAATAGGAATAATTTTCTGCACTAATTAATAAAAAAAAATATTAAAAATTTGTGTCAATAAAAAAAATCAAGTGCAGCTAAATGCTCTAGTTGGAATATTAAAGATAACATAAATCTCATTATAAATAACAAGCTTGACATTATTCTTCAATTTTTCAACGTCAATAACTTTTAAAAATAAGTCTGCTTTCGTATGAAGAAATTTTATGAAAATTTTATACAAGATGTGTTAAGAAAAGTTAGCAGGATAAACGAAACTGATGTTGTACGGATTCAATGCTAACTATTTACGCATTAAAGTTGCAACTCCATATAATCTTTGGCTACCCGAGGATTTGGCAAATAAGGGCATTTCCAGAGAAACGTCCACTTTTTGTCACGTCACGTTACTTTGTGATGTACCTTTCTTTTCAAAGAAAACCTAATCTTTTATATACTTTTTTTGCATGTCAATATAGATAGCAATTAGGTCTACATTCGGTAAAAAACTAGAATACAATCTAAAATACAAGCTTAATTGCATGGTGACGTGACGTGACAAGAGGTGGACTTTTCTGTGGAAATATGGAAATATGCAAATTATTATAAATGTTTCGTAATGCACGGATTGATATTTACTTGCATACACTATTATACGTTGCTTACCACAATAACTCGACTGAAAGATGCCTTTTCTTCTAAGAGAGAGTTATGAGTTTCATTCTTCTTTGTCGTGAATTTGTAAACAAGCTTATCACGCTTCATGTATTTAAATTCCTCAGTAATTTCAAATAACTTCCTAAGTTCGTGCTAACCTGGATAGAAAACGAAAAAAAGGAAAAACCAAAAAATTAATTAGTAATTTTCATAAAAAATTCAGATTAAACAGCTGATGTTAACAAACAATCTCCCTCTGCCCTAGTGGATAGACATAGGGGGTCATAAAGTGTGTGGCGGCACAGAAAAATTCCTAAAAGTCTAGTCAAAATTTTCCTCTCTTCTTTAGAAACTCATATTAATTAATAAAAATATTTCATTCAGTAATAGTTGAAAATACTGAACTCTAGCCCGATTAATAAATTATTTCTGATTAAAATTCATTCTAGTTCAATTAAATTTAATTTGGTTAATTCCTCAATAATTTTGTTTCTCTAAATAAATTAAGAATTATGTGGTCTTTGAAATTTTTAGGGATTTGGAAAAATTAAGAGGCAATATACAAGTCATGGTTTTTTTTAATAATTTCCATATTAACTCTCATACTCTTTAAAATTTATAATAAGTTGTGCTGTGTATAAATAGTTTATTGTTTGGCTTTTTTTTAAATTCTTGAACAAACAATTCATTAGAAATTCATGGACAATATCTTTTGTAAATATTTGAAAAATAAAATTAAAGTAGGGCTGACACAATACAATGTAAATGTGGTAAAAATAACAAATACATTGTGCACATAATATTCATACAATATGACTAGAAAAAATAAATATTTTCAAACGTTTGAATATCCCATTTACAAAAAGGTATAAATTAACTGGAATTTTTATTTTTTTTTTTGCAAATCTTTTGTTTTTAGCCAAACAAACTGTCATAAAAGACAATTGTTGAATTGTAGTAATTGGAATTTTGTTTGTTTTTTTTTTTAAAATAATGCTTTGTATGAAAACAAAATTCAATTATTGGCAAATATTTTTTGGGGAAAAAAGTTTTAGGAATTAATTTCAAATAAAAACACAATATATGTGCAATTTTCAAAGTACAAAAGTTGCAAAAAAAAAAAAAAAAATAATTGAAGATACATTACTGTGGCAAAAAGGAAAAAGTGCTTAAATCGAAATAAGCTAATTTTGAGTTAATGCTAGATCCGTAATCTGTATATTTGAAAGTATCCCTGGTCAAAATCTGAATTAATTTGTGCGAATTTTCAAGAAGTTATAGCAAAATGAATTGCGGCTTATCTTTTTAAGACTTCTAATCTCATTTGGAATAATAGCTTAGTTTAGCTTATACTTTGCTATATTTCAACTTAAATATAATGGGTGTTTTTTATTGAGGTATAGAACTTTAAGTTGGCATCACTTTTTTAACTGGCGGCCATTTTGTCAGCTGTCAAGTGATTAATATTTAGTTTGGTTTGCCATTTCATCATGAACAGGTTGACAAAAGAACAACGCTTGCAAATCGTGCAAATTTATTTCGAAAATAATGGTTCAGTTCGCGAAGTTTACCGCAAGCTCCGTCCATTTTATGGTCAACATAATCGTCCATCAGAGCAATTAATTCGCTTAACCATGGATCGTTTTCGCACTACGTTTACTCTATGTGATAATACGCATCCGCAGAGACGTCGAACAGTGCGCACCGAAGAAACAATTGCCGCTGTAGAGCAAAGTGTTGAAGAGGACCCGAATGAATCGATTCGCCACCGTGCACAGCAATTGGAGCTTTGTCCATCAACTTTATGGAAGATTTTGAAGATTTTGAATGTGGATGAGTTGTGGTTCCAACAAGACGGCGCTACATGCCACACAGCGCACGTCACAATCGATTTATTGAAGGAAACATTCGATGAGCGCATAATTTCGCGGAATGGACCTGTCAATTGGCCACCAAGATCGTGTGATTTGACACCATTGGATTATTTTCTTTGGGGATATGTGAATTCGCTCGTCTACGCCAACAAACCAGAAACGTTAGGGGACTTGGAAGCCAACATTCGTGGCGTTATTGCCAACATACGGTCCCATATGCTCGAAAAAGTGGTTGAAAATTGGACCTGTAGAATTGGCTTTATTCGAGCCAGCCGCGGCGGCCACATGCCCGAAATCATATTTAAACATTAATGGCATAAAATTATCCTTCCAATAAAGCCAAATTGATGGACATTAAAACGATTTTCTTGTGTTTTATTTCAATTCGAAGTTCTATACCTCTAAAAAAACACCCTGTATTATTTACAGTGTGTAGAACGATGTTTGTATAAAAAAATTAAGATTAACGGAGAATTTTCCAATTTACATCTAAAAGAAATTAATTTCTGTAAATCGACTTGAACGCTTAAAAGTGCTCTCCTGCAGAAACAGTCAAATATGACTTAAGCACTTTTTCCTTATTGCCACAGATTTGTGTATGTATCTAAATATCGTTACTTTAATGTAGAAAGGCCCTAACTCATTATTTTTTTGAAATCGTGTTTTTACAAGAACATCTAATGTATCGAAAAGTGCAAAAATCTCGATTTTAAAGAAAATAATGACTTAGGGCCTTTCTATGTTAAGGTAACGATATGTACCTTTTCATGGCTTTGCTATTTTTATATTTTTATCAACATTGCCGAAGCAAAATAAAGACAACATTTTATCACATATAAGTAAAATTTTGTTTTCGAGGACGAAAGGACAAAAGGATATATTATTTGGTATTTTAACACTCATTAGACAGTCTAAGTGTTGGTTCCAGCTCAGGCTAGCGACCATGCAATTTTATGACCTAAATTCATCATTTTCATTGCATTAAGAAATCGAATTGCACTCCATAAAGTCGTGCGTAAGCAGTTGAAAAATAAAAATTTATTTTAAATAAATTTTAATAATATTTTATTGCGAAAGAAAATTACTGTAACATAAAAGTGTTTTCTTCAGCTTAAGCTTATGCCATTAAATTTAATCGTTTTTACCTAAAAATTTCTATTAATATTAATTTCAAGTCATCAGGTTTTGCTTTCTATTGCAACATCTACTGCTAAAGAATTATTATTATTTTTTTTTAATAATAGAAAAAAAGAAAAATTTTACATGCATTGTATGTATGTTATAAAAATAGTCTAAGTGCACGCGTCTATGATTATAATACGTTTTGTGTTATTTTTAGAGTGAAAGCTTTTAATGGCGTTCCGTACGAAAATGTGTAGGCCTTTGCAAGGCTTTTGTAACAAAGGATTATAAAATTGTTTTAAGCAAAGTAGATGTAAAAAGAAAAGATTTGCTTAAAATATTTCATATGTTGGAAGAAGTTTAAGTCCTTAAAAATACACAGTGGGCATACATAAGAAAAATTTGAATTAATCTGCAGTTTTTACGTATGTAACTGCCCACTAGTTGAATTCTCATCAAATTTCACATGACTCTGCAAAAAAATTTATTTGTGCTCAAGAAAACACGGGGAAATTTTAAAAATTTTATTTTTAAACAAGCATATGTTTGCAGTTTATTTTTAATTTTTAAGAAATACCTAGACTAACTGAATTGGTAAATGTATCGTTTTCAGCTCTTATTTAAACAATACAATCACACCCATGAATATAAGAATAATCTGACTATTAATCGGCTATACATGCGTATGTACATGGCTAATTTATTTACACATATACATAAAGCAAGTTTTCGAAAAGCTATACACACACTCACACATTTTCCATTCCATTTTATATAAACAAATGTATGTATGTATATCCAGAGTACCAGTCGTATTTTTTTTTTGTCCGATTAAATATCCGTACCTTGAGTATATGCATACTCGAACTGTATGAGAGAGAGTCAGTGCGTTTAATACGCATGTGCTTGAGATAAAATAAGTGAGCGCACAAATTGTTTTCACTTGAATTGTGATTAAACTCAGTTACTAAAATTAAAGCTATTTACTTATGTAGGTATATTTTTTTTTTAGTATTCATTGTCATTCTTTGATCTGGATCACTCTTTTTTTTTTGGCAAATGTTTTTATGAAATACATTTGCATTAGGTGAGTTCACGGCCTGTTTGCAAAACAAAAATGTTTAATTGGTACCACTCAGTTCGTTTCGCTGAAAACCCAACAACCTGATAATGGGCCTTATTACGAGTGTCGTATTACGACTTCGACTAAAGAACATTGTAACCTTTTTTCTTTAATCTAGCACAAAATCGTGGTAGGCGTAGTCGAAATACGATACTCGTAATTAAGCCCAATGTTTTGGAACATGATGAATACATTTATTTAAAAGTGATTAAAAATATCTTTTGATCTTTTTCAAAATAATTAAAAAAAAACAAAAGCTCTTATTTCACTTTATAATTTAAAACGGCTTCTGTAGTTGTGCAATTATGCACGCACGCACGCACGCATAACTTTAAGCTTAATTAAGAGAAAAGGATAAAGTTTTTGTTTGCGCAAATTCAGATGGCAAAAACTTTAGAAATTTTTGTTTGCAGCGAAAAAAAAGAAGCATTGAGAAATAATTCTAAGCAGAAAATTTAAAATAATGTTTTTTGTTTTGCCAAAAGATGTTATTTATAGCCACAAAATATTAAATTAATATTGCAGGAATTTAATGGCTCTAGTATGGAATGCTAAACGAAATTTCACGGCGTTGCCAGTTGGAAAAATATTGTTACATATGGCAACTGACAACTAACAGCTGTTAATTATAGTTAACAAAATGCAAATTTTAAGTTTTTGCGTAATTTTTTTGGGCGGGCTAAAATTAAGAAACTTTAATATTAAAATTAAATTGGCTAATTAAATGAACTACTTACTCCTTTCTTTGGGAAGGCGAAAATATATTTTAAAGTTAAAATTTAAATTTCTAGTTAAAAATTATTTTAAGCAATAACATGTACTCCCAGTAGAGACATTAATTTAACGCGTTCTGAATTTTTCTGCAGTGGATCATAATTAGATTTTTAGCTTATTTTAAATATTTTCAAATCTGACAGGGTTTTTTGCCTTTTTTGTTAAAAAAATAAAAAATGAGAGAAACTTGCGTTACTTTGTAAGTTACTTGAAAAAATTGACTGCCTCTTCCACTATGTGGAAAAAAGCCCTGTGAAAAAAAAACTATTCTAATAAATTTCTAATTATAATAAATTTGCATTCCACTATGTTATCAGCTTTTTTTCGCTTATGTTTACAAATTGCAAAATTGTAAATTTCAAGTATTTTTAGCGATATAACTACAACCATATTGAACAACGAAAAAGAATTCAATAAAATAGTCGCACAGCAACAATATGTTATTACTTATTATTTGCTTTATAACAACATTCGTTTTTGTTAGAAAATTGCGAGTACTTTGTATAATGAATGTAAAATAATAATCAAAACAAAAATATACAATAATATTTAAATGAATTGTTTTATGACTATTGTCTACAAATAACAAAAAAAAATTGTAAAGTAATAAAAGTATATTTGTACAAAATTAATTGGATTGTTTGCAAATAAATTTTACTAATCGAAAGTAAAATTGCAGGTGCTTACTTTTAGTTTTTAAGAGAAGTAACACTGAGGCAATGAATGCTTACTTCTATTAATAGGTCTTACCTACTTTAGGAAAGGGATAGTGATAGAGAAGACAGGTGGTTAAGGAAGAAATAGAGGAAAGCATTTTTAATAATGCAGCGCAGCAGCGCCTCTAGTGTCAATGAGGTGTATTAAATATTTGAAGCGGTGTTAAGTTACCTTTTTATTGGTTACTTTACTTCGCCGATGATTCTGCTACACAATACCAATGAAGTGTGGGGGGCGCTCTGATGTTACATTAGCATTAGTATCCGCTAAAAACGGGTGTTCACTTCAGTGACCAGTGTCTATCGCTTCATCACTTGAACTTTCCTACAACAACTGATACAAATAGACACTAATGCACATCAGAAAAATGTGTGGTGTTGTTAGTTAATGACAGTCAGAGACCGGGATCGA
This sequence comes from Tachina lurida, assembly GCA_944452675.1. Taxonomy (NCBI): domain Eukaryota; kingdom Metazoa; phylum Arthropoda; class Insecta; order Diptera; family Tachinidae; genus Tachina; species Tachina lurida. The sequence goes on along the minus strand of OX101755.1, from coordinate 154,795,749 downwards.
ACGCAGGACCTTTGGTTTTGTAGACAACGTGCTAACTACCTCAGCTAATGCCACTGCATTTGCTTTCTTGAGAACTCATTCGAAGTAGTGGTATTAAACTTTGTATGCAAACACTTTCATTTTATTACGACTTGTCGTTCAAATAAGATAGAGAAATGAAAATCAGTTTTCATGCACTTAGAATGTGCACGAAAAGCTTCTTTCGACATAGTGGAAGAGTCAGTAAATATTACATGAAGAACGAGAAGTGTAAGAAATATACAATAAAAATACAAAAAGCATTTATAAAAAAAATTACTGCAGATGTGCAAGCATTTTCTAAGCACTCGAGCAAATTTTGACTTTAAAAAGCAGATGAAAAAGTGTTAATCGTGCTCTTGATGTTAAGTAATGAAAAAATGTGCACGTTTTCAATTTCTTTTAAGAGGCCTTGGCAACAAAGCAATTGATCTTGGAATGAAGGTTTTTGATTTGCGTGCTTACTCACGAACTACGCAATATATGCTGAAGACATATTAATATTGTAAAGCACCCTGTCGGAGAATGTTTGGTTGACTACAAAAATAGTTAACTTATAGTTAACTTTTCTTAGACTGACTAAAAGCAAGCTGCAAAGTCATCCAGAACAAACCCAAAATTAATTCTTAACTTGAGTAAGTAATCGAATTTGGTGATAGCCAACAAATTTGTTCTCAATTACTTTAAAACTAATTTCAGTTTTGTATTAACATTTTGCTGTTGTTATTTTAGATGACAGCTTAGCCGAGTGGTAGAGCGCTGAGTACACAACGCGTGATGTTACATGTTCAAACCCCAGAAAAAAAATTTTAATTTACTGACTACCAAGTGATTTCAAAAAGTCAACTTTAAGTTAGTTGCAAAGTAATGCAGAGTGAGCCAATTGACTACAGCTTAGGACATCGCAATGTTAAAATAGTCAGTTGATCCAAATGTCAGTCAGTACTAGTTGCGAAATAGTTAGCTTAAAGTTAGTTTAAAGTTGACCAAATTTCCGATACGTCCAAACACACATACACTGATATTTACATTTGAGGTAAACAGCTTGGAAATCTCTTAAATTTGTTATCGTTTCTTTGCAAAGTAAGAGCAAGCAAGTCTGTTGTGTTGTTGTTGTTTGTGGATGTTGTACTCTCGGCAGGATATTGTGCTCTCGTCAGTGAAAGCACAAAAAGCTCTTAATAAAAATTTGCTCATTGTGCATATGGCTTGGACGTCCATAATTATAATAAATGAAATGGAAAATCTGCTGGCGTTTGAAGAAATGTTCTTCAATTTAATTTTTTAACATTAAAGAAAATAAACTCTTAGTTTGTTAAAGCAAAACTTGCTTAAATGCCACATGGCAGTTGAGTTTCCATGACAACATGAATATAAAAAACAAACATTGGTTTATCAAGTGTGAATATAATCACTGTTACATGATTAAACAGATAATCGATAATATAGAAGATGACACTGCCATTTTCCTAGAAGTACAGACCGACACGAAATCGAACGCTTTGTGTATTTTGTGTGTGTCATGCAGTATCAGATGTTGTGTTTATGTTTCTAATATATAATAATGATTAATGAAAGCAGAAAAATATTTCTCCAGGGAGATGCTGTGGTAAAGATATAAACATGTACTCGTATGTGCCCTTTATTACGAAAGTGAACTAAGTCATGTGCATTTTTGCTTCGAGATATTAAATACATTTATATTAATCGACTGTAGTACAAATCTTAATTAAAATATTGCATAGTATAAAAATATTTTTTGATTTGTACAAATGTAATCTACTGTATATGTCAATTTAAAAAATATAAGACTTACACCACTTTCATAGTTATGGGCACATAAATAATGCTAGCAGATGATTGGCAATAAACAGTTAAACGGAAACGGCAGAGCAGTTCATAGAGACCGGAGGTTCCACTACATTTAGTATTTTTTATTTATTAATTTACTTATTTTTCTTTTAGTTTCTTGACCTCATGGAATTAAAAACAAAAAAGTAGATTAAAACATCACTTGCATGATTTCATTAATATTTAATGAAAAATAATTATAATCAATTATTTTTGCTTTATAAATGACTAGCAAGTAATTTCAAGTCTTTTTTTTCACATGTCATGTAAACAGCAAAAATAAACCATCATATATTTTTCCAATGAAAAATTTTGCACATGAGGCATAATTCAAATAAATTTCATACTCCCAGCCTTGTAGTAAGCAGTGAATGACATAAAACAGTAAAATCAGGATTAAATAAATAAGGCTGCAATTGAATTTATTGTTAAGCATACATATAGTTAGTTATCGCTAGAAGCTCCTTCTCTGGATTAGCACTAATTCATATTTGTTCCAAGTAAATAATAAAGTAACAAAAATTAAAAATTTTAAAAACCCCCGATACATCCAGAAAAGATGTGATATCTTCTAAACGATTTTCTTCAAACATGGTTAAGAACCTTGTCGATCAAGTTACCTTTCAAACAGAAAAAACAAAATCAAAATCGGTCTAGCCATTTGGGATGTACGTGGATACGGACAGACACACAGACACACACTACAAAATTATTACACCCCTTTTTTTGGTCGGGGGTTAAAAATTACAAAGTAATAATAAGAAGGCAAGAATTATTTTATTTTTATTGTTTTAGTTTATAAAAAAAAAGAATTATTATGAACATTAACTCTTCTCTTAGGGCCTCTGTTACATTTATCAATTACTTTCGACAATTCCGTTCATACAAAGTTTTTCCACTGACTGACTTTGAGGGCGATAATATCCTCACATTTTAATGATTTAATGTTTGTACAATGCCAGAGATTAATATTAACAGTAATCTATATAAAAAAGGTTTTAAAAAATTTGTCTTTTACAACGTTATTCACGGCTTTGCTTCAACTATTGCTTGTCTTGTGTTTTGAGCTTTATGCTACAGCCTTATCAATTTGTTAGCACAATGTGTTAGAAGACATTACGAACACATTTTCTATTATCTATTGACATGTGACAGTTAGTCCCTCCCACACAATTTTGAGTTCAAATTTCTCCCCTCCCCCTATTCTAGGAATAAGTTTTCTTTCTATGTAACATTTTTTCTGTTTATTTACTCCCTAACTTTAATTAATGTGCAGTGTCAGGCGTCATAGTATCAGGCTTTTTTATAGCAACATTTATCACAATCACTAATCAATTTTATACATAAATCAATTCACAAAGTTACAGCGCTATATCTTATATTACGAGTACATTATGCAATAGTTTCATATGATTTCACAAAAACCAATTATTTAATTACAATACAAGAAAGCAAAATTCTTTGTAATTTGTTTCAACTTCTTAACATTTTTTATCATATCATTTCTTTTCACATTATTTATTTGTTAGATTGCACTTGGATAAAAAATTCAGTAGCTTTAGTCAGTTGAAACTTGTATAATCGTATCTGTGGCAGCAGTTTACATCGGAGTGCCAAGCAAATTTATTTTTTTTACAACTTAAAGCATTAAACACATTCAACACAGCAAGCTATACATATATATACAAATATATCGTCGGATGGTTATTGGTTTGCCGCAGTAATAATGTGTTTTTAATATACTGTGCGGCAAACCAGTAGCCACCCGACTATAAACTCGTCAGTGCCCGGCAATGAATCGCTTTTTCGCTTTTCATACTAACTCATTAAATTTTAAATATAAGTGAGTAGACATCATTTAAACTTATTAACGCATACTCACGATGACATTGGTGTATAAGTATAGCTTGAAATAAATATGAATGTGATGTCGACATGATACCACACTCACACTCATAAATCACTTCAGTTTGATTGCTAATTTCAGGAAAATACTTATACTACTCACATTGATTCAGCTCACTCAACTCATGCATGTATGCATATTTAAAGGTTTAGTCATTAAACAGTTTACAAGTAGTATACAATATTCGTAAATAGGGTTGTTTTACAAATCCTGCAAAAAAACAAAAAGAAAAATCAACAGAGAAACACATAACCTCATAATGAGAACTTTATTGTTCGTATGCGAAGTTGGCATTGTGAATCATACTTATTTTGCATCGTCCATAGGAATTGAGTTAAGGAGAGGCGAAATCAACAACGTCATAAATGTTGCTAGGTATTTGTTCGATACGCACTTCAAACTTTTGGGTGAATATGATTCATAGTAGAGTTATGTCAAACAGTTCTTTTTGAACTAGTTTGAGAGCGTTTGAATCAAAAGTTGTTTCAAACCCATTTAATTTAGATTGATGTTTTTGAACGGACTTATGTCAGACTGAACGAACTATTTCAAAAAGAACTGTTGGACACAAGTCTAATTCATTGCAATAAGTATGAGTGCGCATAAGTACAAGAAATTTCAAGTCACGATTCAACTCTACTCATTTCCGTTCTCTGATACTCGTATCGTGCCATAGCCGTCAAAAAAGCTTAAAGCGTCATCATTTTCGAGTTTATCTTTTTTACGAAAATCGTTTATTTACGATTGTAGACAATCGATTGTCAAAAAACGAAGTGCAAAATATAAGTCACTTAACCTTTTTTGGCGGTTATGACTCGATATGTGAATGATTACAAGATGGTGGCAGGTTGTTGCCCATGCTAATTTTTAATTTTGCTAATTGTCGCCAATGAGTATACATATGTATAGTGTTGCCAATATAATATAAAATGTTGAATGCAGCGTTGCCAGAATGATGGTTATTTTATGTTGCCAATATAATACAAACTAATAAATTAATAATGGCTTACAATTATTTCATATTATTGAACAAAAATCATGAATAAAATTCCACGTGAATTTTTTCCCAGGGAAAAATTCCAACTAATAGCAAATAATAGGGAAAATAAAAATGCTAATTGGAAAAGGGAGAGATTTAACGTGGAATTTATTTTATCGAAATTCATGTAAAGTTTTAATTATATTTGTATGAAATTTTTTTTGCTTCTATGATTCGATTAGGCTAAAGTTTGTATCGATTGACAACACTGTAAGTAAAATGTTAACTTTGAAATGACACAGAAAACCCCCGAGATACTCCAATTTAAATTTGAGCCGTGGTATACTCCGTTTTGAAAGATTAGGTTAAAATCAAGAGATATTGCATAATGAGTATGCTTAACAAACATACAAAAAAAAAAACAAATTTGTATTACCCTTGCACATTCTTTTCCGTGTAGATGTTATAAAATTCTTTTTCTAAGAGCGTACATATGCTTAAAATAATTGATTGTTTTTATTTATTTTTTATTATCGGAATCGCTTTAAAAAAGCGTTAGAGATTTTTTTTTGGGAAATAATGGAAAACAATGATTGATTTTTATTGGTTTTTCTTGTATGCTTTGTTACGACCCAGCAAAAAACTTTGCCTACTAGAATGCAAAAAAGTGTATGTACTCCTCAGTCGTAAGTACTTGCAATTTGACTGAATAACCCATTATTTTTGTTCGAGAAGTTCAAAAAGTATGCGGTACCCTATACTTTTTGCCTACAAACATGCAAAAGTTAATATATTACTGATTGCCTAAAAGTACTCAAAATTTAATGGGTTATTTTTTGCTTACAAATATGCAAAATTTTATAGATTAATTTTTGCTTAAACTTATTCTAAATTAATTTGCTAGTTTTTCTAATTAAAATATATAAAATTTTGAAACAAAATTATAAAACTTGTACATTTTTTGGGATTGTTAAAAATCGTACTTTTACAAAGGCAATATGTGAATATGAATATTGAAGAATATGCGAAAATACTTAGATTTTGTTATCTAAATTATAGTAAACCAAAGTTATTTTATTGTTTTCGAAGTTAATTTTCCTTATTAACTGGAAAGCACTACAATAAGTACCTTCACGTAATGATATAAATAAGTTCTTATTTTATTCATTACAGGGCAGTCATTATTATGCACATAAAATAATTAGATAAATAAGTATCACTCATTACTTTGTACGCCATTAAAAGAGTACTACCCATTACAAAATTTCGAAGATTTTTTGCTGGGGAATTATTTTTTACAACAACATTGAGACACTTACAAGAACATGAAGTTTCCAAACAAATGTTTTCTACGTATTGGCTTTCAGTAAAGTATTTAAAGTAAAAAGTTTAACAATTTTTCGTGATAAAAGCTGGGGAGTTTTTTCAATTGTTTGATAAGTAATTGTATGCCCTTTAGCTAGGAAAGAGGGATTGCAGGTATAAACATTGATTCTCACTCAAAATATATTTATTTGTTTCCGTTTAAATAATACTTGTCTTTCATTTCATTTGTGCGAATATTAATTGCACAGCAACTTGAATACATAGAGATCGGTAATATGAGTAATAATAATTTTCCCCACCTGGATAACTATCTTGTCGTGATGTGGTGGCTTAAGTGCAAGCTGTGGTTACTGTCCTTGCTTCAGGGACCACTGTGATTGCCTGAATTAAGGGCAGTAACTATAAAGGCATGCATACTAAAGGTTGTCCGGTTACAACAAGTGTCTGGTACATAGTTATGCCTACTGTCGTATAGTACTAGAACACAGAAACACTTTTTAAGGTCAAGGTGGTAGGGGGCTGTGCCGATGATCTGAATGGCTAATTTAGTGGATAAACAAAATTAGTCGCTAGCAGTAACCCTCCTCCAACGCCCATGGCACGGGTTGGTTGTAGACAATTTGCCTAGTCCGCGCACGCCGTCACTGCGCGGATGGTCCTCTCATTTACTGGCTTACTCGTGGGAATCAAAATAGACACTTCAATTAAACAAATTATTAAGGACGATGACGTGGACTTCACGGACGATACGTCGGGGGGAGACGAGTTGCTGACTCTCGTGCATGAAAATTTGCTCACGCAGGAGAGTCAGTTACTCAAAGAAATGGAGGAGGTTGATGAACTCAATGCTCCATCGGGTAACTCAGCTGCAGGGGTCAGTGAGAAGCTGGGGGATCTGTCACTGGGGTCGGAAGACGAGAGGGAAATCACACTGATTTCAACTAGCCGTCCGACTTCAGGGGCAGACCTCTTGGAATCTGGACCTAAGCAGATGAGTGGCTCAGTGGGTAAGGAGAGTCATTCATCTTCCTCAAACAAAATTGTCCGACAGGACGCCTTGCCAGGATATATGGGTAAGGAGGGTCGGACAAAATTGGATAAGGCCAAAAGCGGTACTAGGAAATCTCTGGACTATCTGGATAAGATGGCCAAGAGAGATCCGAAACTGTACACGGCAAAGGAGAGACATCTGGTCAGGAAGCACAGGCAGGACGTTAAGAAGTTCGAAAGAATTTATGGCCCTGTCAGTGTTCTCCTGGGCAGATCATCTGCTTTGGAGAAGGATGTGAGTGTGGATGGAGTCCAGGCTACAACTCGCAAGGGTGTAGAGGCTGTATCGACGGGCACATCCAGCTCCAAAAACAAAATAAAGAACAAGGAGTCTGGCAGTGCATTGTTTGCCAAGGCCATCAGGTCCTCGATGGCTGAGGCTGACAAGGCACAGCCAGGTAGTAAGGGGAGGGCTGTCAAACCAGCTGTCTCTCTCAGGGACCCCCGAAAGGAGTCATCGAAGAGAGTCAGATCTGGCGATGACATACCTTCCACTTCAAAGAAAGTGAAGAAGTCGACGAGCCAGGAAGGTGACCTTCGGGTGGCTGTCATAGATAGGAATGATCCGGATGGTAGGATTAATCCTGAACTGTGGCAGCTGGTGGAAGGTAGGCTCATCGATGAAATCGGCCTAGCAGGGGTAGAAAAAGAGGAGGAATTACAATTCCATGGCGCGGACTGGGAGAGGGGTGTCAAGCTTGTTAACTGCGGCAATAGGAAATCATTTGATTTCCTTAAAACCGTCGTTGACAGGTGTGGCAACCTTCGCCCGGAGGCGAAGCTGGAGGTAATTTTAGCCTCAGATCTGCCTCTCCGGGCAGTGGTGACAGCGTGGTTTCCACCACCCGTTAGATCGATGGAAACCATTTTGTCGGTACTGGAGGCTCAGAACTCGCCTCTCAGGACAAAGTAATGGAAGCCTTTGGCTTCAATGGATTGCAAAGAGAACGCGGGTAAAGATCTTCGGTTTGCCGTGGATCAGGAGTCTCTAAAGAGACTACAGTTGTTGGGGGGTGTTGTGAGGTTCGGCTTGGGGACTATCAGATTTAGATTTACTAAATCAGATGGTCTCAAGAAGGCTGCGGGTGGTGCAGATAAACCTGCACCACAGTGAGGCAGCCTCGGCCGAGCTAGTAGTGCACCTCAACAAGTCGCGAGTAGACGTGGCTCTTATCCAAGAACCCTGGATTAATAAAAATAGGGTTTGCGGCTTAGGAGTCACAGGCTACACATTATATGTCCCTGTCACAGAGGACAAGGTAAGAACTTGCATTTTAGCAAGGGATGGGCAAGGATTAACTTTATTTAATTCTTTCAGTAAAGGAGACCTTACGGTCGTTAATGGAGGAGCCAGGGGCAAGCAGGGGATTGTGCTTGCATCGGTCTATATGCCCTATGATGCTGTTGATCCACCGGGGGCAGGTGTGCGGGAGCTGACCGAGTATGCAAGATCGAGAAGGCTTGCATTGGTACTCGGCTGTGACGCTAATGCGCACCATAGTCAGTGGGGGAGCCGCAACATTAACAAAAGAGGTGAGTTGGTGTTTGATTTTATAACTTCTAGCAATATGTTTATTTGCAACAAGGGTAACGTACCCACGTTCAGGAATAGGGATAGGGCAGAGGTTATAGACATAACACTAACTAACAGAGATAGGAATCTGGTAGAGGACTGGATGGTAGATAAGGACTGTACGTTTTCGGACCACAGTAGGATATCATTCAGTCTAAATTTTTCAGGGGAAAGGCGTGAGCCATATAGGAATCCAAGAAGGACTGACTGGGATACCTATAGGGCCACTGTTGATATTAGGGCAAGGGAAGCTCCGCAGGGTGTGGATACACAAAGAGGAGTGGAAGAGGAGGTGGAATATTTCACTAATACTTGTAGGGATTGTTTTGAACAGTCATGTCCAGTGGTTTTCCCGGGTAAAAGAAAGCAGCCTTCGTGGTGGACCAAGGATCTAAAAGATCTGAGGTCCTCGGTTAGAAGATTGTTTAATAGGGCGAAGCTCACAGGAAGGAGTGAGGACTGGGACAATCATAAGGTATTGTATAATAAGTACAAGGGTGATCTCAAAAGGGCGAAGAGGGCCTCATGGAGGAAATACTGTGAGGAGATTGATTCCGTTAATGAGTTATCGAGGTTTCGGCGAGTATTGTCAAAGGACCCTAGGGCTCCTGGGAATATTCAAAGATTGGATGGCACATGGACGGAATCCAGCTCTGAGACACTTTCTGTTTTGATGGACACTCACTTTCCTGGCTGTAGGGAAGTAGGGGAAGAGGCAATGACGGAGGTTAACTTTAACTACTGGTCGGAACCGGGATTAGAAGGAGCAGTGGACGAAATAGTGACGTTGGAAAAGGCAATATGGGCAATAAATACATTTGAACCGTATAGATCACCGGGCCCAGATGGTATTTTTCCGGCCATGTTGCAGAACGTCCCAGAGCGCGTACAACTGTTTCTGGTGCATATCTTTAAGATCTGCTTAAGCAGGAGGTTTATACCGAAAGGCTGGAGAGAGGTTAGGGTCATCTTCATACCCAAAGCGGGTAAGGCAAGCCACTCAAAGCCGAAGGATTTCAGGCCAATCAGTCTTTCGTCGTTTCTTTTGAAAACATTAGAAAGACTGATTGATCTGCATCTAAGGAGCACAATTGACACCCACGTTATAAGTGGCGCTCAACATGCCTATCGTAAAGGCAGATCTGTTGAGAGTGCGCTTCATGACGTGGTTGGTGTTATAGAGAAAGGACTGCAGCACAAGGAATACACACTGGCTGCATTCTTAGATATTGAGGGAGCCTTTAACAACATAAGTATAGAGGCTATTAGGGAGTCACTGGAAACTCTTAGGGTTCACGGATTTCTAGTGGAGTGGATAATTATCATGCTTAAAAGCAGAATTATCAACTCAGGTATGGGAAGAGAACGCATGAGGAGATTAGTGACAAGAGGTACACCACAGGGAGGAGTTTTGTCACCTCTATTGTGGTTGTTGGCGATGAACGCAATTCTTATACGTTTTAATAGGAGCGGACGGAAGATAGTTGCATATGCGGATGACGTGGTTTTACTGGTAACGGGAAAGTTTCTGCCCGTTATCAGTGAAATCATGCAGTCGGCGTTGGGCGATCTGTCCTCCTGGGCTAGCAGTAAAGGACTAGGAGTCAACCCAGAGAAAACTGAGCTAGTCCTCTTTACCAGGAGATACAAAATAGAAAGTTTTGTATTACCCAGGATGGGAGGGGTGGAGCTGAGACTAGCAGAGGGGGCTAAATACCTGGGTGTTTACCTAGATAGCAAGCTTTCTTGGAAAATGAACACGCAGGAAAGGCTAAGGAAAGGACTCAATGCCTACTACGCATGCAGTAACTCCATAGGAAGGAACTGGGGTCTGCAACCGAAGGTGGTAAATTGGATTTACACATCGGTTGTCAGGCCGGTTATCTCTTATGGTTGTGTGGTATGGTGGGAGGCATTGAAGAAGGAAAGTCACAGGAGATTGTTAGCTAAGGTTCAGAGATGTGCCTCGATGGGCATCACAGGTGCTCAGAGGAGCACACCTCAGGCTGCCTTGGACGTCATTCTTCATCTACTTCCTATAGAGGACTTTGTGGTGGGGACTGCGACTAGAAGTCTCCTTAGACTTGTAGAAACAGGTTTGGTGAGGACAGGAATATCAGGTCACACATCGATCTTAAATAAGATAGGGTTTGGTGATCAGGAATCCGTAACCCCAGGGTTTACGGACTATAAGGTCGCTGAGATCGATTTTGGTAAGACACCCTTAATGGTAATTCCGGATAGGGACCATTGGGTCAATTCCGATAGGCTGTATGAGGGTAGGGCAGTCTTTACAGACGGGTCAAAAATGGGGGAAGGCACAGGCGCTGGTGTCTATATCCTGGGAACGAACATTCGTAGTTCTTTTAGACTGCCGAATGAATGCAGTGTTTTCCAGGCTGAGATCTTGGCGATCCTCAGGGCCACGGAGCTGGTGGCCGGAAATGTGGCTGAAGGTGAAAAGGTAACCTTCTACGTCGACAGCCAGGCAGCGCTAAAAGCTTTGAAAGGACACAATGTCAAATCGAAGCTTGTTAGTGACTGTAGGAAAGCCCTCAACTTGCTTATGGATAACTATAGTGTCAGACTATGTTGGGTTCCTGGTCACAGCAGTGTTGAGGGAAATGAAATTGCCGATGAGCTGGCAAGAATAGGATCAGCGTTAGACGAGGGAATGTCTGACAGATCGGTGAAATTACCGATAGGTCATTACTATAAGGAACTCAGTAATTGGGTGGAAAGCAGGACCAACAGTTCATGGCGTAGTAGGGAGGATTGTAGGGTCTCGAGGGGTTTTTGGCCAAAACTAGACTCAGGAAGATCTAAACTACTACTGGACATGAATAGGAAGGCGATGCGAACCATGATAGGCGCGTTGACAGGTCACTGCTCGGTTAGAGCAAGAACCAGCATGTGGGAAATTGGTACTCCGGATTTTTGTAGGATGTGCGGGGATGAAGAGGAACCAGAAACCATTGAACATATTATCTGTCACTGCCCGAAGCTGCAACGTCATAGGCTTAGATGGCTGAGCAGACGTTTCCATGAAAGCATCACTGATGTCGGGAAGTGTAAACTAGAGGACATCAGGGGCTTCATCATGGGGATTCGGTGGCTTAATGACGGATAATAGAGTTTCTTCTGGCTAAAAATGGGAGGGGTAAATACCAGTAATGGGCAATAGAAGGGAATCACAATGGACCCAGTTGGGTCTCCGAGTGGAGGTGCGGTAGGCACCACCCTTCCTAACCTAACCTAACCTATTCTAAATTAATTTGCTAGTTTTTCTAATTAAAATATATAAAATTTTGAAACAAAATTATAAAACTTGTACATTTTTTGGGATTGTTAAAAATCGTACTTTTACAAAGGCAATATGTGAATATGAATATTGAAGAATATGCGAAAATACTTAGATTTTGTTATCTAAATTATAGTAAACCAAAGTTATTTTATTGTTTTCGAAGTTAATTTTCACGATCAATAAATTTTTCTCTAGATATATTTCCTTATTAACTGGAAAGCACTACAATAAGTACTTTCACGTAATGATATAAATAAGTTCTTATTTTATTCATTACAGGGCAGTCATTATTATGCACATAAAATAATTAGATAAATAAGTATCACTCATTACTTTGTACGCCATTAAAAGAGTACTACCCATTACAAAATTTCGAAGATTTTTTGCTGGGGAATTATTTTTTACAACAACATTGAGACACTTACAAGAACATGAAGTTTCCAAACAAATGTTTTCTACGTATTGGCTTTCAGTAAAGTATTTAAAGTAAAAAGTTTAACAATTTTTCGTGATAAAAGCTGGGGAGTTTTTTCAATTGTTTGATAAGTAATTGTATGCCCTTTAGCTAGGAAAGAGGGATTGCAGGTATAAACATTGATTCTCACTCAAAATATATTTATTTGTTTCCGTTTAAATAATACTTGTCTTTCATTTCATTTGTGCGAATATTAATTGCACAGCAACTTGAATACATAGAGATCGGTAATATGAGTAATAATAATTTTCAAGCACCTGCTTAATGTACTTTTATTCGTATATTATATTTACAATTCAGAAAACAAATTTCAGAAAAATAAAAATTTTTAGCTAATAGAATAAAAATTGTCTTCCCGAAGTTTGAGTTTTATTCCTTACTAATTTCGCCTCAGAAACAATATTTTTAGCCAGAATTGCCATGTATGTAATAAAATGTCATCCAGGGATTGTTAAGACACCTTGTGAAAACAGATCAAAAATTATTTTGAAAATTTATGATTTTCGCCCACTGCCATATCCAAACAAATACGCTATACACAACCCTAAAGAATAAACTTTCACCATGGGAAATTGCAAAATTATTATATTCAACAAAATTTTGCAGAAATTTAATAATTATGAAAGTACTGCTTTGGGAGAAATATGAATGATTTCTTTGTTAAATTTCAACATTTTGATTTAAGGACTCTTTTACGCCTTATACTGTATCTACATTGTCTCGAAATTTAGTCGATTTGATTTGAAATATTTATCGAAATCTATAACGTTTACACTTAGCTATTTTGACATTTTTAAAGATTTTGTATCCAAGACAAAATACTTTGTCTAAAATTTTATCTTAAACTGTAACACAAAAAAGGACATTCACACACCTTTAATAGAAAGTTTCGTAGAGCGTAGCTAGTTCACTCAGCTTTTGCGTACATATGTTGTATAGGGTAGTAAAAAAATAAAACTTTTAAATTTTTAGTAGATTTAATACAAATTATATTTAATTTTGTATTTTGAATCTAGTAAAAAGCGGCTAGATTTAGCTCGAAATCTCGTAAGTAATAGACTTCGAGACAATGGCGCAAAGTCATAGTCAAAACAAGGTATACTTTAAGAGTTTAGCACCAGTATTTTGTATGGAAATACTGGTTTTACTTTCATTAAGTTAACTTTGTTTTGACTATGACTACGCGCCAATATAAATTTCCTTTTATGTACTAAAAAATTAGTCTGTGTACTTAAAAAGGTGTGTGAAATGGCTACATTACAGTTGTTTTGATTGTAGTTTTGGAAAAATTGCAGTTTATGTTTCAGATAAAAAAATCTTGATAAATGTAAAAAAAAAACTTGGTACAAACGGTATGGATTATAAAGATTTTAATTGAAATCTGCAAAATTGCTATATTATTAAAAAAGTAAAAACAAAAAAAAATTTTTGAGATTCCGAGCAAAAATTAAACATTTTAAATTCAAAGTCAGATATCTCTTAAATCAATTATCTAAACACTTTGCTCATGTCTTTCAAAATTTATAAACAAAAGGTTGGCGTTGGCTGAAGTAGTTAGCACGTTGACTACAAAACCGAAGGTCCTGGGTACAAACCCTGTCTCCGACAGTCATTAAAATAGCAACACCACGCATTTTTTTGTATCAGTTGTTATGGGAAAAGTTCCACTGATGCAGGCATAAGACCTGCATAAGGTCACTAACACTACAGCGGATGCGGCTTCAGCGGATGCTAATCCTAATGTAACATCAGAGCGCCCTCCTTCGCGATATTGTGTAGCACAATCATCGGCGAAGTAAAATAACAATAAAATGGCTACTAAACACAGCTTAAAAATTTAATACGCCTCTTTCACCACCAGAGGCACTTCAAGACTGCAAGTAAGCATGCAAAAAAGCAGAGTTGTAAAAGAATAAAGCTTTCCTCTGTCTCTTCCTTCACCACCTGTCTTTTCTATCACTATAACTTCTTCCCTATCACCCTCTCTCAATATCTCTCTTCACCACACAGGTACCACAAAGGGATCATTGAGCTGGACTCTAAATTTCACCCTTCTTTAGCAGCAGCCTGCTAACTTAACCTAACCTAACCTTCTAACATCCAAATGGTATTATGTTCTAAATTTAAATTTAAAAATGCACAACAATTTTAATTGTATCAACTATAATCTATTTTAAATTTTCATGAGAGCATACATTTTTAAAATAAAGTAATGTTACAGAACTTTCAAATATTTTGCAGTTTATTTTAACAGCCTTTGTAAACATTGATAAAAAAAACATTTGAACAAGCAAGCACTCACCACAAAAAAGCAAAAAGCATTTTCAACATTTTTATACTTTTCTGTTGTAGTGAAAGCTTTAATGCCATTTACCAAAAAGTTTTTTCTTTGGGGTTCATTTTAGAGTGGATATTTTTAATTTTTATTTTTTTTTTTTGGGCATTCACATGATATGAAAATATGAAAGGACACTTAAATATTTTCCTGTTTATATATGTATGTAAGCACTTAAATTTAATTTTGAGGAACTGTTAAAGATAATACTGCGCAGAATACAGCTGACATACATAAGTGCCCGCCTGGCCCACTTATTAAAAGCAAAAATAAACAAAAGATATAAAGGAAGACTGATGCATCCATCATGCAGTTGTTAGATGTAAAGAAGCAAAATCTCATTAAAAAGTAAATAATATAAAAGAATGGTCTTAAGCGAATTATAAATACGAAATTTTTGCATTAATTTTAGAAAATATTTGCCGAACGCTTAACAATTCAAGAAAACGATGAAATTCGCTTTTCAGATGACTGATTTTGTTCCTTGTTTTTAAACTGCTTTAATCATAAAAAATTATTTTGTTTCAAGAGTACAAGGGGCTAACAAAACAAATTTTGTATGGAAATCTGCTTTATAAAACTTTTATAAAAAATATATGTATGCTATGAATAAAGCCTTATATAAGAATATAAGAAAAATTATATTTTTTCAACATTTACTTAATTTACATTAAGCAATGAAATTTCATGAATTTTGTTGCATGAAACGTTTTTTATTTGCTAATTGCAGCGCTATAGAAGATAAAAGGACGTAGAAGGAATCTCTGGTGCATTTTTGGCACCAGGGCACCTTTTTACAAATATAAAATTTTCACGCAACTAGTGTCATGAAAAAACTGCCTAATAAAAATTAGGTAATTTTTGACAACAATATCTTTCGAACTACTCAAACCTTTTGGAACAAATTTGCAGAATCCGATGCAGTTCTTTAAGTTGAAAAAATTAAATTAATCTTAAACATCGATTTAACAAGAACTCTTGTTGTTAAATCATATTTTCAGCGTTCCACTTTTGAGTCCAGAGCTGATTATAATTTATATTCGAGCGGCCTTCTAAATTAAAATTCATTTCAAATAAATAAACTATACATATTTCGAATACTTTCGAATTGGTTTATTATATCTCAAAATCGATGTGAAGTCAATGTCTTTAGAATGCCATCAACTTGAGAGATGAACATACATATATATATATATACAGGGTGTTTTTTTTAGAGGTATCGAACTTCGAATTGAAATAAAACACAAGAAAATCGTTTTAATGTCCATCAATTTGGCTTTATTGGAAGGATAATTTTATGCCATTAATGTTTAAATATGATTTCGGGCATGTGGCCGCCGCGGCTGGCTCGAATAAAGCCAATTCTACAGGTCCAATTTTCAACCACTTTTTCGAGCATATGGGGCCGTATGTTGGCAATAACGCCACGAATGTTGGCTTCCAAGTCCCCTAACGTTTCTGGTTTGTTGGCGTAGACGAGCGACTTCACATATCCCCAAAGAAAATAATCCAATGGTGTCAAATCACACGATCTTGGTGGCCAATTGACAGGTCCATTCCGCGAAATTATGCGCTCATCGAATGTTTCCTTCAATAAATCGATTGTGACGTGCGCTGTGTGGCATGTAGCGCCGTCTTGTTGGAACCACAACTCATCCACATTCATGCCATCCAATTCGGGAACAAGATAGTCGGTTATCATGGCTCTATACCGGTCTCCATTAACGGTAACTGACTCTACAGCATTATTTCGGAAGAAGTATGGCCCAATGACTCCACCAGCCCATAGAGCACACCAAACAGTCAGTTTTTGTGGATGTAATGGCGTCTCAAGGGTCTCACGTGGATTCTCTTCACTCCAAATGCGGCAATTTTGCTTGTTGACGTAGCCATTCAACCAAAAATGAGCCTCATCACTGAACAAAATTTTGCGATGAAAATCAGCATCGAGATCAATCTCATTTTCGGCCCATACACCAAAATCACGACGCATTGCATGTTCTCGCGGCTTTAATTCTTTGCGCAAAATCTTCCATAAAGTTGATGGACAAAGCTCCAACTGCTGTGCACGGTGGCGAATCGATTCATTCGTGTCCTCTTCAACACTTTGCTCTACAGCGGCAATTGTTTCTTCGGTGCGCACTGTTCGACGTCTCTGCGGATGCGTATTATGACATAGAGTAAACGTAGTGCGAAAACGATCCATGGTTAACCGAATTAATTGCTCTGATGGACGATTATGTCGACCATAAAATGGACGGAGCTTGCGGTAAACTTCGCGAACTGAACCATTATTTTCGAAATAAATTTGCACGATTTGCAAGCGTTGTTCTTTTGTCAACCTGTTCATGATGAAATGGCAAACCAAACTAAATATTAATCACTTGACAGCTGACAAAATGGCCGCCAGTTAAAAAAGTGATGCCAACTTAAAGTTCTATACCTCAATAAAAAACACCCATTAGATAAACACACACACACACACACTCATTCTAACGGATATCGTAACCGAAATAAGCAGAATAGATCCCCATGTTGAGCCATAACCGCCAAAAAAGCTTAACCTATATTTTGGACTCCATTTAAAAATTTTTTTACGAAAATCATTATTTGCGATCGCAATAAAATAACTTCGAAAATTATGTATCATAAACGTTTTTTGGCGGTTCTGCAGCGATGTGGATATCTGATAAAATTAGATTTTTGAAAAGAGGGTGAAATCAGTAACTTCCTATTTTTGACAGTGGAAAGTTAAAATATTTTAATTGTATCTTACACAAACTTTTCGAGTGATTTCTATATATTTTGTAAATTTAATTTAATTTCAAATTCGTAAATAAATTTATCATGATTTTCGAATGAATGTTATGAATTATATAAAAAAAAGTAAAAAGATATAAGTTATTTTTATGATTTTCGTTCAGCTAAAGTTCGTATCGCCAAATTACATGTGATAATTATTAATCAGCAAATAACACCCAAGTTAATAGCAAATATTCTGACAAACACTAGTAAAACGGAACAACTAGCTGTTTTCGAAGTGCATAATTAGTAAAAAAAACCACAAGGGCAAGATTGTTGTAAATTTAGAGACGATAATATTCAGCTTTCATTAAAAAAATCTGTGGCAATAAGGAAAAAGTGCTTAAGTCATATTTGACTGTTTTGCAGGAGAGCACTTTTAAGCGTTCAAGTCGATTTTCAGAAATTTATTTCTTTTACATGTAAATTGGAAAATTCTCTGTTAATCTTTATTTTTTATAAAAACATCGTTTAACACACTGTAAATAATACATTTAAGTTAAAATATACCAAAGTATAAGCTAAATTAAGCTATTATTCCAAATGAGATAAGAAGTCTTAAAGAGATAAGCCGCAATTCATTTTGCTATAACTTCTTGAAAAATCGCACAAATTAATTGAGATTTTGACCAGGGATATTTTCAAATATGCAGATCACGGATCTACCATTAACTCAAAATTAGCTTATCTCGACTTAAGCACTTTTTCCTTTTCGCCACAGAAATTATAACACACACATCCAAACACAGTGGACCAAACCCAAAGAACGCTGATGATGCAGGTGCAGTGACCTTCGAAAACAGCTTGTTGTTCCGTTCTGCTAGTGTTTGTCGTAATATTTAAAATTAACTTTGGTGTTATTTGTTCATTAACAATTATCACATGTTTAACGTTTATTAACGCACTAATAATCCCAAATTATTATTTTACTTAATTAGTAAAATAACTTTTTTATTAAAAATACATTTAAATTGATTATTGAGGGGTTTAGCTGGATCCTATGCGCATTTCACTGTTGCTAATGCAGATCATCAGGGAACCTTTACCCAAAAATTTTAGAACAACTAGAGTTATTATGTTATATACTTTCATTTAAACAAATGAGAAGTTCAACAAATAACAAAGTTGAAACAAGAACTCAATAATCAACATGTTTTTATTTTCTTACTTTACTACATTGGCTGACTTTTTTTCAGCTCTAGTTGTAGTTGTAAAAAGTATGTAAAGAAAATAAATGTAAATAACAACAACAGCTATATAAGAATAGAGTGTTGCCACACAAGTATTTTTGACCTGGTGCAGTCAAGTTAATAATTAGTGTTTTATTTTTGGGAATTGCTACAAATTAAGTTTAACGTTTATTAACGCACTAATAATCCCAAATTATTATTTTACTTAATTAGTAAAATAACTTTTTTATTAAAAATTAATTAATTATCACATGTAGTTTGACTTACAAAGCCATACGAACTTTTAGCCTAATCAAATCAGAAATATAGTTCTTGTATGATTTTTATTTGTTCGAGCAGAAAAAATTATTATTATTATTATAGCTTTGCTGCTTACGATTTAAATACAGGTTCATGTTTGAAATAACAATGCAATAAAATTATATTATATGATGATGTCAAATTCTCTGCAAATATTTCAAAACGTTTCCATTTATTTCCCACTGTTTTCTTTTCTAGCGGCGTACGATTGAATTAGTGTATTGTTTGTGGCCGGTGGCGGCTATTAGCCGGCTTACAGGCGATCGGCTGTGTTCTCTGGTTTGTGCTCAGGTGCAAAAACAAAACAAAAAATTGAGCAATCGTTCTCACTTTGTTTTGTTTTTATTTCACTTACTTCAAAGAACGAAACAAAACAATATCAAACAATTTGTTTCGTTTATTTTCATATTCTGATTTTAAGTACAAAGAAATCAAAAGGAAAATAAATTTATAACTGTAATAGTTTATTGTTACCAAGATCACGTTCTAACTACTGTATACCGCAATAAATAGCAAAGCTATAAAATATTAAATAATTACAGACAAATCATTTCTACCACGTCAGACATTATCTGAAGCTTAAAGTTTTATTTTTCTTGAATTTGTTATAAGAAGAAAAGAAGTTATATTATTCAAGCAAATATTATTTGTAACTTTATTATCAGACATCATTGATTTTTTTAACACAAAACAATTTTTGAAAAAAAAAATTACCCTGTAATAAATGAAATAATCAGTTTAGAAAAAACACTAACTGATAAATTAATTATTTTCCAAGTGACTACAATTTGGTTTAAATCTCATGCAGATATCAACCAAACATATTGAATAGAAGCACACGTAAAAAATAAATAAAAGAAAAATAAGTAAATGAAAAGAAAATAAAAAAAATTAAAAGAAGCAATCATTAAATCAAATGTCAAATGTTTCTGTTGATAAAAAACTAAATAATTTCAATACTTAATGTGTATAATATTTTCTATGAGCGGTTCGTATGTATGGATATATTTATGCACATACCTATATATATATGTATGTACGAATTTTTAATTTTTAGGTAATATAATAATAATAAATATTTATATATATCCACATATTTACATAGATATATATGAATATATACATACATATATGTATATATATAATAATATATACCTATATATGTTTTTTTTACTATAATACTAATTAACTACAAATTGGTTGGAAAATAAGTAGTTAGTAGTCAATTTAAAAGTCATGCAGATATGGACAATTGACTACCGTCTATGACATGCCTATGTTAAAATAGTGAGCCGGCGCCAAGGAAAAAAGTCACTTGATCAACCAGATGTGGTTATTAAAAACCAGTTTGAAGTTACTTACAAATGGGTTTGAGTTCCTATAGGGTACTTTCAATTGTATGAGTACAGTATGAATAAATCATGTACCATTTCATATAAAAATTTAAATTACTCTATAAAAGTTCAATTATTCGTAATTTAACAACTGCATGTGGTCGATTCAGTGAATGTCTTTCCCACACGGAAGTTCCGGATTTAAAAAAAAAAAAACATAAACATAAATATTTATTTATGAATAAAGTTTATTTTATATTATGAATATAAATGTCAACTACAAGAGAAATGGTTGAAACGAAAAAAAATGGAAAACAATTTTAAATAAAGATCATATATTAAAGTGAGCACACGTGTTACTGACACAATATCCAAAATAGAAACATACAAACAGAAATATATGCATAGGCATATGTATGTATGTACATATATGTATGTACATACACCGATCCATATGTACTTTTATCTAAATCTGCAAAATAATTATTGTTCTTGGGGTTGGTGTTATGAGAGCGACCAACAGGCCTATTACTGGCTTATGTATATGTCCCCGGACATGAGTGTAATGGATCCTTTTTTCAACCTAACCTAATTTAATCTAACCTAACCATGTTGGAGAACCAACGCAATATGGTATGGTGCATTTCCTAGATCTGTCTCTACTACAGTGTTCCTGAAACTCTCACATTTTTGTGTAAAACATATGCCTCATTAAGAGCACACACAATCACACTACACCCACAGAAAAAACAGCCTAAAATCAATAAAAACCACATTGAATTAATAAGAAACATTAACGAAAGCCAAGTCATGTTGAAATTTCTTATTTCTATACAGAAAAATATTAATTTATTAGTTTTATTTATTTTTGAGTATCTCTCCATACATTTTCTATTATATTGAAAATTATTGAATTAATGTTACGGGTTCTTATTTTTAAGTTGCAGCTTTTCCTTGAGTGTAAGCATTACAGAGAAAATTCGTTTTAGAAGCAAACTATTCGTCTGTAGGATAAATTACTTGCAGAGGTGTTAACTTTCAATAAGATAAAGCTCCAATCGAACCTCCAAGGACACTGTCCACAATATATTTTCTTAATTCTGGTACAATGCATTTAGCATGTCGCATAATAAATTTATAAATTTCTTAAATATAACATTTTACGTTTGCTCCCTTTCGCAACAATAAAACTAAATAAATTTTTATACCGCAACTGCTTAAAGGGCCATTTACAACCACAATAAAAAGCCGCCAAAAAGGTGGAAGTTGTCTGAAAAATGTATCCTTTAAACACAATTAAGAAAAACAGATTGCATGTTCTCCACAGCCAGCAGTTGATTAAAAAGAAAAAAGCTTTCGCAACTGCCACACAGGCAGCATAAAAGTTTCACATAAAAGTTTGATTACTTGCGATTAATTAAGGTTATTTTTTTATCACACTTGTGCTTGTTTTTATGTTGCTGCTTATAAGGAAAAACTTAAAAACAGAAAGGATTTTTCCACAATTCCTTTCTTTATCAGTAACTATAAAAGTTACTTGAGTTAAGCTGAGAATTTAGTAGAAGAGAAGCACATAAATTAAATGGATTATTTTTAGTGCTAATATCACACTTCAAGGATATGGAAGAATAACGTTTATTTTGCTGGAACTATTTAAACTTAAAGCAAAAGTTAAAAGTATTTCTAATGAATATTTAAACAAGACTTATAACTTTCTCAACTGAATACTTTACGCACAATTATATTATATTATATTATTAATTTCAATATCACAAAAAGGCAGCAGAAATAGTAAAAATAGGGAATTTTATTTTTTAATTTATTTATTTCAAGTTAATAAAATTATTTTTTAATACTTAACTTACACTGCAGGATTTGAATACGGTACCTATCGGCACACATTCATGAAACTATCGCGAAAAGTTGGCTTTAGTGAACATGACTATCGGCACACATTCGAGAAACTATCGAGGAAAGTTGGCTTTAGCGAACATGGCTATCGGCGCACATTCGAGAAACTATCGAGAAAAGTTATCTTTAGCGAACATGCGAGTTTTTTAGATTCGCGTGAAAATATTGAACAATTTTGTTTTTAAATTTCTTCGCTTTAGTGAGTATTTGTTTATGAACAAAGCAAATAAATACCAACACATTTAAAATTTTTTTTTTTTTTTTTGTAAATTTAATATGATTTGCAATAAAAATTTTTGCATGGTATTTTTACCTTGGTATTTCTGTGTTAATATATCAGTGTAAAATACCATAACATGTGTACGATTCCCACCAAAGATTCTGGTCTGTATCACTACAACGGGTCTGCATAATTTTTAATAAATAAATCAATAAATATTTAATTATTAATGCCGCATTTTTCAATTGAAAAATATTTTGCTCCCTCTGTCTGTAATTTTACTTTTGTTATGTGAATAAAAACAAACGACTCCCTGCCAAACATCAATCTTTTTTGTTTCAATATTTCAGTGAGCAACTTTATCTTCTACTTTACTAAATATGAAATATATTATTTATTTATTTCTCACACCAATAAATCTTATTAAGAATTTCTAGTATCACAATGACTGGATGTTAATCAATAACAAAATTTCATTAATTAAAATAATTGCAGACAAGTTTCAATTTGAGCCTAACTCCAGTTAGCTAATTAATTTTTATGATTAAAACAATTCTCAGAAGTTTTTTATTTTATATCTGAATAAAAAAAGTTTATATAAAAAAATATTTCACTTTCCATTTATTTAAATAATTTCTGTTTTTCGAATTTTTCAAGTTAATTCATTTTTGCTCCCATAGCAAAAGTTTCAAATCATTCCTTATGCCTAAACACCAATGCCAAAATAAATTTTCTATAAACAGATTCAATTACCAGTTCATTGAACTCTTTTTAAAGCTTAATAATGCAATAAAGTGCCAAAAAAGGGTAGAAGTTTAAATGGCCTAACTTGTGTTTGCACAATATTTGTTGTTTATTAAAAAAAAAAAAAATATTAATGATGCTTAAAAAAAAATGTTATTCAAGTCACGTGCAAATTATGCGATAGGTATAATTAATCTTGTTAAATTTAATGCATACTTACTATATCAATAACAGATTTTTATTCCCTTTCAGGGACTAAAAGCTGCGCACAGTGGCACGAGAGGTAAGCTTTAAGGTAAATTTTAATTTTCCATTTTTATTTAACGCATGTCAAAATTCAGCTTGTAAGTCTCAATCATCCATGAGCTAAAATTGAAATTTCGTAAAAAATGCGATTACAGAGCATAAATAAGAAAAGCGATAAAAAAATTTTATTTTATTTATTTATTTATTAATATTGATATTATAGATAAATACAATAACAATATAAGAGGGGTGGAAGCACTAGCTATAGCTATTAAGCAGTTTTAAGCAAGGGCGAAGAATTAAAATTTCAACGTTTGTTTTCAATTTCAAAGCAAAATTATTTGTCCTTAAATTACTGATGACCAGGGAAACCAGAAACATGCTCTTAGATATGTGTTTTATGCGCATTCAATATGAAATATTGAATTTTGAAAATATGCACTAAAAACTGAAAACATATGCTCTTAAAAATTAAATAAATTGCTTTATTTGTAAATTAAAAAATTCAACAACATTTGCATATTTCATATGACTAGACAAAATAAAAATATACAAATAAAGGAAATGAGAAAAAAAAAATAGCAAAGAATAACTGGCTGCCGTATTTCAAACAATAATTCGGGTTTGAAGTGCACGTTAAAATACAATTGCCATAAACATTTTGACTAAAGCAAATAATACAAATTAATTTTGTTTTTTGAATACTCTCGTAAAAAAATTACTTCAATTTTAAAAGAGATCACGATTAAAACTTTGGAATTGTATTTTGGATAAATAAGACAACATTTTAATTTATATTTTTTATTGCAATAAACAACTAAATATTTACCTAGATTTTCAAATAAAATCGCTGCCTGTCACAGCTACATAAACTTTTATATATTGAAAATGTTCCTTCAACGTCTACTCGGGGTGCAGTCCGTCACAAATAGCAAAACAAAATTTTTATTGAAACTAACGTCCGTAATAAGTGCGTTTATCTATTACGCAAAAATGTATACACCAGATGGAACATTGGAAATGAGGTTTTAATGGCGAAGAATATAAAAATAAAAATTTTGACCAACACACAAGCATTTTAAAATAAATCAAAATTCTATAAAGTATCAAAATATGCTTTAAAAACTAGAAAATATGCGTCTAAGACAGAAATATGCAAAAACATGCTTTGAAGGGTAAAATATGTAAAAATATGCAAAAATATGCACTAAAGAATCGATGCCAAAATTCATAAAAAAAAAGCTTTGAAACAGATAAATATCTTGTCCCCGCATTCATACGTCACACCAGAAAAAACATGCAATTGCATATTTGCGGTTTCCCTGCTGATGGATGACTCTGTCCTAATGAACAAATGCTGTCGTTATTCTTCGGAGAGAAAACGCACTAATTTTGATTGAAATTAAAAAAGTAGAACTGTTGTTTGGACACTTTATGATAAACACGTAAATAACAAAAGCTGAAGAATGCAGAAAAGCTTTTGCTATTTTGGTGGCTTCTTTCGGAAAAGCTTAGGCTGACTTATTACTTTAATTAAATTAATTTACGAAAATATAAAGATTTTTTTTCACAGTTTCTTACATTGACTTAAAGTTAAGCCATATTAAACTGTCTTCTCTCCGTTTAATATTTTCTTTCATTATTTTATTTTTGTTGGCAGTGCTTTCAAAATATTCGCCACTTTCGTAGAACAATAAGATACAAGTTTTACTTTGAAAGATTTTTTTTTTTGTTCGAAAATTACAGCAATTTCAACTATTTCTCTTTTGTTGTGGTATTAGTTAGAAATAGGTCAGTAAGTACACTTCAACAATAAGAATCTATTCTTGCTGCATCATCAATGGAACGAGAGACTTAGTTACTTATTTTCGATTGTTCTCATACTTCAAAAATAAGCAGATAAGTCAAGCGAAGTCACAACGTCGTGATGTCTTTGAATATAAAGTTAAAAGTGCCTGGAAGCAACATATCGTTACATAAAATAAAAATAGTCGTTCTTAACATTTATAAAGTTTTTTGCTTAAATGAGAAATATTTAAAAATTTGCTTGTGCAAACTATGTAGAATTAAGTTCGTATGCACAAACATTTATTTACGAGTATATAAAAATTGTTTATAGTTTGAGAAAAATAAAAAAAAAAAATATAAAGAATTACGTGGCCAAACGTTTTTTACGATTAAATCGAAAATAAGGCTAGATATATTTATAATTTGATTAGACTAAAGTTCGCATCGCTCGGTAAGCCAAATTACAAGTGATAATTATTAATGAACAAATAACACCAAATATTCTGATAAAGACTAGCAGAACGTAACAACTAGCTGGCACTGTTGGTGTTGCCATTGTCGTTTGTTCCTTACAAAAATTTTTTTGGCTTACAAAGCGATTGGGATTTTTGCCTGATCAAATCATAATTATATTTTAATGAAATTTCATTAACTATGTTGAATGAAACTTTTTCTAGTTGCTGATTGCAGCACTTTAGAAGGGAGTGATGCATCAAAAATGGCGTAACATGAATCTCTGAAGCTTTTTTTGGCAATTTTATTGACCCAAGTTGCTTCTCCAGGCCTCCTATTGAGAAATGAAAAATATTCATGAAACTTAGTTTATGAAAAAAAAAATGCTTAATGTAAATTAGGTAAAGCTAATGTCAAGGCTTTGAAAAACGAACTTTTTTTCTTTATCCTGCGTCTCCACTAGGCATCGAGTTGGACCAGAGAAGCGCAATGAATCATTTAAAATCAACTATTCTGATGACATTGATTTATAAGTATGAGTTGAAATAAATATGAATGCGACGTCAACATCAAAATCATCCACACTCACACTCATAACTCACCTCAGTTTGATTTATAATTTCAGGAAAATACCTATACTACTCATGTTGATTCAGCTCACTCAACTCATGCATGTAAGTTTATTTAAAGTTTTAGTCATTAAAGAGTTTGCAAGTAGTATACAATAGTAGTAAATAGGGTTGTTTTTCAAATCATGCAAGAAAATAAAAATAAAAAAAGCAACCTAACCTAATAATGAGAACTTTAATGTTCGTATGCGAAGTTAGCATTGTGAATCATACTTATTTTACATCGTAAATATATATTGAGTTAAGAAGAATCCAAATCAATAACGTCATAAATATTGTTAAGTATGAGTTCGATGCGCACTCCAAACTTTCGAGTGAGTATGATTCATAGACAACATTGCAATAAGTATGAGTGCGCATAAGTACAAGAAATTATAAATCATGATTCAACTCTACTCACTTTTTCACGACTCATGTATGTTCTCTGATTTGGACATGACATGAATATGACGCCGACAAGGCAACTGTGAAAAGTTCATCAACTTCTTTGTTGTGGTGAATACGTGCGTGTGTCCATGTTCAGGCAATAAACATGCAATACTTACCTATTTTGTTTTGTCTCTTTTTTTCTGTTGCAAATGCTTAGAAATATGTTCGGGCATCCATGTCAGATCATTAACGAAAATTGGACATAAGCGGTCTCTATTAGCCATTTGCGATGTCCGACATGATGCTCATGTCAAGTTCATGGCTAGTGGCGACCACTAGTTAAGAAAATAAATGTCTGAGGAAAATATTTTGGATTTACAATGCAAAATACAAACTACAAGGCTACTTTGGCTTGTTTGCAGAAACAATCAGAGTATCTAAAAGGAATCGAACCTGCTACCCTGCGGCTACTATGTAGACTAGTGTGCTGCCTATTGTCCGGAAGAGCTCGTTACGAAAGATGAAAAGCCAAGTGCTTGAAAATGCTCATTATTTTCTTTATGATGCGTTTAACTTTATGGCTAATTCTTATTTAAAATTTTTCCATATGTAATTTACATAATCAGCACCGGCTCTTTTTATGGTTAATTTTTTATTTGGAAATAAAAATAAAACACATTTTTTATTATATCTTTTTGTAGTTCTCATAAATATATTGTTTCTTTTAAATTTGTTGAAAAATTCTAAAGGCAATCAATCAGTAAATGCCCTAAAGATTCCTTTTAATTTTTTACCAAATCAGTATGAAGATTTTTTTTATTGCTGACTTATGCCAACAGATGCTGTAAATGTATTTTATTTGAATTTGATTATGATTACAAATGCAAAAAGGAGTTACTTAAACAATTTTGTTGCAATAAAGTTTAATGTATCTTTTAGGCTCATAAATAATTTAATTGTTCGAAAAAAAAGGAAATAAAATTATTGTAGTGTATAATTAATTGATTTAGTGTGAATGAAAATTACGACAAAAGTTTGAAAATTTAAAGATTTACTGCATAAATTTATGTTTTTTCTTTTGAAAAAAAATTGTTTTATTTCTCAACACAGTCTCCTTTAACTCCGATACATTGAGTGCAGCGCTTTCAAGTTTGAGAATAAGAAACTCAAACTGACTTTGCATGAAATTAATTTATTCGCTAAACAGTAAAAATATTGAAAAAAAAAATCAACTGCTTAACAAAATACTTTTTTACATTTTAGTTAAAAAACAATATTAAATTAAAAAAATGACCTAAAGATCGAGCTATAACTCTTAAAAGAAACTTTTGAGTCAAAATTTTAATTTTGGGAGCTTTTTTTTTAATCATTGCAAAATATTTTCCACAACCTCGGAATCATATTTTTTCACATCTGAAGTAATTTTAAATCTCTTACAAATCTTTAAACAAAATTATTTAAAAAAAATACTTTTTCCTTTATAAAATATTTATTTGAATCAGTAAGAAAAATCTGCTCGTTTATAGAAACATAAAGCACACTTGTGTGGTCTTTCCAAATGCATGTGCTATATTTTAGTCACGTACTTGCGAAAACTTTTGCACGAAGGATATTAAATACATTCGAATTAATTTTAAATATAAAACTTAAGAAGAACATAAGAAATTTTAAAAATAAACTAGAACAAACTGTGCGAGTTATCAAAAGATAAGTTCTTTGCAATTTATACTTAAGAGTTAACATTTTTAAAGAATGAGAACCTTAAATTAAAGCAAGAAAATTTGATTTTATTTAAAACTGCAAAACGAAAGACAAGCGTCTTTACTCACTTGTAATCGATTTAATCAAATATTTGCAATGACAAAAATATCGGAACGATATCGGAAATTTAAGTAGATTTTTTTTTACTGGGTATTACCTTCTTTAGGAAAGGGATAGTGATAGAGAAGGCAGGTGGTGAAGGAAGAGATAGAGAAAAGTCTTCATTCTTTTACAACTTTGCTTTTTCCACGTTTTTGGTAATGCAGTGTTGCAGCGCCATCTGGTGTCAAATGAGGCGTATTAAATTTTAGTAGCCATTTTATTGGTTATTTTACTTCGCCGATGATTCTGCTATACAACGAAGGAGGGCGCTCTGATGTTACACTAGGATTAGTATCTGCTGAAGTCGGTATAGTTCAGTGACCAGTGACTATGCCTTCATCACTTGAACTTTCCTACAACAACTGATACAAAGGGACACTAATGCACATCAGAAAAATGCGTGGTGTTGTTATTCAATGACTGTTGGATACAAGGATTGAACACAGGACCTTCGGTCTTGTAGTCAACGTGCTAACTACTTCAGCCAACGCCACCCTTAAGTAACTTTTATTGCAGACGTTTTATCTCTGAAATATGTATATCTGAGCTAAAAAAGTTAATTATGCGCCATCTAGCGAAGACGCTGTGAGCCTTTGTATGATATTAAATTCCATTTATAAAACGGTATGAATATGCCTTTCAAGCAATAAAATAAATGGCGATCCTACCTCACACACATTTTGTTTCATTTAAATTTAAAAGTAGGAAGCGCTTATTTTTTTATTTCCGTGGCAAGAAAGAAAAAGTGCTTAAGTCATGTTTAACTAACTAACTGAAAAGTGCACTTTTAAACTTTCCAGCCGATTTTCGGAAATTTATTTCTTTTGTAGTTAAATTGGAAATTTTGGAGTTTTAAATTTTTTTAAGACTTTTTTTGTTGTTATAAAGAAAAATATAATTGTCTGCATGTTTCGATTTTTTTTAGCTAATTTTGTTGAAGAATATAGCCAGGATTCCATTTGGAGTATATACTACCAATATTTTCATGTTATCAGGTTAACAAAGCTCTTTTAATGCAATTGGTTTGTGTCTTGGGTTTTAAATTTCGAAATTTATCTTCATACACGTACAAGCAAGATAAATTGTTTTCTGATTGGCGTAGTAGCAGAGCGTGTGCTTGTCATGCAGATTGTTCTGTGTTCAAATCCTGTCGAAGCCATATGAGCTTTTTAGTGGGGTTCCGTACACCAAAGGTGGGCTCCTGTTTTCGCTACGATGATTGTCTGTCCGTCACAGGCTGTTTTCTCCAGAGCCGTCAGAGGTACTACCCTGAAACTTTCAGAGAACATGTAACACGTTGGCTGCTGAAACTACAAATGTGTAACAATTAAAAATTAAAGGGTGTTCTAAAGCGTGCAACAAAATATGTTGGAACTTTAACATTATATACAGACAATTTTTTATTATTAACATTGAAATTAAAAAAAATCAAAATTAAAGGGTATTTTATCAGTTAATGCAATTTTTACTTAAATAAATCGCCAAAGACAAAAAAAAAGCAGGCAAAAAGCATAAAAACTACAAAAAAGCGCTGAAACTAAAGAACAATTTTTTAAAATGTCTTCATCAGGTAAGTTTTTGGATGATGTAGGCTAAAGTTCGTGTAGTATTACATATTTAGCATGCGCACTGAACCCTTCGTGCGCGACTCAAAGTCGCACTTTACTGACTTTATTTAAACTTGTATGTGCCAAACGGACGACACAATCGTCCGTATTCTAAAATCTAGATGTAAACAATTTTATTAAGATTTATAGAAAAATTATCTGAACGTCATAAAAAATTCATTCATTGACATATTTGGCATATTCTTTATTACCTAAATTTAAAATCTAGGATTTTATAATTTTTTCTGTAGAACGTTCTAGCGGATACTTTGGACCGATTTAGCATTCTACTATCATAATTTTCTGGCAACACTGATATGCAACCATAACACAGTGCAACACGAGAAAATATAACCATATACGGACACACTGCGTGATAAAAGACCAAAACAAGAAAAGACCCGTGTGTCCCTGTTTTGCCCCCAGTAATGCACTTTTTTATGGGCCCACAAAGATTTGGGCCTCGGAGCTATTTTTGCATTTTCTCAGGCTCATATCTTGCAAACCGCTGGAAATTTTAATTTACTCTCTGAGGCAAAGTTGCAGCTCTTGCCAAAAAGAACAAAAATTGTGAACATTTTTAAAAATGTCCCAGAATTTTTCTATTTCATTTGTTTGGAAATTTTTCACTTTTACGGCTACCGAAACGGTATTAAAAACCATTCCTATGAAGTTCATGTGCTCTAGAAAATTGTTTATTGAGATCTTAGATACAAATTTGTAGTTGATTCTTTCCTTGAATTTTGAACGCAGGCATGCTGTTGTAGTGTATGGACCCCTTAAGCTAATAAATGCGTGTGTACTATATGTGCATGTAGTAGTAGCAATTTGAAACGCTTATAGCTCCCAAAATACTAAACCGATTTAAATAATATATCTATTGTGCATAGCTGTGCAGAAAAACCTTTAAAGGCATATAAATCTTTTCAAAATCGGTGCACGAGTACCGGCAAATTCGATTTGTTTCTTTTCTGACCAACGAAAAATCTATGTTGTTTTTGCAAAATTACCTATTGGTATGTATAAGACTCTTTTCAATTTGGTTTAAAAAAAATTCATACTTTGGATGCCAAAAAATTTACTGAGCGATATTCTAATTTCAAGCGGCGAAAAAAGTTAACTAAACAGTTGAGAGCAGCTGATATTGATTCGCCTTGCTACTTAAATTAAAAAAAAAAAGCAAATAAAATTACATTTTAAACCAATTTTAAAATTATTTGTCTTGCTTCTTGCTCTTTTCCCTCAACTTAAGACATTTTGGCGGCAAGGAAATATCTGCTTAAGCAACTTACCTCCGAAATAAAAAATGTCATCCTCAAATACAAATAAATCATAATCAAAAAAAAAAATAAAATTTAGTCTTGTACTGACATAGTGACAAAATATTCATTTCGTCTGGAAATATAAGCATGATTAATTATTAAATACTCTTTGCACGGCTCACATAAATTTTAATATTTATGTAGAAGTATTACAGTAAATATAAACATGTTTATTGTCAGTAATAAGGGAATTTTCTTTTAATACATCCTTAAGAACTCTACTCTAAGTTAAAGAACATTTTGACTGTCAGAGCAGTGTAAATGTAAAGTAAACATTTGTTGTTGTTGTCGTTGTTGTTGTTGTTTTGTCTTGCATTATTTGAAGTTCTTAAGAATTACCTTTTAATCTTGAATTCTAATGTTACACCAGGCAGGAGGGAAATTAATCATTTTTAGATTTTCAGTTGAAAAATAAAAATTTTTGTTACGTAGCCAAAATTTTCTTCATTAATTATGATTTATGTAAATTATTTTTAAACATTAATTTCATGTTTATTAAGTTCATGTTTTCGCTCTTGTTAATGCTTAAAAATTACAAAATTTTTTTCATTAGTAATGACAATATTAGTGGCATTCACAATTAACTCGAACATTTCATTAGTGATACAATATTAGTGGCATTCACAACTAAGCCGAACACTGTTGACTGCTCAAGTTCATAAGATTTTTTCTGTGTTTTATGTGTAGTTTACCCACAATGCAAGCAAGCGACTTGTCTAGAAAAAATATATGAAAAGCACTCAAATTTTTTAGTGACTCCTATAAAAATTTTTTAGACAAGTCCTTGGTCGCACTGTGGAAACTACACATTAGTTTAGCTTTTGCAAGTTTGGACCCAAGTGAGCTGGACCCCTAGATTTAATTTTTCACCAGTAACATACTAATCTAACCTAACCTAGTCTGAGCAACTCCGGGAAGATTATAGGGTATATAATTCTTTAAACTAGGACCAGGAGGGCGATCCTGGGGAAATTTCTGCTCCTCCGAAACGTTTAGATCTGCGTCTAAAAAATCACATTATCACCCATAGCCATTTCCTAAATTAGTACCAGGAGGAAGTAAGGGAGACAATCGAGTCTCAACTCGATTTTGGTGAAATTTAAAATATAGATACCCCTTCGTTTAGAAGGAGACATACTCTATGTACCTTATCAAAAGTAAGACAATCAATGGGGCAGGGGAGAAGTTCTCCGAAACTTTGGAATCGATTTTAATCAATCGTTTGAAAGAAGACATAGGCTATATACCTAATGTACCTAATTTCTGCCCGTCCGACACTTTCAAATCGATGTAAATGAATTTTAAAAGACAATAGGGGTAGCGAAGCACACCGGGTGTAGCTAGTAATAAATAGATATTTATTTAAATTCATGAAAGAAGTCTCGCATATTCGCAAAAGTGTACAAATGACAATTTTAAGAGTTCTTATAGAAAACCTTATTAATTAATTTTTCTTGAATTACAATAAATGTAAATTTACAAGAACTGTTTAAAATAAGAATTAAGGGCCTGTTCATCTAAATGCGAACGATAAATTCGATCGAAAATTTACATTAGAAACAAAAACAAAAAACAGAAATTTGTTTTTGTTTTCAATACAAATATTCGATCGAACCTATCGTTCGCATTTAGATGAACAGGCCCTAAAGCATTTATTAAGAACAAGTTTTGTTGTGCGAGTGTTTCTGACAACACGAATGCTTGTTTGGGTGTCACTAAGAGGTTTCCCTTATGGAATAATTGAAAATTAATTTCTCGGTAGTCTATTCATAATTAAAATGTATTTACAAAAACGTTAATGCCCTAATTCTGTTCGACGAATGTATCGTCTTGTCAAGCAGTTTTGACTCTTTAAAACGATTATTATTTATTGTCTATGCTAGAAGGTTCGTGTATTTGCTTTATGATTTTATTCCAAACATTATATCCAACACATATTTTTTCATATATTTTTCAAACTATTGTATAATAATTTAATTGAATTTTTATGTTTTAAAAACATGGCAATAATATTTATATATTTCATTGTCAAAGACAGCAGCCATTTTTGAAGAAAATAATTTATAGACTTCAAAGACAAGAACTCAGAAGCATTTTCAAACAAAAACGTCCTAAATCTTCTTACTGAATTAGGGCATATGAGAACATTTTTTGTTAAATTCCATGTGATTGTTTTCTCTACAATTTTTATTTTCCGCTGCAATATTGAGCTATAATATTTACACTAAAGGCCATTTTCACAACTTGCCTTTAGTTAAAGGTAAGATTTTGTCTGCCCGATAAATATCTTTGTATTATTGCAATTTCAAATTTTAATTGCCATTATTATCAATACACAGAGAAAAAACTGCCTCATAGAATCAAGAAGATTTTCTCTATGAACCGTTTTTAGGCTAAGGGGTATCCCAGCAGAAAGAAGCGCAGATTTTTTCATAGCGATTCCTTATTAATTTTATGCGGTAAATCTTATTAATTTTATCAAGAAGAAAACCACATAAAATCAAGAAGAAATCTTATTGCTTACAACTTTTTTTACTCAATTTCCGTTATTTTTG
This sequence comes from Tachina lurida, assembly GCA_944452675.1. Taxonomy (NCBI): domain Eukaryota; kingdom Metazoa; phylum Arthropoda; class Insecta; order Diptera; family Tachinidae; genus Tachina; species Tachina lurida. Next base: position 154,761,599 of record OX101755.1, on the reverse strand, counting down.
GCACCAAAAAAACAATCCATAGAGAAAAACTTCTTAATTCTATTAGGTTTTCTTATAAATTGTAAACTATAAGGATTTCTTATTGATTTTATTATGTTGCCTTATTGATTTTTTTAAAAAGGTTTTCTTTTTCATTTTAGTAGGGTCCTATATAATTATGTGTAAAGCATCTTATTGATTTTTTTAATAAGGAAATCTTCTTCATTTTATAAGGTGTCATGTTATTTCATATCTATAAATAGACATAGAGAATATCTTTTTCATGATTTTTTTCATTTTTGTATAATAATGTTTGCACAATAATTTCAATGGTTATTCAGGCTGCTTGTTAGCATATTGGGTAGAGTGCTTGTCTATCAGGTAGAAGTTTGCTGGTTTTTTTTATGAGGTCCCCTAATAAAAACAAGAAGAAAACCTTATTGAAAAAACCAATAATCAAAACTAAAAGATTTTTTTCTTGATTTTTTCAAAAAGGTTTTCTCTATGAAATTAATAAGATTTACTTATTGAAAAAAAAACCATAGAGATTTCTTATTAATTTTGTTCTATTTTATGAGGTATTTAATAGGCACTGTTTTCTCTGTGTAGTAATAATATTTAATGGATACAAAAATAATAATTGAAGGTTTCATAATACAAAGCCATTTATCGGGCAGACTAAATCTTGTGTTTAGCTAAAGGCAAGTTGTGAAAATGGCGCTAAATATGTAAATATCATATAAAATCATCAATTGGCATGTACAAAGATAATTAATATTAATAAAATTTTAGGGACCACAAGTGGGTGGTTTTAATGTGGTGTGCAATTAAAATCAGTGGTAAATTTAATGATAGTGATGATTAAATTTGTGTGATTATTTAAAGCTTAAATATTTTTTTTTTTTTCAAATGTTTTACTTAATAATATGTGAAAGATGTGTATGTATGAAATAAAATTTAATTGATACAATGAAGAATTTAATTTTCTAAATGAAGAGTTTCCTTTCAGTGCATCTATTCCAATTTCTATTGGCAAGAAAAAAAACCCCACAAAAAGTGCGCTAAAGATTCTTTCACATACATTTTTTGTGAGACCGTTTTAAATATCCAAACACATCTTCAGACAAAAATTCAAATTTTTCTAACAATAAGAAGCGATTTTTATTAACATAATAAAATGCCTCAAGTACAAATTATTTGCTTCTAAAAATCTCAAAACGTTATTTAGGGCGGATGGCTTGCATTTTCTATGATATTATATGTGTATGTATGTTGTGGGACACTACACCCTTTAATAGAAATAGAAACGAGTCACAGCCTAATAATAGTAATGAAATAAATATTGTTGTGTCATGTACTTTTATTTCCTTTATACGTGATCACAATTATAATCTAAGCCAACATCTGTGATGAATTTTAGGTTTCACAAAACAAAGGCAAAACAAAAAATACACAAGACAATACTTTATTTAACATTTGCTTTCATTTTGGCTTAAAATTATCTTTCTTCAGTAAAATAAATTAACAAATACTGCAGTGCAGACTTTTCTAGGAATGTTAAAAATTGAAAACAAAAATTTGTAAAGGACTAAAATGGCAGTTATTTCTATTGCAAGCTTGTGTGGTCAGTATTATTCTTTTACGAGTACATTTGCATATTCTTCAATAAATACTTCTAAAAAAAATGTTTTAACATACAAAGCAAAAATTGAAAAAAAATTTGATTACTTTCTTTCTACTAAATTAAATCGAAAACATACATGTCCTTGCAAAGCAAACGAAAAGCTGGTTTTATCCTTAGACTTTTTACAAATTGAAAAAAAAAATTACAAATCTTTATTAATTTAGATTCTAAATGTGCTTTGACTATCTTTGTTTTATGTTTTCATTTTGCCAATAAGTCTTTTTAAATAGATAGATAGAAAACTTGAGAAAGAAATTGATTGGTAAATGTTTGTGTATCACAAGAAAATATTTTATTCTCATTAATTTGTAAAAAGGATTGATTAAAATGTGCATGAAGATAAATTAATCGAGTTAAATAAATATATATTTTTCTTCTTTTATATGGTACACATTTTATACTGAAATGAAATGATAAAAATTTTATCACTCAGCGAATCAAACCTGGTCGAAATTTTTTTTCAGAAACTCTTGAAATAATAACAACAATTAAAAAATTTTAAAAACCTCCGAATATATATAGAAAAGATGTTATTTTTTCTAAACGCTGGACCATTTTTCTTAAAACATGGCTTAGAACCTTCTCGATCTAGTCACGTTTCAAGCAGTTAAAACTAAATCAAAATAGGTCCACCCGCTTGGTATGTACTTACTTCGAGTTTTATGGGGGAATATGCCCACTATGGCCACACTCTTTCTCTCTAACCAAATCAAATTAATGTAAAATAAAGACAACTTATCAGACTATTTAATTGCATTTACAGTATTTCTGGATTATATTTGTGAAATTTTTTAGAAACTCTTGAAAAAATATAATTTAAGGAAAAGAAATTTATTTTGAGTTCTATGAGGGAGATGTCCACTGTGACCAAATCCTCCTTCTTCAACGAATACAACTTAGTGAAAAATAAAGACGTTATACTATTAAAGTAAATTTCAGAATAACTGAATTGTATCTGTGAATTTTTTTTACAAGCTCTTGGAAATATATGACTTATTGAAAAAATCTTACTCCGAGTTTTATGAGCAAAATGCCCATTATGACCACACCCTTTTTTTGGAGGGACTAAAATTATGAAAAGTATAGACAATAAACTATACTATTAAACTACATTAACAGTTTTTCTGAATTGTATTTGCGAAAATTTTGAGGAAATCTTGCAAAAAATCTTATTTCGAATTCTATTGGGGAAATATACCCACTGTGGCCAAATAAATCTTTTTCAGCGAATCAAACCTAGTGGAAAATAAAAACAGCAAATTATACTATCAAACTAAATTTATAGTATATCTGAATTGTATTTGTGAATTTATTTAGAAACTCTTGAAAAAATATTACTTAATAAAAAATCTTACTTCGAGTTTCATGAGCAAAATGCCCACTGTGGCCAAACCCTTCTTCCTCAGCGAGTCAAAACTAGTGGAAAATGAAAAAATCAGAATATTTGACTGCATTTCTGGTATATCTCAATTGTATTTGTGAGTTACAGGGAATACCTCGAATAACTCAGGAGATAAGTGGCTTGGTCCAGGTGCCTCGTTTTGTTTTAGTTGTCTAATAGACTCGCCTATTTCCTGGATATCAGAGGCCCGTTTCTCAAAGCTACAAGTCACAAATCTACAAGTAAAATTCACTTAAAACAACAACACGTATACAAATTTTATTGTTATTTTGTGTGTATTTTATTTGAATATTTGTTATTTGTAGTTTTGAGAAACGGAACCCAGGACGAGTGATGTGATTGTGGTCTCAGTTGCGTTGGCTAAGATCGGCGAATAGTGTATTTTTATTATATTTCTTGTTCCGGGATTTGTAAACATCTCGTTGTTTTGTTTTTTCCGTATCCCGGGTGTTCTTTACCCGCGTTGTTGAAATAGTTTTTTACTGTGGGCCAGTATTCTTCGGTTCTGGCTGTGTAACTAGCTAGCTAGGTATGACTTGAGGTTATCGATGTAGGTCTTATAGTTTCACAACATTAAGGTTTTGATGACTTTCACAGTCAGCGCACAGTGGGGCCTAAGGCACTTTTTGCGCGGTTCAGTTCACATCTCCAGAACTCACTAAATTTTATATGGGTAACTCTTACAACAAACTGCATGTTCCAACAAAATCTTGGCGGTATAGAAGGGGCAGACGGGTACCCGCCAAAACCAAGTAATTATTATTTTACCTATATCTTCAGAACTACAAAAGCGAGGCACACTAAATTTGATGTGAATAATTCTTAAAATAAACTGCATGTTGCATCCACAATTTTGTAAGTATTGAAATGGGTAGACGGCTACTCCCCATACAAAGTAATTTTAAAATTAATTATCAAGAACAAAATGCATATAAACGGTGCTTAATCAACAAAACATGACAACATTCATAATTTTTTACTCACGCATGCTCCTGGTGATTTGCCTGCCATTAAATGACTCCGGATACCAACTATCAAAAAAATAACAAGCCCAAAACCTGGATCACACTATCTGCACAATGTCCCGATTTGCGTCGGCTCACTGAAATTAAAATATAAGTAATAAGCCAAAATGGCATTACTACTCAATTAATTCTGAAATAAGTTTATATGGCTATAATACCAATGCAGTATGGTGCACTTTCGTCATTATATTTCAATTAGTTGAGAAATAAGGCAGATTTAGCTCATCACTTAGGACTTGCATATCAGTGAGCCGCCGAAAATAGGGACATTGTGCTGAGAGTGGAATCCAGGCTTAAGAAGATTAGCTCAACTCGCACACGTTATTTTTTAAATCATTATTATAAGTAAATACAACCACTATCACGCGTGACTGACACGTGACTAATATGTGAGTCACGCGCAACAAATCAAAAACAACAGCAATAAAAGTGCTAGCGAAATTCATTAAGCGCTTGCTATTGGCAAAAAAAATATAAATGATACTCGTATGTTATTTATCGAAGGCTTAATATAAAAAGGGCGTATCTCGATTTTTTTTAAATCGCGTTTTTAACTTTTTCTGGGAGACAACATATAATTGCATCCTCCTTGCAGATCTTAGTACGTTACAGTTCAAATTCAAGGACTTATGCCACTTAAAAAATTATTTCTATATGTAAATGCTTTCACAGAGAAAAAACTGCCTCATAGAATCAAGAAGATTTTCTCTATGAACCGTTTTTAGGCTAAGGGGTATCACAATGTGGTAAATCTTATTAATTTTATAAAAAAGAAAACCACATAAAATCAAGAAGAAATCTTATTATTCACAACTTTTTTTACTCAATTTCCGTTATTTTTTGGCACCAAAAAAACAATCCATAGAGAAAACCTTCTTGATTCTATTAGGTTTTCTTATAAATTGTTAACTATAGGGATTTCTTATTGATTTTATTAGGTTGCCTTCTTGATTTTTTTAAAAATGTTTTTTTCTTGATTTTATAAGGCTGCCTTATTGATTTTTTCAATAAGGGTTTCTTCTTGATTTTAGTAGGTTCCTATATGAGTATGTGTAAGTCATCTTATTGATTTTTTTAATAAGGAAATCTTCTTGATTTTATGAGGCATATGTTTATGTGAAAGATCTAATAGAATATTAAATTTCCTGCCCTTTATGAGCAAATCTTAAAATCAATAAAAAAAACATTATTTCAATAAAGTTGTAAAAGAGCATTAAAAAGAAAAGGAAACCCCAATATGTCTGTTGATGTCAGCGCAAGGATCGTAGCAAAATAAAAAATATGAATAAAAATTTTAAAAAGGAAACCTTTTTAGTTCGTTTGCTTATTTTTTATGCTTAAGATCTTTGATTATATACTTGATAAAACTTGTTCCCGTCTCCCATATTGTCTATTGTGTGTGTGTGTGACGGCATATTATTCAATTGTACTCGTATGTTGTAAGAAATCCTCTATAAAAAGAATTGATTTCTTTGCCTGCCAAACCAAAGATTTTCTGTTTTGTTTTCAAAGCACAGGTTTAAATATTTAATCAAAGGAAATATGAGTCAATTCTAATGAAATTTTCACAAAAAAAAAGTTTTCATTTTTAAACAAACAACTTCTTTGTTAATTTTTAATTTTGAAAATTTTTTTCCAAGTAAAACTTTTGCAAATATTTATGTTCCCTATAGTTCTCTAGCAGCCTGTTTTTAGAACGCTACTCATTGATAATAAGCGCATACATATTATCGATTGTTTTTGGGTCTCAGATTGTGACTGTTCACAATTTTTATTAAAAAAACATAGCATACGTCTTTTTAATTCGTTTTAATTATTAATGTTCGAACTTTGTTTGTTTCTCTATTTATTATTTCATTAGGCTAAAGTTCGTATCGCTCTCTAAACCAAATTACATGTGATAATTATTAATGATCAAATAACACCAAAGTAAGTTGTAAATATTCTGACAAACAGTAGCAGAACGGAACAACTAGCTGTTTTCGAGGGTCGTAACAATTTCATCATCAGCGTTCTTTTGCGTTTGGTTCACTGTGTGTGGTGTAAGTTGATGTAGATTTCTGTCTTATATACTCAGCTTTTCAGTGAAATTGGAATATGTGAATTGCTTTGATTCATGGTATTAAAACTTGTTGAAAGCTTTTTTTGTAATGAAAGCTCAATTTAACCATCTCTAAATTTACAAGAGTTTTGCCATTGTTGTTTGCTCTTTACTAATTATGCACATGTTAGTTATTTATTATTTATTCTACTTAAAGACAAGCCGCCAATATATTTTGGCTTGTATCTCATGGTAGAGACAAATATAAACTTCCAGGCGGGCGACTATAAAATTCTAGTAGTATTAAAAAAAGTGAAACAAAATAAATAAAATACTGAAAAGACACATACACTTTTAAAAGCCTTACAACATACTTTCAGAAAAATCAAATTATTTTTAAATTTTTAAACAACAATTATGCCCTAATTCTGTTCAACGATTGTATCGTCTTGTCTATTGACGAAAAATGCAGCAATTACTATTTATTGTCTATGCTAGAAGGTTCGTGTATTTACTTTATGATTTTGTTCCAAACATTTGGGGTATTCACAACAGTGTCTTAAGTGTCCTAAGTGTCATAATGTCTTTACATTTTAACATAGTTTAAAAAAATTTTTGTTGTGGCTCAAACAAAAAGGTCATAAAGTAATAAGACTTTCTCAGCTATGTTTATTGTTTGTCATAACTACATGTAAAAATGTGTGAGAGTTTACCAAAGGAATTGAGAGAGAGAGAGAGAGAGAGAGAGAGAGAGAGAGAGTAAGCAATGTAGTACAAAGGTGCTAAAACCAAAATACAAATAAATTTAAATAAATTAATAGTAAATTATGAGGGGTGCTCACAGCATTATATTTTTTTCGTGTTATTACTTTAAAACGTGTTAATTTATGAGTACCATCTGAATACCCCAATTATATCCAATACATATTTTTCATATGTTTTTCAAACTAATGTAAAGTACTTTCATTTAGTTTTTATGTTTTAAAAACTAATAATAATATTTTTAGTTAATTTAATTATTATTTTTCGAACTGTATTTGTTTCTATATTCTTATGAATTGAACTGGCTAATAATGTTCGTAACGCTTTTTAAGCCAAATTACATGTGATAATTATTAATGAACAAATAACATCAAAGTTAGTTGTAAATATTCTGACAACAACACATAGTTTAACGGAACAGCCAGCCGTTTTCGAAGGCCACTAAACCTTCCTCATCAGCGTTCTTCTGTGTTTTGGTCCACTGTGTGTGGTGTCAGTTGATGTAGATGTCTGCCTTATATACGAAACTTTATTGCAAATGGAATATGTGAATTGATTTGATTCATCGTATTTCAATTTGCTCATGTGTTTAATTGATTGTTTACTCTAGTCCGTTGTATTTATTTAGCACAAGAATATGACTGCCATTTTGTTCAAGTGAAATATATAATTTTGCAGTGTTAAAAAAACTGCAGTCGAAATAGCAAAAGCTGCAAAATTGTGCTATTTCTTCGACCTTCTTATTTTTTGACTGCCCAATCACAAGCTATTGCTCATACTTCTGCTACCGAAAATTCAAAGAGTCGTAGTTGAAGTAAACGAATAGATATACAAAACGAAGAGCTCCAGCTATCGTCATGTTCGTACAGTTTTCGGTCAGACTGACTGCTGCTTTAAATAAATACGAAGTTAACGTAGGACAAATGTTTGTGTGTATGTGTTTAAATGTGTGTGTATGAATGATTTTCCTGTATGTACAAATATAATAGTAAAACAAACAGCAACAACATTTCTTCCCGCAATTAATTAAATACACAATTGAAACTGCAAAAGCAAAAGAAAACATCATCTCTACTACGATAACTTCCGAATTTATTGAAAGTAGCAGTCAGACAAACAAAAAACTTTACGAACATGTCGAGTGCTGAAGCTCTTCGTTTTGTATAACTATACGTTTACTGTGTTAACTTTCTACTGCGACTCTTGAATTTTCAGAAGCAAGAGCATGAGCAGAAGCAAATGATAATACACAAATGGGAAGTTTTTAAACGCTGGTTCTGCGTGTTATATCAGTATGCAATTTAAATTGGGTTAACTTGTAGCAACTTTAACTGAACATGATTCTTGATTTTGGAAGGAAGCTTACTGTAAATCATGTTGAACTAACATGAAACTAATATACGTAGCAAAATCATTGCTAAACAATATTAAATTAATCTTGTTTTCGTAGATTTAATAATAATGCAGTCGTTTATTGATTCTTTTGTTACGAATACTGCTCTGTAAACTCAGTGGTAGCCTAGTGCTAATGTAATAAATGTAAAGTGATACTTTACGGTGCAATTAGACGTGCCAGAGCCATAACGCCATAACCATAGCCATAACCAAAGCAAAATTCAATTGCTTTCCAGGGTAATGGCTAAAAACTGTTGCTATAATTTCGAGATGTGGACGGAAATTTATAATAAATTTGAATTGGCGTAGTCCTTACTGTTACAGCAGCTTAACAAACTATAAAATATAATACCAAGAGCACATAAATGAGAAGTACATATATGTTCTTTATGTGTGGGATTAAGTTAATAGTATCTTTATCTTATCTTATACTATCTTTAAATACAAGAATAATTTTTAAAGGTTTAAGCAAAAAATTAAAGAAACATTCAGCTTTGTGAACTTTAAATTGCTAATACTCTTGTGTAAAGTCTATACCCTAAGCTAACTTTAAATAAATTATTGCTACAACATTTAAGTTAAAACCTTTTATCGCTATCTTTCATTATCTGCATAACCGCCGCCCTATTAGTGCAAATTACTTAAACACAAGACCTTGTGGAACTCTGTGTAAAAAAGTTCATAAAAGAATCATCAATAAGAGAGACTAAGTAAAGCAATTAACAATATAAAAGATAACACCATCCTTAATTTTTATGGTTAAGGCCATAAATTACTACATAAGTAATAAGTTTTGGTTACACTTGTTATGCTACAGTTTAAGTTATTTCAGACGTTATTAAGTGTTAAGTGATTTTGCACTAAAATGCATGAATGAGAACAATAAAAAATTAAATGAAACTAGAACAATATAAAAAAAGGTCATAAACTTAAAAGGTATTTATGTATGTCTGCATAAAGAAACTGAGAACATATAGAGAAGTTTATGTTGTGAGAAAGACATTTGGCCACAATGACGAAAAAAATTAAAATAAAGTATAAATTATAGAAAAAAAATACAAATGTTAAATCACCATGCACAAATTTTGATTGCAAATCATATTAAATTTATTAGCAATGATATGTTGTTTAAGTGTGTTGGTGTTTATTTAATTTCTTCATAGCTACAATGCACTATTGTGCTGAGCCTTGAGGATTGTCCTTGTTTCTTTAGACGTTTGTAAATAGTAGACATACTTTGCATTACCAGCGACAACAGTAGACAGTATTTTTTCTTGTATTCAAAGGCAGGTTCGAATACTGCAGACCAGCCAAAGTAATTTCGCTTCGCTACACCTCCCCCCCCCCCCAAAAAAAAATAAATATACATATAATGCATTGGTGGTGCAATATAAAAGTTGGATTTTGCCACGCCCCTCCGCGCGCAGACCGAGAATCAAAAATCATACTTCACAGTGTCACCCGCCTGAATACTCTGAAGATTCCCTGAAAATTTCATCAAAATCGGCACAGCCGTTTTGGAGTCCATACGTAACATACATACACACATCCTGTTTTATATATATAGAACTTAAATTTCGAATAAATCTTATGTTAAATGATCGATTAGATCATGTCTGTTAAAATGCCTGTTAAAATGACAACATTAAATTCAATTCATGTTCTTTCAACTTTAAATAACTTTGATTTAACATGGCTCTTCGTTATTTTAATATCAAATTCCCGTTGTTCCAAGTTAAAATAACGTTGATGCAACTTCATTCTCAATAATGTGGTGTTAAATTAACATGAAATAAACGTTTTTCAAAAGGAAACATTTTGTTTGCAGATTACTTTAAATCATGTTGGTTTGACATGAAACAAAATTATTCCCGAAAACGGTTGAATTAACCTTGTTGACATAGATTTTAAGTTGAAATGTGTACAGGGTGTTTTTTGCCATCATTAATTTACAAAATTTTTTCATTTACTATACACTGGGTTACAGAGAAAATGTAAAAAAAATTATTACATGCTAGTGCTTTGGTTTTCAAGTAAAAATTTTTTATAGTGTTTCCCTGATTCTTGACCACATGAGGTGCGGCCTGCTGCTTACTTAATATTCCGTAGCCAGTTGTAAATTTATTACAAACCTAACTAAATTCAGTTGTTAGCCTAGTTCATACCCTCGCTATTTGAAGGGTAAAAAATTTGTCAATACAATTATCGTATCTTTGCAATACAGTGATATCAAGAATCTTTTTAGTTTCCCTTGCTGTTTTATCTTTGAAAAATCATTTTACTTGCCATAAATTTAAAACTTTAAAGCAATTCATTGTCAACTTTAAACTCAATCCTGTCTGACCTTTAGTTTAATTACATCTGCAATCACTTCTCTTCTTTGTGGAAACATTTTATTTCCAATTACTTCAAGATTAATTTCCTTATTGCTGTCTTATTGCATTCAAATTAAAAAAAAAAGTAACGAGAATATATTTCAAAGCCAAAGAGTTGTCATAAAATTAAGTTTGTGATAGTAATTTCAAATTGTGCAGATGTAAAATTACTTTTCTTTTGAATTAAACGTTTAATCAAGTATAGAGAAGACTAAATAAAATTCAATGTTTAAACTTCAAAAAGTTAACAAAAAATTTAATAAAATGGGATAAAGTTATAACAAATTTCGTTTTATTGCACTTAAGGATTGTGGTTACTATTTGATGGTTTTGTAGGATTTTAAAAATAATGTTTTATTAAATACTTTCTCTTTATATCTTAGTGTCTTTTGCAAATCTTTAGTACAAAATTGTGGCATTTTGTAATTAATGTGCGGCTAGAAAAGGTTTCTTGCTCTGACAGCTCAATTTGTTGAATAAAATAAAACCAAATAAATGTATAAATGAATTTAATTAAATTAAAGGTAAAAGTAAAGTTGAATTACATTCTACAATAGGGCCATTCAAAATCTGGTGCATTGGAGATTGCAAATTTATGCTGGAAACGCCGTTTTTGCTTTAGCTGGCAATGCTGGCTGAAAAAGAACAAAGTCACCGCTGATTTGCTATAAACAGAGATTTATAAAAGGTACTTTTTAAGGCCAATAGAACTTTAAATAAAAAAAAAAAGAAAAACACAAAAATTAAATTTTAGCACAAAAAATATTTTTATACGAAAGATCAATATTATTTACCATTTGAAAATGATTTTGGGCATATGGTCGCCGCGGCGGCTGTTCTTCAAGACGCGCATTGTGGACATTGAATAAAATTGTCATTCGAATAAAAATTATACGCATATTCGACCAACTTTTTTTAATTTTTGTTCAAACGAACAAAAATGTTAAATTTTTAACACAAAATGATTTGAATTTTTTTTTTCGAATATTCGAATACTCGAACAATTTCCTTAATTACTTTGTCTAATAACAAAAATTAAAAATTTTAAAAACCCCCGATATATCTAGAAAAGATGCGATATCTTCTAAATAGCTGTACCGGTTTTTGTCAAACATAGTTAAGAACCTTCTCGATCAAGTCACCTTTCAAACATAGATAACTAAATCAAAATCGATCTAGCCGTTTGGTCTGTACATGGACACGTACAGACACACAGATACACAGACACAGACACAGACACAGACATACACTACAAGCTTATAACACCCCTTTTTTTTTTTTGGTCGGTGGTTAAAGATGAATGACGTAAAAAATCATTAAATGCTTTAATATTATTCCTCAGCTTTCTTACCAAAAACTGACTTTTTAAAATATGCCTTAAAAAGCGAACAAAAGAGTACGCAAATACCTTATTTTCACGATTATTTTTTAATAAAAAAAAATATCGCAAATAATCTGAAGTTCGATGAAATACTAGATGACATTTCTTTGAATAAAGTACTTCAAATTTTTTTTCCTTTTTTTTCAACAAGCGATACGCACGTTCATTGAAATAACTTTCTTTGTGAAAACTCATACAAAAGAAGGTTAAACGTTTGCATAACTAAACTAAATATGAAACAATTACAACACAATTTTCTTTCAAATTCTGTGACCCTTGGCAAATGTTAGTTGGAATGTGTTAAACAACTCTAACAAAACAGAAATGCCGCAAACAATTTCAGCTCATAAAATACGAGTAATGCATTTTTTAAACTCAATAACAAACGCAACATGAACAAGTTCCATGACCTGTTTTAAAAAAAAATTTTTTTTTTTGGTTCACTTGTATTTGTTTTTTATTTTTGAATGCCTGGTGAAAAAAAGAACAATGGGTATTGAACATCAGAGTGTTTCTATGTCATATAAAAAATATTCTGCTCCTCATCAAAATAATGCAACCAACAGCAGGTGTTATTTCTGTTACGAGGCTAAATATTGTACCTCTATGGATATTCCTGAGAAGTAATATCAAAATTTTGTGTTGCTGCTTTTAAACAGCTGACACTATTTGCTTATCATATGCTTACGACAGCAGCTTTTTCTTTTAATTAAATGAACTGCAATATACATAGACAATATTCAGATTCTATTATTTTTACGACATTTGTACTGCACCACCCCATTCCTACTGACTATATATGTATAAGCAATATAGGCCTAGGTGTATTAGTATACAGGCCGCGGTATGAAGCATAAATGTATTTTTATTCTCTTCATTGTCACATTATTTGCTATTTCCAACAATGTTTTATGAAAAAAAAACTTTTTTGTTAGCTCAACTAACAAAGAAAAAGTTTAAAAAGCTCAAGGCGAAAGGTCAGGTAAACGTTTTGTTCCAAATACAAATACGAATAGCGCATGTTTTTAATTAAGAAAGAAGTAAACACAATGTGTGAAAAGAAAATGCAGAAAATTAAAAAAAAAACTGTCACGTTCTAGCAGTGAAAATTTAGTTTAAATTTAATGTCATCGCTATTTTTAATCGACTTCAAAAAAAGGAGTACGTTATCAGTTCGTCTGTATTTTATTCTTTTTTTTGGGTTATGTTACTTAATAGTTGGGTACATTTTACACTGATTGCAAAAAGAATTTTTCTCGAAGTTAAAAAAATGGGCGAAGCCACGCCCAATAAAGCTTAATATTCTCTTTCACATGCTTTTATTTAAGCGATTATTAAGAAACTTGGCTTACACCTTGAGCTCTTAGCAAGAAACAAATTAGCATCCAAAAAAAGTGGGCGGATTCATGCCCCTTAAAATTTCATACAATATTTCACGTACTTGTACTAACTAAATTTTTACGAAACTTGTGCAACACCCTGATCTTTTAAAAAGACACAATCTTGCATTAAAAAAGTGGGCGGGTTCTCGCCCTTTAAAATTTAATATATTTCACGTACTTGTACTTAACCAGTTTTTGCGAAACTTATCACACGCTCTGAGCTTTTAAAAAGGCAATCAAAAAAGTGGGCAGGTGCCACTCCCATTAATATTTAACATTATATTTCACGTGCTTCTACCTTATTGATTTTTACGAAACTTGTCACAAACCTTGAGCTCGAAAAAAGAGTTATTTTCAAAAAGTGGGAGGGGTTATGCCCCTGAAAGGGTAGTATTAAATTATATGTACTTCTACTTATGCGCTTCCCACAAAACTTGGCAGAGTTTCGGCTCTTAGAAGAACATAATTTTGTGCTTAAAGAAGTGGGCGAGACCATGTCCATTTTGTATTAATATTACATTTTACGAGCTTCTACTTGACCTATTTTTACTTGGCACCCATCTTAAGAGCTGAAAGTGGCTAAAAATATTCACCCTTAATCCAGTTGTCGACATCGACGTCACTTTAATACAATGCTAAAAAACTGGGGCTTATATACCCCTTGTTGAAAATAACTGACTCCTGTTGGCAGGTTTATGCTATTTTCTAGATCTTAATGGACGGAACTGGATTGTCAGTAGCACAAAATTTTTCTCGAGAGCGAGTAAACAAGCTCCAATTTGTTGGTATTGTGTTAAAGTGACGTCGATATCGACAATTGGAATAAGGGTGATTAATTTAGCATTAAAACTTTGAAAGCAAAACTTTTTAAAAAATAAACAACTTAGAAATAATGTATGTAGATTCAGTTAAAATGGCGCATATTCATAATCAAAATAAAAATATACTTTTAGAGTATAAGGCATGGTAGTACTAAAATAAAACTTTTTCGTTTTGAATATGAATATGGTGTTATTATTATCATTTTTTTAAAACACAAAAGTTCAATTAAATTATTATACGATATATGAAATAAAAATAGTTCTTTCTGCCAACAAAAAACCGACTTCAATGCAAAAATCTGATAGAAGAAAATATGAATAAGTACGTGAAATATAAAATTAAATTTTAATTGTGTGTTTTTCAGGGCTTAGGGAGTGTGTTAGGTTTTATAAAAATCGGTAAAGTAGAATCACGTAAAACAAAATATAAATATATATATAATCGGTATTTCCCTCAGCTAATAGTGTCTAGTTTAATTTTTCTTCTCTTCTTTAGATACTCACATTAATTAATAAAAATATTTCATTCATAAGAATTGAAATTACTGAACTCAAGCCTGATTAAGAAATTATTTCTGATTAAAAATTCACTATAGTTCAATTAAATCTAATAATGTCTCATTTAATTCATCATGGGCACGTGACAAAAATATGTTCACTTGGCGATCACTGTTCACTTGGCCAGAACTGCTTCAGAATGCTGGAAAGCTAAGTCAACTGTAGAAAGCAAAAACAAAGTAACATAAAGCCACTACAATAATACTTATATGTATGTACCGATGGTGCATCGAATAAGTAAAAATAATTAATGTGATGATCGTAAAAGATAAGTAAGAATAGTTAAACATACATAGGTAGAGTGATATAACTTCGTGCTAACCTAAATAAAAAATGGAAAAACAGAAAATGAATAGTGATACTTACAAATGTGTTTGCCAAAGGCAAATCAATAATTGTATACACAATCAATTCTCATATTCCATTTCATAGAAATTTAAGTTTAATAGCTGATGTTAATAATAATCTCTACCCCAGTAGATAGACATGGGTGCTGATGAAGTGCGTGGCTGCACAGAAAAATATCGGTATTTCCCCCAGCTAATAGTGTCTAGTTTAATTTTTCTTCTCTTCTTTAATAAAAATATTTCATTCAATAAGAATTGAAATTACTGAGCTCAAGCCTGATTAAGAAATTATTTCTGATTAAAAATTCACTATAGTTCAATTAAATCTAATAATGTCTCAAAATATAAAATTTTAATGGGTGTGACTCCGCCCATTTTTGAAATAAAAAGATTTTGTCTTTTTTAGAGATCATGTGTTAAGTTTCGGAAAAATCGGTTAAGTAGAACCGCGTGAAATATTATAATAAATTTTAATGGGCGTAACTCTGCCCATTTTTTTAATTTTCAAATTGTGTAATTACAAGAACCAAAGGTGTTTTATAGGTGTCGCAGCAAGAAAATAAGTAGAATATAATAAAATTATATAAAAAAATTTGGGCGTGTCCCTGCCCACTTTTTTGCAATGGGACCAATGGGCAGCTAGCTATACCGTCTCAGACAATAAAAAAAATTTTAAAATCGGTTTTAAATGTACCGAGTTATGAAGTAACAGACCTAAAAAAAATAGAGACGAATTGTTAACCTCCACCTTTTTTTGAAGTAGGTTAAAATTTAAAAAAAAATATATATATATGAAAAAATATATTTAGCATATACATGAACCTCTAGCATAGACAATAAACAATAATTGTCTTAAAGTATTACAACTGTGACTTTTTTGCGTCCCTGCACAAGACGATACGATTGTTGCAAAACGATTTTTGTTATATAACACTTGGCTTTATAAAGATTTTTTTTTTGTATTTTGAATTTTTGCAGCAAACAACAGTGGCACCAACCCAATAGATTTTGTAAAACTAAACAGCCACCTTGCCACAAAAATTAATTTAAAAAAAAAGAGAAAAACAAATGAAAATACAATTTCTTTATTTCCATTTCGTTTTCTTTGCGGAATTTCCGTTTCCTCTTCCGTTTGATATTTGGCGGTTGTATTCTCTTTTTGGTGTTGAGTTGCTGCTGAACCAGAAGGAAGCCTTTGCTGAAAATGAATCAAATTTCCTTTCTTTTTCTTCTATTTGTTTCGTTGTTGCATTGTTATTTCTATTTTGAGCAGAACATTGTACTTGCTTTCTTTTCTTAAAAAAAAAACAATTGCACATTAGGCTTCTATTTCCATTTGCTAATTGTGAGGCAGATGACATTGAGTACAGCCCACTTTGAATTAAACGAATATGAAATTTAAGGCAGAGCTTGCGTCATAAATTAAATTAAGCACAAGTTAATCAGTTAAAAGACATAAAAGAACAACTATTGACAGCACTGTGCACTGAGGGTCTCTGCCTCTCAACTCGCCTACAACAAAAGACGGCCTTGCATAAACTCATACGGCACATTGAGCAGGCACTTGGCCACAAAAATTTCACTCGACAGCCTTCGTAGAAATTGAAGAATGATAACATTTTTATATTTGTAATATTTCTCATCATCTCCCTCTAAATAAACAAAAACATTGTTGCATATTCATAATCAAACAACCAACAAAGAGTTTAAAACCAATCTTTTGTATGAAAATACTGCTAATCAACTTTTTTTTTAAGTATAATTTGTTTTGACTATGAATATGTGCCATTGAATTTTTATTGTTATTGTATTCCACTCCTGCAACTATTGTTTCTGGTTCGCTTTTCTTTGTATTTAATTTTTTTTAAGGTTTACATAACTCAAGTTGATAATATTGACGGTATTATTGTGATGGCTTTTATTATGATACGAGTAAAGGATGTTATGAGAAAAAGAAATCTTGTAACTTTTACTTTGTCTGCAAAATATTATTGCCATAATTTTACTCGTATTATTTTTTATTTTATTCAAGTAGGGTGGTAATTTGTTTTCCTTAAAGTTATGTTGTCTTGGTCGATTTGCTTCATTTAAGAGTAATTTGATTATTCCAGGAAAAGCTGAAAATCATTTCCTTGAAATAAAAATTTACTGTAAAGTAACTTTTAAACAGGTTTTATTTTAGAAAGGACCACCACAAAGTAGCCAAGTCTACTTTGAGGACTAGGTAATGGATTTGTGTACAATTTTAACTATTCTAGGGCACTTTTAACTATGATCTACAAAAAATTTATTAAGTTTAAGTAATCTAAAAAAATTCTATTGCAATAATTATATGATTACAAAAAGTCTAAAATTTCTATTTCGTAACATTCCCCAGATGTCATCAATAAACTTTGAAGGCGTTTATCTCAAAAGTGGATTTTTTGACTTAGCATGTTTTAGAATGTAGCCGTCGATATGTACGTGTTTATAAATTTAATTTATCGTGAAAAAAAGATAAACATTTTATTTCCTTGAAATTTTTCTTTTCCCTGAACAACAATTTGCTAAGAAAAAAATTATGTTTTTGATCAACACTTCACAGACGTTAGTTAAACTGTTTGAATGAAAACAACATTTTTAAATATTAAATAAAAATGTTTACGAGATGGTTAAAATTTTTTTTAGTACAATTGCGAGAAGAAATCCTATGGAAATTAAAGCAAAGCTTGAAAGTGAAGAAGAGGCCTTAAATTCTTTGGAATTGGCCGGAATGTAATTTAAATTTAAATTTCTTATATAATTCTTATAGATTCGACAGTAATACCAAAGTGTAGTAAAACCCTATGGACCTTTTTAGCTATTTTGCTGAACAATTTCTTTATGGACCTCCTAAGATTTCGAAAGTCATTGTGTCCCCAAAAAAAAAATGGTGTCATTAGTTTTTGGCCAATAGCTTAACCAGACTTGGTGCTAGCTCTTGGCTTTATATTACAATAATGTAGCTAACAGTCTACCAAACGAATCGTGGTAACATCTTATACCAAAAAAAAAAACATATTTCTATGTGCAAATGTTATTTTTGCAAAAATTAAGGACACATTTTTTTCAATTTTTTTTAATAATTTACAGCACTCCTTATTTTCTTGCAAACTATGTTGGGTAAAGTTGTAGCTATGGTAAAACTGAACACTTTTTGTGAACATATAAATATATTCTGAACGTGTCTAGGTGCCCTAATGGCTCACACCACTCATAATCATACCACAGAGCTAAAGATTGTCTTATTAATTGTTTTAACCTTATCGTGGTTGCGTTAGTTCGACCTAGACTAACACATTTTGGTGCGGTGTTTTTTAATCTATTACAAAAACGTCGAAGTCGAAGTCGAAATACATAAGAGGGATTATTTGTTTTCTACTTCTCTGCTTTTTGAAGCTTTGTTCAAAATATCCTCAGGTAATGAAAGGCTTGTACTTATTCCAAAAATTATAAATGAGTGTATATATCTAGATGACTTGACAGAAACTTTTTCGCTTTCGAGGTTTTCATGTGTTGACTTTTACAATGAAAAACAAAATGGGTAAACAATTTTTTTTTCTAGCGAAATGCGTCACTGTGCGACATAATGAACGTTTAATTCTGATACTAATACAAAAAAGTTGGCGGTAAAGTTGCTTCCTTTTGATCACTGTTGAATGATAATAGAAAAACATTAAGCTGCTGGCTTTCTGGCAAAAGGTGTGTTCAACAATTTTATATAAAATCATGCACGAAACAACTGTTGAGAATTCCAGGAGAAAGTGTTAAGATTTGGTGATGTACGGCTTCTCTCCTTCCCATTGAAAAACTATAAATAGTATTTTGTCTTCCTTCTTACCATTAAGTTTTATGCAAAAATCCCTATTTAGTCTAACTTGTCTTAACTATTTATTCGACTTAAAGTAATCAATGCAAAAGCAAAAAAAAAAAACACCTTAAATAAAGAGCACGTGAGTTTTAGGACCTGTTCATCTATTGTTTATATTAGAAACAAAAACATAAAACTGAAATTTGTTTTTGTTTCCAATATAAATATACGATCGAAGCTATCGTTCGTATTTAGATGAACAGCCCCTTAATTTTATTAAGCTTGATTGATATTATTAATCAAGTCCTTAATTTAATCTACCTAACATTATTCTTACTTTTTATATATCTAAAATTAAAAAGTCTAAATATCTTGTAAGCAGCACTGATTTACTTTTTTTTTTTTTTAATTCCATAACATGGAAATGTCAATCGCTTTTTATGGCTTATCTTTTTTTTTTTGTTTCTTTCTTTTTTTAAATGATACCCAAGAACAATTTCATCAATCATTTGCTATGAATATTTTCTTTTTATATCTTCTGTGACCTTGATCTCATTATATAATTTTCGTGGCATACAAATCATTAGGCACGTAGTCAGACATGACAAATACTGGAAGAAAGAAATAAAAACAAGCCAGACATTTGACGAAAATATACAATAATAATATAAAAAGTAAACTACAAGGTTGAAAAGAAATTATATGAAACATTTCCTTTATTTATAGACGACATTAGCAACAGGCTTTTTGTTAAATATAAAAAATAGCACGGCTATAAGAGTCTGTAGGGCCATAGAAAAAGTTGTTTTCTGTCTGCCAATGTAAGACTACATTTTAGCATATTGGCAAAATTGGAAACAATTGCAAGGAAAAAAATAAATATATAAAATATTTATGTATAAAAAGCTGTAAGAGGCTTTCTCCCCAAGCTTCAACTTATGCAACAATTTGCGCCAATGCTTTTTAACATTCTTAAAGTACTGATGCATTTACACTATATAATTTTAAATAGCTTTTTTTTAACCCCATTAACAAATGCGAAGAGGTTTTTTGCAGTATTGCTTCCTAAAATTTTTAACTGTGGCGTGATAATCTCACGCAAAGAAAAAATATGGTTGAGGTAACCATAATCAAACAGCAACATACTATGATTGAATTTTATGGTTGCAGTCAAATCATATAATTGTCAATAGAAAAGCAAAGCTAAAATAATGTTATTATCTGTGTTAATAATGTTATCTACAAAAACAATTAACTTTGTTATACCTAATCTTTGTATTGTAAATATGACAACACTATTGTTCAATGTGACTAAAATATAATTGAGACTTACCATACCATGTTCTAATATTATAACAATATTGTTAAATGCGACCACAGTATTATTTTATATAATAATAATATTTTGTTTTTAATCATATATTTATTGATAAATCTTTTTTAACAGCTGTTCGTCAAATCCGAAATAAAAATAAATTGATATTGTTAAAATAAAATGTGTATATAGAAATGTATACTTATATAAGTATGTGTGTATACACGAAATACTGACACGTCTGCATAAAGAGATATACATATATATGTATATATACATATGTATATTTTTATTTATCTACCCTTTTGTTTATACTTTTTTATTTATTTAATAGCACGCGTGAACTACCGATAGCGTTCAAACGAAACACTGACACTGACTGAAAACTGACAGAAGATGTTTCTGAAAAATATTTTTTTTAACAACTTACCATAGTATGGTTTTGGATAGCATTATATTGTTATTTATATCATATTATTTTTACATAATAATACAAATTATATTGTAGTCATAAATTTTTAACAAAACTATATTGTTAAACTCTAACCATATCGCACTTTTTATGAATATAATAATGTAATTATTAAATTCAAACATTACTGTGTTTATCGTGACGAAATTAATATTTAAAATAACAATAATTAGTTTTTAACGACCACACATTTGTTTCAGAGATCATAATATTGTTTTCTCAACCATTCTATGTACAACCATATCTTTTCTTTGCGTGCTGTTTAATACGAGCACACTTACTGACCATCAACATGGGCGTATACTTAATGCGTATTTATATTTTAAAAAATATATATAAAAAATTAATCATACGCCTGCGATATTTCTATTACAAAATATATCCTGCATGTGTACAATAAGGATTTAAAAATTTATTTAAAGCAGCTTTTGATGAAAACTCGTGTATAAAATTAGCCACAGCTGTAAAACAAATTTAATCGACTCTCATTTTTTATTATTTTTTTTACCTCATTTTCCTTTCAAATTTTTGTTGAAGAATGCGTGGGCGAGAAAATTGGTTTTTTTTTGCTGCTTAATATTGTTGACTGCGAAATCAGATTTAAAACCGAAAATTCGTGGAATAATATTTCACAAGCAAACAATATTTAGTTACTTTTATACAAAAAAAAAAATATTTTGGTGGGAGCTTTGAGTTTATAACTTTCCTTTTATTTACTTTTTGCTTTATAAACATTTTACTATTGAGTTTCATTTTATTAAGCATTAATATGCTTAAGGCAAGCAATATGTTACCATTTAGTGAAAAATTTATATTAAAAAATATAATAATAATAAAACCAAATGCATAGTTTTAATGTATTGAAAGCATTTGGTTTTTATGTCATAGAATATCTTTTTAAATAAATAAAATATTCATTATGCAAACTTTTTCTGCTGTATTGAGAAAAAATAATTTTGATTTACAAAAGGTTTACAAAACAAATTTTGTATGGAAATTTAAACGTTTTATAAATTTAAATTATTTTTTTCTGAATAAGGCTTTTAATGTTTCAAATTTCGAAATCATTAAAAGTTGTAAATAATGAGTTAAATTATGGCAAATATTTATTTTATTCAGGTAATTAAGCTAAAGAAAAAGTAATACTACCAATAAATTGAAATAAATTTTCTACTTAAATTGAACAGAAAATGGTGCAAAGTATTTTTTTCAGTTTTTGGGCCAAAAAATTCGTATCAGTAGGGAAATTTCTCCAAACAAAACTAGACTTGAACTATAAAATTTTTAACTTAGGCTTTTTTTAAAAATTGTCCAATTGTGAACCTATTGTCCAAGTGGTAGAAATAATGTTGGCAATTTCTACAAACAACATTTTATAGGCAAGGTTAGGTTAGGTTAGCAGGCTGCTGGTAAGGAGGGGTGAAATTTAGAGTCCAGCTCACTTGGGTGGTCCAATACAATGATCCCTTTGTGCTACCTGTTACTTGAAGGGAAGACAGGTGGTGAAGGAAGAGATAGACCAAAGCTTCATTCTTTTACAACTCTGCTCTTTGCACGCTTTTTGATAATGCACTGTTGCAGTGCCATCTGGTGTCAAATGAGGCGTATTAAATAGTTGAAGCTGTGTTCAGTAGCCATTTTATTAGTTATTCTACTTTGGCGATGATTCTGCTATACAACGAAGGAGGGCGCTCTGATGTTACATTAGGATTAGTAACTGATGAAGTTGGAAAGTTTTTAGCGGCCAGTGCCTTATGACTGCATCACTAGAACTTTTCCCACTGACTGTCGGAGATAGTTTATAGAAAATGTGTTAATTGAAATTTCCCCGACCATAGCTTGTGATTTAAGCAATGAAAAAAATCAAAAAAAAGTCAAAAATTTGATTCCAGGGTTGGAAAATTTAAAATTTTTTTGCTCTATAAAATAATAATATAAGAATACCGTTATAAAAATTTTGGGTGACAATTTTTTTTTTTCTACACTGTACATCACAAATAACAAATCTTAGTGATATTTGGCGCCATCTACCCAAATTTCAAATTACTTTTTCTTTGTTCTAAATGATGTTTTTTTAGAGTCTCACAACTTTAAGTTGTTGGCATCAGTGCTTCATTTGAGCACCCATTTAACAGCTGATAGTTGCTTTTTGTTTAGTTTGCTTTGAAATTTCATTAAGAATCGATTTATACCGGAGCAACACGTGCAAATTGTTGTAATTTTTAATTAAAATAATTGTTCTATTTGTCAAACTCATCGAGAATCCACAAACTTTTGTTTAAAGACCATTACATCCACTGAAAATTACTGTTTGGTGCGCTTTATGGACTGGCGGAGTCATTGACCCATATATCCTCAAAAACGATGATGGTCAGAATGTTACTGTCAATGGTGAACGGAATATGATTCAAAATCTTTTCGTACCTCAATTAGGTGGCAATAATCTTTCTGATATGTGATGCACACAGAATTAAGCCATACAGCTACACAGCGGGCGCTACAATCAATTGGCCATCAAGATCGTGTGATTTAACTCTATTGGTATATTTTCTTTGCGGTTATGCTAAGTCACTTGTCCACAAACAATTTAACACCTGGAAATCAATATTCGAAGGGTTGTCAGGGCCACATGGTAGAAATCATATTTTTTTTTTTTTTCTAGGACCTGCACTCAGGGGATAACCCCTACTCATGCAATGCATTGTGCTAGAACAAGGAAAATAGGTTATAGGGAAGGAGGATAGAGGGAGTAGTGTCTGTGGACATTTGATTTAAACTTTCCCACGCTGGTAGTGACAGGAAAGACCTCCGCAGGTAGTTGATTCCACATACGTACAGTTCGGCTAAAAAAGGAATTCTCTCTGTAATGCGTAGGGCAATTCATTGTCCAATCTACCACAAAGGGATGTGCTCTGAATGAGGCAGGGTTGTACGTATAAATGTGCGGGTTTCAGGAACAAGTTCCCTAATTTTATTAGAACACATTCCGTTGTAGTAACGATAGAACAATGAAATGCACCCCACATTGCGTCGATGCTCCAATGAATCAATAGAATTGGATACCCTACTGTCACCTATGAGCTTCTTCGTCCTCTCCTGTACGCGGTCGAGCAGTCCCAAAATAGACTCTGAAGCGCCGGCCCTTACATGAGAGTTGTATTCCATTTTCGGTCGGATATAAGTGGCATAAAATGTAAGGAGATCAGATGGGGTGAAATATCGTTTGCACCGTTTCAAAAAGCCGAGGCACTTGAATGCTTCTTTTGCAATTTGAAAAATGTGTTCAGTCCATCGAACATCACACTGTATTTTCATGCCAAGAACATCAAGAGCGTCTGATTCCTTAATACCTATACCTCCCATAGTTACAGAGGCAGCAGCGTTTTCGGTCATGCGTCTATGTGTAACCATGCAACATTGGGTCTTACGGGCGTTAAAGTCGACCCTGTTCGCATGACCCCATTCAGAAATTTTCGCCAAATCATGGTTTAAAGTCTCATTCATTATTTGTCGCATAGCCTCAACCTGCGGCAGGCTAGGTCTATTGCTGAATGAGAAAGAATGGCAAATGCTACTGTCATCCGCGAAAGAATAGATAGGGTTGAAAGTTTTACAGAGAAGGTCATTTAGAAAGATAAGAAATAGAGTCGGTGAAAGGACGGAACGTTGCGGTACCCCTGAATTTAACTTGAACTCATTTGATGAGATCCCATCTATAACAACTTTTATAGTGCGATCGCTGAGGAAACTCGAAAAGAATCGAGCGAAGTTATCACCGACACCAAGGGCAATACATTTTGACAAAAGTGCACCATGCCACACTTTATCAAACGCCTTGGAGATATCTAAAGCCACCACCTTACTTTCGCCAAAATGGTGGATTTAATTACACCATTTCTCCGAGAGGAGGGCAAGTAGGTCTCCCGTAGATCGGCCTCTACGAAATCCATACTGCCGGTCATTGAGTAAGCTGTTGGACTCCAGATACCTTACAAGATGGAAATTCACCATACTTTCCATTACTTTGGAAAGTGCAGAACATATTGCGATTGGGCGATAACTTTCAGGGTTAGTAGCTTCTCCTTTTTTAGGGATTGGCGTAACATTAGCAATCTTCCAACACACTGGTAACTCACCAACATGGTACAACGCGCTGAAAAGGTTAGCTAATGGACGTGCTAGCGTCGAGGAGCACTGCTTCAAGACCAGTGCTGGAAACATTAAACATTAATTTCATAAAAATTTCTTTTCACTAAAGCCCGTTGCATTGATATTAAAAATATATATTTTCTTGTTTCATTATGATTTAAACTTGTGTCACTCTAGAAAAAAAAACACTCTTTACTTAAAAGTGAAATTTACGGTAAATCGTAACTTATATTCTTCAAAAATGTCTTATTACAAGCTTAAGCAAATTTTTTATTATTTCCATCATACCACATGATATTTGGTTTATAAACATACCGGATTGGGCCATTTTTTGTTTTGAAATTTTCCAAACGTTTATTTACTTGCCTTGACGTTAAGGCAATATTTTATGATTCTCCCACCTGTTGAATATTTTAATGTTTATTATTTAATTATGTAGTAAAAATTAATTTAATTAGTGCATACTTTTGTTTAAGACAAAAAAGCTTTCGCTATTTAATTTATTCTACTCATTAAGAGAAACGTCAAAAACAAACAAAAAAACTTTTCTCAATGTATATTGAACGCGATCCAGTATCGCGATATTTATTTATTTATAACGTGTAGCATGCAATATTGATGGATCGCGATCCATATCGCAAAAAGGCCTAAATTATGAAATCCAGATCGCGGATCGCGTGATAAATATTAAACGTGTAGCATTTTCATAATATTAGATCGCGATACGTTAATAAGAAGTGAAATAAAACAAATAAAATAAAAGACGCGGTGCAAAAAATTTAACAAATAAAAAGTAAAAAAGTTTATTACATTTGTGTAAACTTAGTTTTAATAAAAAAGCTAATGGCAGAAGATAGTGAAAGCGAGTGGGTTCTGCCGGTGGAATCGGAATTAAAGACCGAAAAAATTACTTTGAAAGGCTTTATTTTTAATTTCGAGGCATTGCCGAAGTTGTGGGACTCGTCGGCTAAAGCTTATTAATAAATTTATTATTCACTAATAAACTAATAAAATAAATACTGACGCGATAAATATTGAACATGTAGCATACGCCCGTGATCCATCAGTCCATTAAAATGAATCCCGATCCAAATATCACAATATATATTGAACGTGTAGCCGTGCCCTAAGTTTGTTTTTAAATTATCACTATACTCGTATTAAATACTGCCAGTGTTATGTGGAAGCATAAATATAATCAAATACTTTATTTATTAATAATCAAGAAGGCTACAAAAACTTCTGTTTTGTGCATAGCGTTCGTTTATTTAAAGATAGTTATAACTCAAAAAACCTATTTTTTTTTAAGTTTACTTTTTTCCAAATATTATTAAAAAGTTTTCTGCTCTCTAGAGACCAAATGCATTTTTAAATCTGAAAAGTTATTTTTTGAGTTATAACTATGTTGCAGTAACGAAGTATTATGCAAGTATTTTTTCTCAAACAAAATGAATAAAAGTTTTGCCAAAAAGTTTGATCGTAATAAATTAGATTGATTTGCAACTCTCCTGTTAATTTATACACATGTCTTTAATAAGTTTGTAATTAATAGTGAAGTGGATTAATAAGTAAAGTTTTAAGTAAAAATCTGAGAAAACAAACATTTAACTACAACATAAAAAAGTTGTTTCTTCTCCTCCGGAATATAAAAAATTCTTAGCGCAACTTTACATATTCCCAGGGAAGCGAATGTGATAAAGAAATATACGTTCTTTGAATTAATTTTATAATGTAATGTACAACACATGTCTGCTTCCGGCTGCAAGCGCCTGCCTTTAATCTTTAAAAAGTCATAAAAGAAATATAAGGAAGCAGGACTCTCTATCTGTTTATCAGGCGTTTTTGTTTCTTTGGTGCGTTTTAAAGTAGAAAACTTTGAAAACCATAAAATTTTTTATTTGCAACATTAAAAGTTGCATTTGTGGCTTATCTTCTATTCTATTTACAACACAAAGTAATGCTCTAGGATTTTGTTTACAAACAAAGCTCTTAAATCTGTTAATGGCAAAATGAAAAGTAAATTAAATAAATATAAAAAGTGTAAATACTTTTTCTTTGATTATAATTTTTTTTTGGAACAAAAGTTGTGTTGGAGATTTCTACAATTTAATATTTATTTAAAGAGTACTTTATCCCAAACAAATATTTTACTAAACTTTAAAACATAAAAATGTTTTATTAAACCACTCATTACAATTCCCACTACAAACTCAAAATATTTTAATGTGAATACAAACTCCCATTCCTGATGTTAAGTAGAGTAGATTTTGATTTGTGCCAAGGAGCAAATTTTTCAATACACAGGGTGTTCTAAAAATATGTTTCATTTTGAATAGTTAACCCAAAATTATAACAAATGTTATGACGAAAACGTGCAACTACCCTACAGATGACAAGTAACAACCAAATCATTTATAAATTGGAACGATCACGCATTCAACAACACATTGAAGTTAGTCCTTTACACTATGCATGTCTTATTGGTAAGCTGATTAGTTTATGGGAGAGAGAGAGAGAGAGAGAGAGAGAGTGAGAAACGTGGGGAACAAAAACGTTTCTTTTCCCCTCATCCCTCTCTCCTAAAAAACTAATCAGCTTAGCAATAAGACTTGCATAGTGTAACTTAGGACTTATTACAATTCACTGCGAACAAAAATGGTAAACATATCTCCGCCATCGTGAAGCATATTCTAGACCAGTAACCCGCAAGCCATAGCACAATTGTGCAGATGAAAATCACATACATGCTTATGCTCTTTCATTTAGTCGTCACTGAGCAAGCGACGAATGAAGTTGTGCACGCATGTATTAATTTTTTCCTGGTTTTTTGTTTAGTTTTTTTGCGCACACGGAACGAAATTAAAGTTCAAATTTAATAAATTTCTACAGCAAAAAAAAAAAATAATTATGTAAGCTAAGAAATATTTTGTGATAAAAAATGCTTTTAGCAATATGCAATGCATTTTATGCTATGAAACACTTGAAAATAATAGGGAAGATAGTAGGCATTTTAATAGCTTTGACTGCGCTGCGAATAAATTTAATTTGGAATTTGTAG